>JARQOC010000004.1:110770704-111059138 GCA_033576535.1 Allobates femoralis
TTCCCAGAATGGACAAGAACAGTGGGTATTGTTAGGTCCTAACATCCAAAGATACTAATCGCACATATAAAGAACTAGATGGAGGCCCGATGCTATTGCATTGGGAGAACAGTGACGTCCCAATGGGGACAGGCTTTGCAGCACTGAGAATCTCTCCTCTCCAAGCGCTCACCCCCCAATCCACTCTCTCTTTCCACCATTTGCTGAGTTCTCCTGTCTGTGCTTTCACCTTTGACCTGTCTCCCCTCTGTGCACTGTGTCTCTCCCCCCATGTGTGCTGTCGCTCATGTTCTCTCTTCTTTGACCTGTCTACCCCATGTGCTCTCCCCCTTGTCTACTCTCTCTATCCTCTTCCTGTGCTGTCTTCTTTCATCATGTGTTCTCTCATTTGAGCTGTCTACCCCCAGTGTATTCTCTCTTACCTGTGTGCACTCGCCCCTGCTCCTGTGGTAAAATGAAAACAAATTAGGTAAAAGGTAACTTTTTATTAACATGGAAAAATGAAACACAAATGTGCTTTAATGTACATTGTATCAACGTAAGCACAACAAAAACACATCTTATTGTATAATGTAAGTCTATCTATCCCTGTATCTATCTATTATTTATCTATGTATCTTATATTTATCATTTATGTTTCTATCATCTGTCGTCTATGTGTCTCAATCTATATTTAATGTATGTATATCATTTCTATCTATCTCTTCTCTATGTGTCTATCATCGATGTATGTCATACAGTTGTGGCCAAAAGTATTGACACCCCTGCAATTCTGTCAGATAATACTCAGTTTCTTACTGAAAATGATTGAAATCACAAATTCTTTGGTATTATTATCTTCATTTAATTTGTCTTCAATGAAAAAAACACAAAAAGAATTGTATTAAAGCCAAATTGGATCTAATTCCACACCAAACATAAAAAAGGGGGTGGACGAAAGTAAAGGCACTGTTAGAAAAATCATGTGATGCTTCTCTAATTTGTGTAATTAACAGCACCTGTAACTTACCTGTGGCACCTAACAGGTGTTGGCAATAACTAAATCACACTTGCAGCCAGTTGACATGGATTAAAGTTGACTCAACCTTTGTCCTGTGTCCTTGTGTGTACCACATTGAGCATGGAGAAAAGAAAGAAGACCAAAGAACTGTTTGAGGACTTGAGAAACCAAATTGTGAGGAAGCATGAGCAATCTCAAGGCTACAAGTCCATCTCCAAAGACCTGAATGTTCCTGTGTCTACCGTGCGCAGTGTCATCAAGAAGTTTAAAGCCCATGGCACTGTGGCTAACCTCCCTAGATGTGGATGGAAAAAGAAAAATTGATGAGAGATTTCAACGTAAGATTGTGCGGATGGTGGATAAAGAACCTCGACTAACATCCAAACAAGTTCAAGCTGCCCTGCAGTCCGAGGGTACAACAGTGTCAACCCGTACGGCATCTGAATGAAAAGGGACTGTATGGTAGGATATCCAGGAAGACCCCATTTTTACCCCGAGACATAAAAAAGCCAGGCTGGAGTTTGCCAAAACTTACCTGAGAAAGATCTTGGAGGGGTCAGTTTCCCTTTAATTGTTTTCGGTGATTCCCCCTTTTCCTGGAACTGAAAGGATCATCTTTTGAACATGATGTATTGATGACGGGTTCAATATTTGGAAGGGAGATTCACAATCTTTTCAGAATTTTGTGAAATCTCTAAACAGTAATGATCTGGTTTTTTTTCTTCACATCCCAATTGAATAGAGATCAACTTACATTCTTGGATTTATTAGTCTCTACATCCCCTGACTGCCTCCCCCCACCTTGTTCTGGCAAACTGAGGTCCTCCCCGATTTACACTTTAATTGTGATTGTCGTCTACAGCGTCAAGCTGAAACACAAAGCCATAGAGAAGTGTGACTACAACACCAATGACAACTCAACATCCGCCGGCAAACAAGCCACATAGAAAAAGAAAGACATGAACTTCAACTACAAAGTGAGAAATGTAACTCACGGTGAGAACACTACTCACAAACACAGCTGCAGTCCCATGAATCATTTATGTCAAAGTTGCCAATTTTTGAATTTTGGAGCTGAGATGCCTTCCGATGGAAAATTTACACAGTGCTGTCAGAAGGGGAAAGTTCATCTACCCATACTCCAGTATCCAGAAAAATTCAAAAAGTTGATGACAGGAGAAAGTGAATTCAGCAAAAATTTCATGGACAAAATTCATAGTATCAACAGCTCTTTTGCTGTTGCCTCCATGGGAGCAAGTGTTTCACCACCTGGATATGGCCCATACTGTTTTCGCTTACATGAGCAGATTTATCATCGAACAGGCACACTACATCCAACAGAGGAAGACCAACCAAAATTTGCTCAACTTTATCTACTGGATACCACCGAAGCAAGTGAACTCAAACTAAAAATAAAAGAAAATGAAAAATGTCATCCTACATTGATGAACATTATCGCTGAGCAACTGCAAGCTATCCACTCGCTGCTGCCTATCGAATGCTACGCGACGTTGAACAACAAGAACAGATCAGGGCTGTTCCGCTGATTCCACAATTGATCCTTTCAGTATTGGATACTACATTTTATACCGAATGCATCAAACAGTGACTAAAAACCCATCAGAAGGTTTTTGGACAAAATTCGGCTAGACATGTAGCTGCCTATCTTTCATTCACCGCAGGCTACTGCTCTCCCAAGCTATCATGGAGTAAAGCAAGATGGCAATAAAGACTGGAAAAGAGGTCTATCTTCTTTAGCAATGAGTCCCACTTTTGTCTTGGATGCATTGATAGCCTGGAATTTAAACTGGAGATCATATGAGTAACGCCATCAAATGGCCTTCACTAAGAAATATCACACCAATCCTACTCCTGGGATTACGATATGAGGTGGCATAATGTACTGGTAATGTAGCTGGAGCCTTTTAGCCATCATCCCAAGTAACCTAACCACTCAATGTTACATTTATTGGTTTGGGAAAGCAGTGGTGCAGCCATTTCTCCAAAGTGTTCCAAGAGCTATTTTTCAACATAATAGCACCAGGACATGTGTTGCCCATGCTAGGGTGAATAGCCTGTGTGGTCTAAACATGCTACCATGTCCTGCAGCATCTCCAGACTTATCTCCCATCGAGCACATCTTGTATGTCATTGGTCGGCAATTGCAAAGGGAGCTGCCAGCAGCGGATCTTGATAATTTGTCCAAGTGCATTCAGTGTAGCACAACATTTCTCAGACAACAATTAGAAACCTTATTAAGAGCAGCCCAGCTTGTAAGTGTGAGGATTTCTGCACATGGCATTCATACTTGTCAAAGCATTAATCGAAATGTTTTGAAAATTTTGTTTCCATTTTTTCATAATTTCCATGTGACTAATTTCTGAACATCCTGTTATTCCTAAAATTACACAACTTTTCCTTTTTACTACTGCAGTTAGAAGAGGACTCTATGAACTGTGTAAGGTAGATTTCACACTAGCGTTGCATCCTGATTAGGACAAAAATCCATCGACTCAAGCAAAAATGCATGCACCGCAACACTTTTTTGAATGATCAGGCAAAAATACGCAGAGAGAGAGAGATTTCTAGGCTACACAGCATACTTAGATTACTCTGGGCATTCTCAGTGTGAAATTCTGATCCAGCTTGGACGCATTCACCAACGTCCGGATGTAGCCTCATTGATAGCAATGCGTCGTTTTGCCGCACTGCGCCACATCCGAACGCAACAGACTTTTATGGTGCGACAAAAATGCAACCTTCTGCATTCGTGGAGAAGGTCAAAATGATGGTGGTGCAGATCCACTGAGACCCTGATGTCCCTGCGGCCTCATGTTAATTATAGGGACGCATGCCTCATCTGGATGCTTCAGGATTTCGACAGATACTGATGCACATGAAAAACCCTAGTTATGTTTTGAGGTGTTTTATATCATTATATGTTCTCATGTTTTGATTGTTAAATGAACTAATAGAAAGTATCTAATGAGAAAGAAGAGAATTCAAAAAATCCCTGTCCCACTACGCCTTCAAAGACTGGATCTTGCATGCAATGTAATTTCATTGCTTACAATACACAGTTGAAAAATCCCTCCACAATTGAGTCCAAAGCAAACATTCTGAAACACAGCCGATAATCCACACAAATAAATGTTACTAGCATATATTACTTTGCCAGTGTTCATTCGATTCACTTTTAATTATCTGGCATTTGAACAAATACAAAGTTTATTATTCCCATATAAATACATGGCTGTAAATCCCATCCCGTATTTGATTGAGCTCCAAAAACACTGTCTTGATACTCCTATTGTTTTATTGTTAACTATTAAAAGCTGCAAATCATCCATGTAGAGCTGGACATGGGGCTTGTCAGTCTCCCCTTAGCCTAGAAATGGCAAAGTATATGCAATTAAACAGCTATTGAAAAGTAATGTTTGTGTAGCTCGAATTCCTTGTACCGCCATGTGACAGATTAAAGAAATATCAGCCAACTGTTGTACCAAACTGCATCTCCTTATGCTTTGATTTAATGAATGCCTATGAATTTATTCACTTCAAGGCTTTTAAACTTAATGTAAAATTCTTTAAAGCCCAAATGTGTTCCACAGCGGCAAATATAAGAGTGATTGCTAAATTTACAATCATAGCCGAAAGTGTTGGCACCCTTGAAATTTTTCTAGAAGAATAAGTATTTTCCCAAGAAATGATTGCAATTACACGTTTTGTTATACACATTTGTTTCCTTTGTATTTCTTTGTTGTATTGGAACAACACACAAAAAAACAGAGAAATAAGGCAAATCAGACATAATTTGACACAAAACTCTAAAATGGTCTAGACAAAATTGTTGGCATTATCATCTTAATATTTGGTCACACACCCTTTGGTATAAATAACTGCAATCAATCACTTCTTATAACCAACACCTCTCAACTGGAATTTTGGACCACTCTTCTTTTGCAAACTGCTCCAGGTCTTTCACATTTGATGGTGCCTTCTCGCCACATCAGTTTGATGATCTCTCCACAGGTGGTCAATGAGATTTAGATTCTGACTCATTATTGCCATTTCAGAGCTCTCCAGAGACAAAGAGAAGGGGAAACTGCAGATGTAGGTTTTTAAGATAAGGCTACTTTCACACTACGATTTTGTCATTTCCGATGCCGTCCGAAGAAAATTGGACAGCATCGAATGCTCAAAATCGGATGCCATCCGATGCCATCTGATCCGATTGTTTATCGGATCCGATTTAAATGGCTATGGGAGGGCTGTGGGAGGTTTTGGGAGTGGTCTAGGGTATTGAGCATGCTCAATACAAAAAATTGGATCCGATATCGGATTCGATTTACTATCCGATCCGATCCCCCATAGACTCCCATATTATTTTAATCGGATCGCATCGGATCACATCGCATCCGATGCAAAACGATTTTTGAATCAGATACCAAAATCCGAGCAGTCTCCGATTTTGTCTCCTGAAAAAAATCGGACAGAATCGGATTGGATGCAAATCGTATGCCATAAAGTGCACATCCGATCCGATCCCCATTGGAGAAGATGGGAGCTAAATCGGGTCCGATGCTGTCTGATTTTTTTCGGACAGCATCGGAAATGACAAAATCGTAGTGTGAAAGTAGCTTAAGAGATTTTATGTGGCTATCCTGAAAAAAAATCATTGTCTAAAAGTTCCATTGAGGAAATTTGTTTCTAAATTTGTGTTTAGACGGTGCGCTCACCCTTATGATATGGCTATTGGTTGTTAAGGTACTAATTATGACGTTGAGTTAAATACACACAACTGCGATATCGTTAACCCTATTTTTGGAATGTTTATTGTAGTGATATAATTAATTCATTGACATGCATACAATTCAATTCTTTAATTCTTAATATTTAAGAATTAAATTTTAGTTTCCCAAACTAATTTTCAGAATACACTAAAATTTAAAAAATTAACAAAATGATAAAAATCTCTATAAAACTATCATTATCAGTTTGTTAATTTTTTACATTTTAGTGTATTATGAAAATTAGTTTTGGAAACCTTTTCAATATTAAGAATTAAAGAAATTAATTGGATGC
This sequence comes from Allobates femoralis, assembly GCA_033576535.1. NCBI lineage: Eukaryota > Metazoa > Chordata > Amphibia > Anura > Aromobatidae > Allobates > Allobates femoralis. Next base: position 110,776,790 of record JARQOC010000004.1, read on the forward strand.
ATGTCAATGAATTAATTATATCACTACAATAAACATCCCAAAAATAGGGTTAACGATAACGCAGTTGTGTGTATTTAACTCAAAGTCATTATTAGTACCTTAACAACAAATGGCCATATCATAAGGGTTAGCGCACAGTCTAAACACCAATTGTTATTAGTCCAGTACATTAACAGGGTGTATAATACGCAGTATCACCCTAAGACGGGTAGCAGGAACCTATACTCAGATAGCTAGCTCCGGTATATGATAAAAATAAATTGTTTCTAAATTTGTTGGTCCATATAAGGTAACTAAAATCATTATTCCTGTCACAGTCAAGCTCCAAGTGCCGGTTGCATGGAGGATTAATAATTCCTTTACTCTCTTCTTAAAAGGTTAAGGGGACACTGGGTCCTCAGGACATCATTGATGTTGACTTGAAGGAGAACTAAAAGTATGAAGTGGAATGAGTTTTGTGTTCCTGTTGTGTTAGACGTCACCTGCAAAATCTCATTAACTAGAAGGGTTTTGGTACAGATGATAATTCCTGCGTTGATGTGAGAAATTTGCATGCAGATCACCTAGTGGGAGAGTTCTGTCGACTTTAGCAGTTGAGGATCTCTGAGGGTCCAGTGGACCCTTGAAAAAAGGAAGGGGGTACAGTCATGCATCTGAATTTGAAGTCTGTTGTCTGCATCTCTATCTGCCAAACTACAGCAGATACACCTATTCTCCAGCTTTACATACACACCCCCGGTTGGTATTTCCTGCTGCTGATATTCACATTTGGATGTCCATCCATTCTGCTGTTTGTTCATGCCTAGACATCCAAATGTAAATATTATGAGCAGGAATACAAGCAGGGGGAAAGTAACCATAAAAGTGAAATAACTTTGGGTAAGGGGATAATCATCAATTGCAGATACTTGAATAGGATGACTGAGGGTAGACATTTACCCACACGTGATAGCAAAATCACTGTCACTAAGATCTAAGGTGGAACCTGAATCAACAAATGCAGAGGTAAAAATAACTCCAGATTTAGTTACCAAAAATAATTATACAAAGAAACCAGTTGCATGCATGAAAGGAAACTTCAAACCTTTAGAATCAGTGTTCTTGTGTACTAATGATTTTTTCTTTACCTTTAAGAAATTCATTATAGTGTCTGAAATATTGAATCATTACATGCCCAGTTCAACGCAGTATATATAGAAACGAGCAGGTGTTCCAGGTTCAATTCCCTTCTAGGACTCTCTGCAGATCCCAGTTTGTATAGGTTCTCTTGTGATGTCAGGGAGAAGCCACTGAAACAACCTTAAGTGTGCAGTTATCCCTAAGACGTCTAAACGCACTGCCAGTGATGTAGTTTATTCCAAGAACAATAGGGAGGCACTATAAACCATCATATCTAGTATCTGACTGGAAAGTCCCTGGCAAAAATGACTGCAGAGAGATGTGTCATTCAAGGAGGTTTCCACTGCCCATCATCTAAACTGAGATCCATAGTCTTCCACTTAACAATTTACTAGAACCAACCTGCAAATCATTGATTCAACAACAGCAACTTTATTAGGATTGTCATAAATTGACAACAGAACAAAAAAAAAGGAGTCAACTGGGGAAAAAAAACTGGAGGATTCTCAGGTAGAGAAAATGCCCAAGCCTAGGGATCTACATAGAGCAATGACAGAATAATACCCTTATGTTGACTTTCTCCTCCAGATGAGGCAGGACGGAGATGAAAATGTAATTTGAACAAAGAAAGAAAGATACAAAACTTACTCCGGTCCCCGTCGAAACACTCTGGTAAATTTAGCTTAATCTCAGAAGACTGTTTTGGGTGAAGTAAAACCTTTGTAGCACCGGATGACAAATTACCATTACCATTACCATTAAATGTCTGACACCTCCAAAGATTAGGAAAGTATTTGTGCAGTCATGGTGTCCACAGTGTCCGTGATGGCTTCTCAGCTCACCAAGAAGTAATGGGTAATGGTAATAATTTCATGAAAGTGTAGCACTGAAAATACGTAACACACTAAATATTGCAACTGCCCTTGCTGGTTCCTGTACAGGCTAGATTTCTAAACCCTGCAGTCCCTAGTGGTTCCTGTAAACTGGGATAGTCCTGACCACAGATTAAACAATGGCAAATCAGTCCTATTCTGCTGATCAACTGTCAAATGCCTTACTTTCATTGTAAAGAACTGGAGGGCAGAGCAGAGTGCAATTACCTAAGAAGGGACAGTGTGCTGAAGTAGAAAGTACCCTCAGAGTGAGTAAAATAAACAACAAAATACAAGAGAAGGTACTTATGTAAGGAATATGCCACCTACTTCCTAACAGCAAACAAAACGTAGGTAAAGAGTAAAGAACATAAATAGCAGAGAGGTTAATCCTATCTGGTCTTCCACTGACTGGCATAAACAGGAGTAAGGCTGGTCCAAGAAGTAAAGGCACCAGAGGCACTCATCCAGTAAAATATCTTCTTTATTTAATATTATTTATTTATACAGCACCATTTAACAACTTTAAAAGGCTGGCTGCTCATGACAGTAAAGTGTCAGGGGAGAGGGAGCAGCGGGTAACAAACCAGGACAACACCCATTTTGTGCATCAGCGTTTCAACGGTCCAACCGTTGGTGCCTTTACTTCATGGATCACTGCTTCTCCCATTGCTGGGACTGTCAGCTGTACACCCTTCTGGTCTTCTACCCAATGATGTCAAAACGATGTCCTAACGACTACAATATTGAAGCGTGTAACGGTACATTTACTCACATTCACACACTCACATTCACACACTTACATTCTCACATACAGACTCTCACACTCACTATTAAACACACAAACACACTCTCACATACATTCTGTCACACACTTGTAATGTACAATAATTAGATCTGTCTCTTTAAGAAAACTAGGTCTGGTGTATCATGGGTAATGAGAAGAAGGAGGTGGGAAGTTAAGTTTTTAGTTTCAATTTGGAGCATGCGGATGAAAGACTGCTATGTTATATGATGGAGAAAGATGGAAGAAAACAATAAAGTACAGTTAAAGTTTACTCTTGTGATGAATGCCTCATATCGTGTGGACATTACAACACTCACATTCTTACACACTCATTCTCACATTCTCACATACACACACACTCACAAACACTCTCAAACGCACACACTCCCTCACACACAATTTTCTAACCTTTAACAACCCAGTGGTACAGTGCAGGAGAGAGCCGTGCTCCCCGCTGTGCTATATTTTCTGGCCTTGGCACTGACAAGGCTCTGCCGCTCAGTAACATCAATGCAATCCACCAGCCAATAAGAGGCCCGCAGCTGCCGTCGACGTATGCCGTCGACTTGATTGCTAACAATGCCATGACTATAGGAAAATTTCACCTTGACAAAATGTCAACACCTAATTACAAAGTGTGTAGGACAAACCTTGTCTTGGCACTGTCTCCTGAAGCTCCATAGCAGCTTCATGGGTGGCACTTATGTCAAATACGGTTTGGTTTCTCTTTGTGTTGGTACTTGGAAAATGTTGGACCCATTAGAGAAGCTGGAATGTAACAAATATAGATTGTTTGCTCTGGGTCATTAATCAGGACACATTAGTGCAGACATTTACTGGGTTGCGCTGCACTTTAATGTAGCGTTAGGTTGTGAAATGGTATTCTTTTTGGATTAAACCATCCTATTGCATCAAAGTAAAAGGAAATTCTATGAATATCATACTTCAGGCTTCTCTAGTATGAATTACTATCAATCAGTACACAACAGCTGCTTAGATAGAAATACCAGCCCTACTTTCCCACTTTACAGTATGTATCTCAATATAATGATCGCTTGTTGCTTTTAATTTTAGAAAATATTAACATGTACATTCTCACTATAGAATTTGACTTAGTCACTAATAGGATAATAGACTCACAATGCCAGATACACCAAAAACATCTGTATTATAGGGTGCGACAGAGGGACTAAAAGTTTTCAGTGAGTCTCAGATATAAAAGATACATGATAAGAAAATAGGAAAATTAAAGGACACCTATGCTCTTCTGACCATCCAGTTGTTGATCATTTTTAGTTTACTCAAGAAATAATTATGAATCATCTTTTCTTAAATTGTGGAATCTCTTTGATATTTCTTCTGGAATATTAAAAAATAAGGCCAGTTTCACATGACTGGCATTCATGGTAGACTATGGATCGTCTTTATCGGTCATAGGTCTCCAGACTAAAGATGAGTGAACCTTTCAAGGTTCGGTTTGGTTCACTGAACATCTCGGTGTTAAACAAATCTGTTTGGATTCAGGTTCAGGTGCTTTAGGGTATGTGCACATCAGTCGTTTCTGCATCTTTGCAGAACGACCGGGAACCGCTGTAGAATGGCAGAACTGAGTTTTCTGAACTCGCCAGTGTCCCTGGTTTTGTTAGCGTTTTGCTAACGATTTGCAATCGGGTTACTAGCGGTCAGACAGCGTGTTCTTGGCGATTTCCCCGGCGTTCTTCTTAGCGAGTTCCAGACTGGTCTTTGTTGCACTTGTTCAGCTGGACCCGCTGGAAAAACGCTGAAAAGAAGTCGCTTGCTCTATCTTTGACAACCGGTGGAAAACCGGTGAATAAACTGAAAACGACCAGACAAAAATCGTTCTAATGTAAACAGCGATTTCTAAACTCCATTGACTCGCATGTTAATCCAACCGGTGGCTAGGATTAACATAAATTAACATAAAACTCAGCGGAAACCGCCGACGGGAAACTTCCAAAAACAGCCCACAAAACGACTGATGTGCACATACCCTTACATTTCCACAGCCCAGAATTGAGCATCGCTGTGGTCGGGTACAGCTGGTGCTTGGCCCATAGTGCGCCATGTGCATTGTTTGATCGGCTTACACTGGGCTTTAAAGCACAGTTTTTGGGTGAATGGGGAGTCCAAAATTAAATTTGGAAAAAAAATAAATTTGCCCTCCCACCCCTGGAAGTGTTTTAATTATGTCTAGCTGTATGTGGGTGCAGAGCAGAGCTGCCAATCAGTGACTTCCATTGAGATTTGGGACAAATTCGGGGTCACGAACAGTGTGACAAAATATTTGGCTGCACAGACCAAACCACCCAAATTTCAGAAAGTTAACTCATCGCCACTCCTGACCGAAAATCTATATCTTTTTAACAAGACACTGCAAACTCTACATTAATAACAGTGGAATTCCATCAAGGCCACCACTGCCTCTCAAAAGCTATCTAGTCATAAAGATCAATCACACATGGACAATGCTGAACAAGCAAAAGAATACTTTCTAAAAAAAATCATTTTAAACCCAAACAACAAATTATAATAGCAATAATAAATTAAAATGTAATGTATTTGCAGCAAAGTGCCAGCCCATATGGTTATTAACTGAACACTGTAGTCTATTTATAGTGCAAGAAATGCTGTACAGGACAGATTCATCAAGAATTGATAAAATGAATATGTTGAGTACAAGTCAGGTGACTGTCGGCTGGTCCAAACATCATGATCTGTACTTGGATAATGAAAGTCAAAGTTGGAAAAAAAAAAATAGAAAAATATACCCTTGTGCTAATTGGGTTTTACACCTGCAATAAAGTAATAGAATTATAAATAATATATACAGAAAAAATGCACAGAACCACTAAGGCTGGCTTCACACCACATTTTTTGGTATCCTGTTCTGTCTGTTTTGAAAGGTCAGAATAGGATCCTGTTTTGCCTCCCATGTAGCCCTATGGTGCCGGATTGGTCATATATGACCATCCGGTATTGTCAATTCAGTCCCTGATTCATTTCTGTTCTTTTTTTTCTCCGGCCCCAAAATCGGAGACTACTCAGCTTTTTGGGCTCCGGTTTAAAAAACGGACCAAACTGGACAGAAGCGAATCTGGGGCGATCCGGTGCACATAGCATGGGAGTCTATGGGCGTCAGATCCGGGAAAAATGAGGATAGTTTCCCAGATTTGGTTTTAGTGTAAAGAAAGCAATAGTTAAAAATAAAAAAAATGCTCACCTCTCTGCCGAGTGTCCCTCGATGCGTCCACCTCCGATGGCTGCAGGAGCTTTATCAGCTGACCAGGCGGGGCAACCCGATCAGCTGATGTGTCACATGACAGCATCAGCTGAACAGTTTAAATTGCTCGTCTGCCAATCGGGTTTGTCAGGTGATTTAAACCACTCAGCTGATGCTGTCATGTGACACATCAGCTGATCAGTTGCCCCGCCCCGCCTGGTCAGCTGATTAAGGTCCTGCAGCCAACGGTGGACACCTTGCATCGCGGGACATTTGGCAGAGAGGTGAGCATTTTTTTCTATTGTTAACCATTACTTTCTTTCCCTTTTGCAATGTATGTAGAAAAGTGTAAGTGTAAAGTGAAAGTAACAGCCCCAACACCATTTGCCTGTGCTTTGCAGGTTCGGCTCCTCCCAGCTCTTTCTGTGTCCGGATTCCTCAAAATCCCAGATCCAGACACAGAAATGGCATTCAGAGTTACACGTCCGGTCCTGTCCGTGTAGTCCCACGGACAGGAACAAAACCGTGGTGTGAACCCAGGTTGAATGAGAACGTCATCATCTTAATGAATGAGCAATAAAATCAGCAACTATAAACACCGGTATATCTGGGAAGTGATAAAGATCACAATTGATGGTACTGAAATAACCAAATATATACTCTGTGAAACAGGCGCATACAGGTGCATCTCTATGAATTAGAATATCATCAAAAAGTTAATTTATTTCAGTAATTCAATACAAAAAGTGAAACACACATATTATATAGAGTCATTAAAAACAGAGTTATCTATTTCAAGTGTTTATATCTGTAAATATTGATAATTAAGTCTTACAGCCAATGAAAACCCAAAGGTCATTATCAAAGAAAATTAAAGTAGGGAGGATGAAGGGATAAAAACCGCACTGCCGTATTCCACTAGACATCAAAGGGTGAATATAAATTAAATTTATTAGTCAACATGTTTCAGAGCTCCCTGGTCCCTTCCTCAGGACAAATCAATATCATATTTGCATGATTCAGGACATTTCAGGGATGCTTGAAATGCGTTCACTAATAAATCAGTATTACATTCACCCTGTGATGTTGCGTAGAATACGGCAGCGCGGTCCTTAACCCTTCATTCTCCCTACTTTAATTTTCTGAGATAATGACCTTTGCATTTTCTTTGGCTGTAAGCCATAATCATCAACATTAACATAATTAAACACTTGAAATAGATAACTCTGTGTTTAATGACTCTATATATCATTTGTGTTTCACTTTATGTATTAAATTACTGAAATAAATGAACTTTTTGATGATATTCTAATTCATTGAAATATACCTGTATATGTAATTTGCAATAGCCAAGAACTCTTATAAATGTAAGTGTGGAGCCCACTGGGACGGGGTACTCGGTACCGGACCGGGTTACTGCTGGGGATATCACGGCAGTCTTGGTCTGGACCGTGTTCCGAGTTCCGCAAGTAAATGGGGGAATATTTACAGGGGAGTTTGTTGTGACGCCACCCATGGGTCATGGTCAGTGAGGGGACCACCACTGCTGCAGAACCTCCGGGGATGATGTTTGGCAGCTGGAGATGTAACGGCTCTCCGCGGGTAGAGCTTGGTTCCACAGGGCAGTGATAGTTATAGTCTATTGATGGTGCTATGGATGTTGCAGGATAGGGGTAGTACTAGAGATGATGGTAGTTTGTGAGGGCACGCAGGGTTTGAGCACAAGGATCACACACACTCACAGTTTTGAAGTTTTCCAAGGCTTTACTGGTGATGGTATTCAGTAGAGTACTGTCCACGGAGTCAGTACCGGGGCCAAGTTGCTCCCACCCTGTCCGGGTCCTCAGCTTCCCACTGCTGCACTGTGTGTGGCCCTGCTGCTGCTTTAGCTGATCTGCTGGTCCTGTCTCTCCTCACAGGTACCCCCTTTTGCTAGGCAACTTGAGTCTTTCTGTGTGCTTCTGACCCCGCTGTGTTGCTTTGCTGAGGTACAGTGTAGATATACAACCTCCAATATCCCGGTATTTTCTGTGCTGCGTGTTTCAGTCACAGATTCGAATCTGGTATCCGGCTTCTGTGCTCCTCTGGGGCGAGTTATGAGGTAACTCAGTCTCCCAGATGTGTTCCTCTGTTTCTTGTACTCCTCTCCTCAGACCCTGGCTTCAGGCCTGAAAGTAGTCAGTGGTCTTTGTCAGGAGCTCAGCACTGCTCCCATTTACAGGTCCACCTCCTAGTGCTCCCTGCACTAAACTGAACTGTCAACTGTCAACTCTCAACTAACTACTTCCTCCACAGACCAGAATATATCAGTGAGCTGCTTTAGCTCCCCCTTCTGGCCTAGAGGTGCTAGTGCAGTGTCAGGTGTTGTGTGAGGAGTTAACCCTTGTGATGTTACTGTGGCACTTTACCCCTGGGGTGCCACATAAGTGTAAAGGAAATCAATATAAAATACCCAGGCCAATTGGTCCTACAGGTAGCAATAAATATGAAAACGTCGCTCCTAATAGTGAACCACAAGAATACAACAAAACAAAACAAAGTGAGATAAAATCATATTTGATTGTAGGATGCATTTTCCAGGGTACTTAATGTTGATCTCCTCTGCTCTTTCATTTATGAGAGTTCTTGGCTATTAAAGAGGACCTGTCACCCCCTTGTGCTTCCAAACTAAAAGCACCCCTGAATGCAGCGTGTCTGCTGCATTCAGGGAAGGGGTCCCTCATGTCCCTAGCCCCCCTGTAAGTTGTACAAAACACTTTATAAAGTGTACAGTTAACGAGTCTGGAGGGACTTACTCAGTAATGAGTCATCGCTGCTCCCCTCCTCCTTTATGTGTCTCCCCTCCTCGGCCGCTCATGTTGCTCTGCATCTGAAGTCACTCAGGCGCAGAGCGAGCAATGGCCAGGAGCGGTCCCGGCAGCTGACACACCTCCTGCTGGTAACATTAGAGCCGGAGCCCGCCCTGCTCCAGATTATGTATGTACAGCAGGGCGGGCTTCGGCACTGACGTCACCGGCAGGAGGCGTTTCAGCTGCCGGAACCGCTCCTGCCTGTGCTTGCTCTGCGCCTGCGTGACTTCAGACGCAGAGCAGCATGAGTGGCCGAAGAGAGGAGACACATAAAGGAGGGGGCTGGAGGCGGGGAGGACACCAGGAAGCAGCGAGGATTCATTATGGCCCCTTTACAGGCAGCTACAGGTAACAGGTTTTCCACAGGTAACTTACTGGTTGCAGTGAAATCATGGAGAGATTATTCCATTTGTACACAGCAACAAGATAGAACCATGTCTCCATGATTTCACTGCAGCCAGTAAGTTACCTGTGGAAAGCCTGTTACCTGTAGCTGCGTGTAAAGGGGCCATTACTGAGTAAGTCTTGATACAAAGTGTTTTGTACAACTTACAGGGGGCTAGAGACATGGGGGACCCCTTCCCTGAATGCAGCAGACACACTGAATTCAGGGGTGCTTTCAGTTTGGAAAGTACCAGGGGGGTGACAGGTCCTCTTTAAATACTACATATACTGTACATGCCCGTTTTATAGAGGTATATATTTGGATATTTCTCTACCACCAATTGTGATTTTTCTTACTTCCCAACTGTATCTCTTTTTTTATTTGCTGATTTTATTGCTCTTTCATTAAGACACTCAAGTTCTCATTTAGTGTCATTTAGTGTTTCTGTCAATTTTTTCTGTATGTATTATTTATAATTCTATTTCTTTTTTCCTGGGGTAAATCCAATAAGTGCAAGGATATTTGTTTCAGTTTTTTTTTATCAGTACTGAATACCAAACTTACACAAATTGAAAACTTTGTGTTAACTTTACTTACTGAGTGTATCCCCATAGAGATTGACACTACCAGCACTTGTTGGACAGTGTGAAACTTTAAAGAACCATACATCACTAACAAGGGAAATGGTCAGTGGCATAACTTGAAGCTCATGGGTCCCAATGCGAAAGTTCGATTGGGGCCCCCGATTATTGGAAATCTTTAATAGGATTAGTCTTTTTCTGTAGGTCTGAGGGATGTTTAGGGCCCCTAGGCTCCAGGGCCCAAGTACGATTGCAACCTCTGCACCTGTTGTAGTTATGCCCAGGAAATGGTAACATCCATTTGTCAATGTATTGTGGCATTTAAAACCCTTGTTATGTTGAAGTGATAAATGATATAGAGTGAAAATATATATCGTGTGCACTTTGATTGATTAATGGAAATATAAGTGCTAATTTTACACACTTAGGCTGCGTTCACACATTGCGTATTTTGCCGCACTTTTCAAAATACGCAACGTGCTCTGTGTCTGCCAGCAAAGTGAATGGGAAATTCACTTTGCCGTGCAGACAGTGCATAAAAATACGCAGTGCTTTTTTGGGAGAAAGCGCAGCTGCGTAAAGAATTGAGATGTCAATTCTTTACGCAGCTGCTCCTGCATTTTCTCCCTGTGATGTCACAGAGGGGAGGAAGAATCCTGCTTCCTCCTCCCCTCTGTGACAGCTGTGACCCCCCATTAGATTTTGCAGTGTATTTATATACACTGCGAAATCTAAATTAAACAAAGCCAAATGTATGTAAAATAAAAAAGAATGAATACTTTATCTGTCCGACGCCTTTTCCCGGTGTCCGGTGCCAAGCGAGGTGTCTTCTGCCAGGACCTGCCGTGATGTCAGAGGGGCGGTCCCGGCGCTGATTGGCTGCTCACGGTCATGTGACATGTATCACATGACCACGAGCGCCCAATAAGCGCCGGGAACGCCCCTCTGACATCACGGCAGGTCCTGGCAGAAAACACCTCGCTTGGCACCGGACACCGGGAAAAGGCGTCGGACAGATAAAGTATTCATTCTTTTTTATTTTTCATACACTTGCCTTTGTTTAATTTAGATTTCGCAGTGTATATTAATATACTGTGAAATCTAATGGGGCTGTCACAGAGGGGAGGAGGAAGCCGGATTCTTCCTCCCCTCTGTGACATCACTGCACTTTCTGGGGTAAAGAAAGCGCAGTGTGTGTAAAGCCCCTGCGTATTTTGTTGCACTTTTTTGCGCGGCTGAAAAACGCAGCAAAAAAGCGCAACAAAATACGCAATGTGTGAACGCAGCCTTATAAATATTCTTAAAGAAACACTTCCATCAAAGTTTTCATCCTCCTAATTTATTGCAGTCATCATATTACCGTATATACTCGAATATAAGCCAAGTTTTTCAGCATACTTTTTGTGCTGAAAAGTGCCCCCCTTGGTTTATACTCGTGTCAGTTGGGAATGGGGGGGACAGTGAACGGGGGCTGGAGGAGGCAGGAGGGGGCTGCAGTAACAGTGGGAGGTCACATGGTCCTGCTCATTAGTGTAATGTAATATGCACTGCATCCCCCCATCCATCATCGGCGGGGAAAGCGGCGTACATTACATTGCACTAAGTGATCTTGCCCCCCCCATCACTGTATATGGCCCCCGTGCTGCCGCACATAAAATAGTAAACCACTGAACTCACCCTCCGATGTCCTGCAAGCACAGTGGCATCATCCTACCGGTCTTCCTGCTTTTGGCGGCATCATGTGACCGGCGCATCAGTGACGTCATTGCTGCTTTGCCGATGATGTGATTAAAAGCCGAATACAAGCAGTAAGAGCAGAGGGATGACACCACGGTGCCTGCAGGACATCGGAGGGTGAGTTCAGTGGTTTTTTATTTATATGGATGCTGTAATGGTGCTATATTTATATAGGGATGCTGTAACCAGTGATGGGAGGTGCTGTAACCAATGATGGGGGGGGCTGTAACCAGTGATGGAGGGCTGTAACCAGTGATGGGGGGCTGTATCACTAGTGATTGGGGGGACTGTATCACCAGTGATGGGGGAGCCTGTATACCAGTGATGAAGGTTCTATATACCAGCACTGAAGGTCATATATACCAGTGATGGAGGTCCTATATACCAGTGATGGAGGTCCTATATACCAGTGATGGGGGCACTATATACCAGTGATGGGGGCTATATACCAGTGATGGAGGAGCTATATACCAGTGATGGGGGCACAATATACCAGTGATGGCCGCTATATACCAGGATGGGGGCTATATACCAGTAATGGGGGCCATTTACCATGAAGGGACGGGCTGTATATAGTGATGAGGGGCTGTATACCAGTATAAGGGGCTATATATAGTAATGAGGGTCTGCTGCATTTTCCACCCTAGGCTTATACTAAAGTCAATAAATTTCCCTAGTTTTAGGGGGTAAAATTAGGGGCCTCGGCTTATACTCGGGTCGGCTTATACTCGAGTATATACGGTATATAGTACTGTGTACTTAGAAATGCTGATTTTGCCCTTTTATTCAGTCATCTATTCTCTTTTCCATTAGCACTATGACATCACGTGATTAAAAACTGACTAGCTGAATCCTTCTAAGTTCTAGGTAGAAACCTGCATAAGTCATCATTAGAACTACAAAGCGATGTCACTGAAAATACATTGTACTTCTAATGATGAAGCTCATTGTGGCAGAAAAATGTTCTGACTATTCAATGTGTTTAACCCAAGTTTTTAAGTTTAAACAATTAAATGTATTGGCACCAAAATGCTCTACGTGCACACCAGGTGAATATTGAACACATCACCAATTTTTTAAGTAAAATTTTTAAAGTAAATACTGTATATTTAGAATGGTGCTATTTACATGAATTTCTCATGAGATGTAAATAACAACCCATCCAATACACAAACGCAAAGAATCAGACCATAGATGCCAATACATCGACAGGCATTTTGGGATATTGCCTATTGGATTACACAGGTCTGCGACTAAAAAGCTGTTTGATTATTTTCATCTAATGTCCATGTATTTTGGTGTGCTGAAAACGAAAATAATATAGAAAAAAATCTTGGACGTCAGAATTTGCCACAAAATGCAAAATTCTCTTCAAATTTAGTAAATATTTCTCAATTTTTGGTATTTTTTTATCTTAGGGTATTGAAAGTCAAAATTACTATTAATTAATTCATATCAATGCATTGAAGATATACAATGCCAAAAAAATATAACTTTCAAAGAAAAGAACTTTCAGAGTGAGCTAATGAAACCAGCATCAACATGTTGCAAGCTGAACGAGCGGGCTCTGACATGCCCGGGCTTGTTTCAATTGTTTTATCTTGGTTCTCGCCTGTTCACACTTTTTAACCTCAGTTCGTGTTAGCTCGTCATATTCAACCGTGTTTCCCAAAATTAGCAGCATGGCTCAGCAGAACTGTATTAATTCACCTGACAGTTTCTGTTACATTTGTGGTGAATATACAGTGTTGAAGCAACAACTGAATATTACAGACTTTGTGAAAAAAGTATACTTCGCATATTTTGGACTAAAGCTTGGAGATCAAGATAAAGCTTGGGCGCCTCATAAAGTGTGCAAACGGTGTGTTGAGGACCTCCGAAATTGGTTCAAGGGTAAGAAAAAAGCTTTCCGTTATGGAATTCCTATGGTATGGCGAGAGCAAAAGAACCATAGTGACAATTGTTATTTTTGTTCATGCGATGTGAAAGGGTATAATTCAAAATGGAAGCATTACATTTCATTAAATATGAAGACCACAGTTGGCAAGTGTGCGGGGATTTGAACGTTTTTTGCATGCTGCTTGGGCAACAAGCTCGGTATACCAAATACCCTTGTTTTCTGTGTCTATGGGACAGTCGAGACCAACAAAATCACTGGATCAAGAAGAATTGGCAGCCGAGGGTGCTCACAATTGGTAAAAAAAATGTCCTCCGAGAAACTTTGGTTCCTCCCCATAAAGTTCTTCTACCACCTCTCCACATCAAATTGGGATTGATGAAGCAATTAATAAAATCACTTCCAAAACAGGGAGAATGCTTCAAATACTTGGTCGCCAAGTTTCCAGGCCTCTCGAAGGCAAAATTGAAGGAAGGTGTGTTTGTCGGACCAGACATTAGAAGGCTTATAGCTGATCAAGAGTTTATCGATAACATGACGCATCCTCAAAAAGAAGGGTGGATTGCATTTAAAGAGGTCGTACATAAATGTTTAGGCAATAACAAAGACCCTGACTACAAACAAATCGTCGGACGAATGTGTGGCACCCCGGAACGAGTGCGTCACAGGAGGGTATTGCATCCCTGACTGAAGATGCAATATTCTCTGACTAAGTAATGACATGGTTAAAACTCAGAGCTCCATACCCTACATGCACATCAGAATTTGAGGGCCAATAAGGTCCTGGCGGGCGGAGTGTAGGAGTAGAGTGTAGGAGAATGTAGAAGAAGGAGGAAGGAGAGAGAAGTGGTCGGGAGGAACGTAGGAGAGGGGGCTCTGCACAGTTCCGTGCAGCCCCACAGACCACCTACCGGTTGGCGCCATTACCCGGTGCCTAACAACCGGACCCTGGGCGAACATCTAACGGGTCAAAATACACCCGCGCCCATCACACAACTGGATCACTGGTTCCGAAGCTAGCAAGTTGTTCACCACTGCTAAGCAAACCAGGAGTGGAGGGACCGCTCTACAGGAGGACCACACCGCCGCCGCAAACAGAGCCGTCTTGCCAGCGGAGTACCCACCTAAAGGACACAGGCTCCCCTCACACCGGAACGTACACACCCGCAGGGAAATTTAAGTAGCCCCTTGTACCCGAACGTGGCACACTAAGGTGACATCGGCAACCCATCTAGAACAAGTTTAGAACGGAGGAACACCGCGGAGCTCTGAAACAACACCGGTCATTGTTGAGTCCACCCAGTCCGTTACCCGTTACCTGTATAAACTGTATCGTCAACCGGTTGCAGTAAAAGAACCGTTACAGAGAACAATGGTGTCTGTATTTCTTCAGAACTGTTTAACTCCGCACATTAAGAGTAACTAAGCTGCCTCACAACATCAAGTGCAGCTCCAGGCTCTGGGGACTTCCGCTCGTCCTGTGGGGAGCATTCCATCTTGCTGCATTACATCCCCCGGAGGCCCAAGCAGCGCCGGTGAAATCACCGGAATTCTCGCAGGTGGCGTCACGACAAGAATAACCTAACCTTATCTGTTCTGCCAACTCTATTGATCTGGACCACCGGGCCTACACAGCCTCGGGCGCGGAACCGTGACAGGGAGAAGCGACAGCCCGAGACGTGCACACCCCGGCTTCGGTGAGTCAGATTTTGGTGTCACGAACAGGATACGAGCAGGCCCGTTCCTTAACGGGTATTGTGTGCTTAAAGAACTTTTATTTCATCAAAAAGGACTTTGTTCATAAAAAAACAAACTTTTCCCGCCTTTTCACCTTTGGGCCAAGATGGCGACCAAGATGGCGGGCCTCGCCATGTGAACCACCACGTGCTGGCCCAGGGGTGAGCCTCCGCCCTTCTTCGTGGGAGGGCCAAAGCAGAGGTGCCAAAATCATTGTCCGCCCCGATTGCTGGAAACAACCATGGGGGCGGGCCAAAGACTTCAGCCCACCTATGGACTACAAAAGCTACAAGGAAATAGGCGTGGCAAGGCTTTTCCAACAGCTCTTCTACCAGAACAGTTACCAGGTCGAACGGGTGCCGTTCTTCCAAGAGAGAAAATGGCCAGCATGAAGCTTCATGAGCTGATGCAGGGGGTCGAGGCAGAGACTCCCGCTCGTCCTGTGGGGAGCGTTCCATCTTGCTGCATTACATCCCCCGGAGGCCCAAGCAGCGCCGGTGAAATCACCGGAATTCCCGCAGGTGGCGTCATGACAAGAATAACCTAACCTTATCTGTTCTGCCAACTCTATTGATCTGGACCACCGGGCCTACACAGCCTCGGGCGCGGAACTGTGACAGGGAGAAGCGACAGCCCGAGACGTGCACACCCCGGCTATGGTGAGTCAAATGCTGAAAGCATTTCAAGCTTTAGGTTGCCTGATGAGTTTGAAAGTGCATGTCCTCCATTCCCACCTTGACAACTTTCCAGAAAATTTGGGAGCTCTGAGCGAAGAGCAAAATAAACGATTCCACCAGGACATTAAAGAGATGGAAAGAAGATACCAATGAAGATGGAGCATTACAATGATGCATGCGTATACAGAGTGGCAGCACTCACTGATCTTCTTGGACAAGCTTTTATTACTTTTTAAAAACACAGCATTGCAGCGGTTTGGGGGTGATCCCACAAGGGTGCAGAGAGGGGAGGATGTGAATCCACCTTACGATGGTCCGTTTCACGCCACACACAGGCGCTTCACCAGGTTACTTACAATGATGGCAGACTACTGTTGGATGCTTCAGAGAGACATTACAGATGCTACTCACAAGCGTAAATGTACCAAGAGAAGCCTCACAGGGAAGAAGAATCGATTTTAGTGTGTTAGTGAGTTCATTGCAGTTAAAAAAAATATTTGCATGAAACATTTGTAATAAAAATTTTATTTTATGAGTCTATTATCATTTATTTTGAGGTATTGTCTTATTTAACATAGTTACTTAAATTGTCAGAAAACGTAATGTCCTATGACAACAATGGAGGTCATTTTCGGATTCAGCGCACTCAACAACCTAAAGATTACGTGGAATAACCAAAACAGCTCTCGAAAAAACTTAACTTAATAAATTGGTGAATGATAGCATGTGGGGTATTCTTTATTCCCTACTGGATTATCATCGGAGCTTTGTGGGACCAATTTTAATAATAAATTGGTAAATGAGGGTATGTGTGGGAGTCTATTTTTAACCATTCACTTACCTGGTTAGTAAAAAGAGGTGTCTGATATACCCATATGCATCACTCCCCTCTGGGGTTGAAGCCAACTGTCAATTCACAGCTTACATCAACCCCATTAACTATCACCTTGATTGCCACCGCCCTAGGTCAATCAGAATAAGCTGGGTAAAGCACCAGAATTGGAGCATCCATTGACATTCCAGTTCACATAATAAAAAAATGATTAATAGCTAAAGTGTTTATTAGTAAAAGTCTTAATAAATATATATTATGCACATTACCTACATGCATAAAAATAATTTCTATAGTAAGGAGGAAAAGATATGTTGTCTGACTGTTGGACAAATATATTAAACCTGGTTGACTTAGTTCCAAATGATGACATTTCACTGAATGTTGCAAATTCCCACTGTAGCCAGAGTCACATGTACCTGGACACACATGGACAGCATGGACATAGAGACTGGTATGACACTTGGAAGGATTAGCCAGGGAACTCTTTTGATTGAACCAATATGACTATAAAGTAATAAAAAAACATTGAGAAAACATTTTTTACTCTGACAATCTCTGAAAGATAAAAAAAAAAAATCATGAAATATTTACTTTTTATTTATATCTACTTATATAATCGGGAGTTGGGAATTCGGGCGTTGTCGCCGAATCCCAGACTCCTTAGCGGCACTGCGAGTGATGACGCGCAGCGTCATCACGAGCCGCAGCCGCTCTACAGTTAAAAAAAAAAAAAAATCCTCACCTCTCCCCGAGCCCCCGCCGTCTCCCGCCGTCTTCCGCCAGGCTCCTGGTGCCTCCCGCAGGCTCCCGGTGAGCCAGGAGATGAGCGGCGTCTGCGCCACCGGAAGTACTGGCCGCCATATTGGAACACCCAAGGCGGCCAGTAGCGCTGCCGCCACCCGCTCTCCCCGCTGCTCGCTCTTCCTCCTCAAACGCCGCTCCGTCCTCCCCCCTCGCCGCTCTGTTATCCCCCTACCCGGTGTTCTTATCATTGCAGGCTCCACCACGCAGATAATCTGTGTAAGGCGGGTCATGTGACAGCCCTGTGTGACGTCACATCAGCCCGCCCTGTGATGTGACCTGCCTTACACACAATCTCTGAGTGCATGGTGGAGCCTGCAGCCTGCAATGATAACAACACCGGGTAGGGGGACAACAGGGGCTGAGAGCAGAGGGCAGGACTGGGGCTGAGAGCAGAGGGCAGGACTGGGGCTGAGAGCAGGACTGGGGCTGAGGGCAGGACTAGGGCTGAGGGCAGGACTGGGGCTGAGGGCAGAGGGCAGGACTGGGGCAGAGGGCAGGACTGGGGCAGAGGGCAGGACTGGAGCTGAAAGCAGAGGGCAGGACTGGGGCTGAGAGCAGAGGGCAGGACTGGGGCTGAGAGCAGAGGGCAGGACTGGGGCTGAGAGCAGAGGGCAGGACTGGGGCTGAAGAGCAGGACTGGGGCTGAGGGCAGGACTAGGGCTGAGGGCAGGACTGGGGCTGAGGGCAGAGGGCAGGACTGGGGCAGAGGGCAGGACTGGGGCAGAGGGCAGGACTGGAGCTGAAAGCAGAGGGCAGGACTGGGGCTGAGAGCAGAGGGCAGGACTGGGGCTGAGAGCAGAGGGCAGGACTGGGGCTGAGAGCAGAGGGCAGGACTGGGGCTGAGAGCAGGACTGGGGCTGAGGGCAGGACTAGGGCTGAGGGCAGGACTGGGGCTGAGGGCAGAGGGCAGGACTGGGGCAGAGGGCAGGACTGGGGCAGAGGGCAGGACTGGAGCTGAAAGCAGAGGGCAGGACTGGGGCTGAGAGCAGAGGGCAGGACTGGGGCTGAGAGCAGGACTGGGGATGAGGGCAGGACTGGGGCTGAGGGCAGGACTGGGGCTGAGAGCAGGACTGGGGCTGAGGGCATGACTGGGGCTGAGGGCAGGACTGGGGCTGAGAGCAGGACTGGGGCTGAGGGCAGAGGGCGGGGCAGAGGGCAGGACTGGGGCAGAGGGCAGGACTGGGGCAGAGGGCAGGACTGGGGCTGAGGGCAGGACTGGGGCTGAGGGCAGAGGGCAGGACTGGGGCAGAGGGCAGGACTGGGGCTGAGGGCAGGACTGGGGCTGAGGCCAGAGGGCAGGACTGGGGCTGAGGCCAGAGGGCAGGACTGGGGTTGAGGCCAGAGGGCAGGACTGGGGTTGAGGGCAGAGGGCAGGACTGGGGCAGAGGGCAGAGGGCGGGACTGGGGCAGAGGGCGGGACTGGGGCAGAGGGCGGGACTGGGGCAGAGGCAGGACTGGGGCAGAGGGCAGGACTGGGGCAGGGGCTGTTTCTCTGGCACCTCTTCACTTCACCGCACTCCCGATGCAATAGCATCGGGCCTATTACTAGTATGTTATAAAACAGAATTTGTCAAGTTGCCTATCACTTGAAAACACCTTATTAATAGGAAAAGGATGTAAAAAAGAAAATTATACCTTCTAGGCTTTGGACTGGAGTATCTTCTCCATTCTCAGTGTTGAATCCCACAACAGGCTGCTTGTCATGTTAGGCTAGGGTCACACTTGCTTTTTTTTTTCAAATCCTGATTCGGTTTTGAGCTTTCAAAAAGCTCAAAACCGCATCAGGAAACGCTCCTCATAGGAGCTCATTATAAAAACCGGATTGCATGTAATGCAATCCGGTTTCCGCATCCGGCTCTACAGCCTGCGTGAAAAATCATGCAGGCTGCAGTTTTCAGAGTGGTTCTAAGCCCTGCAATGCGGTAACCCCATTGCACAGGATGTGTAATCCTGAGCAATGCGGTTACCGTATACTTTGCTTATCCTGGCTGCCGCTGGGATAAGCAAAGTGTTAATACTGTAAAAAAAGCTTTAATAATAATAATTGTGCCCATCGTGTCTCTAGGGGGTGCCCACTCCCCCTAGAGACATGCTACCTACTCAGGTGGGCATGTAATGTGTTAATAACTGCTGTACAGTAAGCCGGCTCCTGTCGACTCTGTACAATTTTCTGAATGAAGCCGCAGCTCCCCAGTGAAAATCAATAGGACCTTTAAAATGACTCCTCCGGTCTTCCCTGTGGTATTTAGATACATATCTGAAGCCAAATATTTGTCCCAGATGAGGAAAGCTCAGACACCCCTCTATTGTAATCTATATAGCAATAACTGGTGGTGATTCATATATTGTGCATGCAGTGATAGGTAGGACATAAGTCTTCTGGATATAAAGGGTTACATGCAGCTAATAAAGCCTTCATGCTTCAATTGACTATTAAAAGCTAATGATCTTTGAAAATGTTCTGTCTACAGTAAAACAACACATTGATCAGAGAAAACATCTGCTCTACAACATACGGGCCAGACTTTATTTTAAGCACATTGATTCTTCATTTTGTTAAGGTAGAAAGGGATTTTAGTAACAATGGTGGCTGCCTCTCATTTCTGGATGTATCAGGATTGCATTGTTATCACCATAACTCGAAAGGAAAAGCACATAGATTAAAGGTAATTACGTATGGGGTAACACAAGTGTATAAAAAAATCATCCAGATAAAAGAATGATTACTCATCTATCTACACAGCCTTATGGCGTCTGTTTTTATACATCAGCAGTTATTAAAATTTTAAAGATCAAAACTAGTTTTCTATGTTAAAGAATTACAATGTACCAGTAAAACCTAAATGTGATATGGTTGATCTGTATGGCATTTCAATTATTTTTTGTGCACCCATACAGAAGAAAATAGTAACTTTTTCAATTGCTCCATGAAAAAATAACTCACCGAAAAATCGCCATGTAAAACATCCATTGCACCTAGCAGGAGGCTGCCAGCTCCACTGAGAGGCAGCACAGGTGTCTTATTACCGATGCACAATCTCCTGCAACCAAACAAGCTTTGGGTGCGCTTGTGTCACCTGCGACCAGACATGCTATGTGGGAGGTGACTGGGGGTATTTATAGACTCAAGGTTGCCATAGGGGGTCAGTCACCACCCATACACATGTGACGCATAGTGTCAGATTGCAGCCTATTGGTCACGCCCATGCTATTAGATCAGGCGGGCTGCTCCGCACTGTGTATATGCATCAGAAAATGACAGATGTCCCCCATAGGGCTCAGCCACACACTGCAAAAGATAAAAAGGTGCAATAAACACTATAGATGAAGATGTGAGGTGTTAGTGGATATTTTGGCCAAAATACGTAAGCTCGTAACCCACCGTCAAGGGCCCTCACGCTTACGACTCCTAACCATATGTTTGTTTAGTAGGAAACCACCAAACAGTCAGAAAAAATCACTGAAGTAGGACATAAAACTCCCCCATAGCATGGCTGGTCGCATGTGCCAAAATCGCCCCCAATGCTTGGTTGGTTGCAGGAGATTGTGCACTGGTATTCAGACACCTGTCTTGCCTCTCAGTGGAGCTAGCAGCCTCCTGCTAGGTGCAATGGATGTTTTACATTGCTATTTTTTGGTGAGTTTTTTCTGAGTTTTATGTCCTACTTCGGTGATTTTTTTCTGAATGTATGGTGATTTTCCACTAAACAAACATATGGTTAGGAGACATATGGTTAAGACTCATAAGCGTGAGGGCCCTTGAAGGTGGGTTATGAGCTTACATATTTTGGCCAAAATATCCACTAACACCTCACATCTTCATCTATAGTGTTTATTGCCCCTTTTTATCTTTTGCAGTGTGTGGCTGAACCCTCTGGGGGATGTCTGTCATTTTGTGATGCATATACACAGTGTGGAGCAGCCCGCCTGATCTAATAATGTGGACGTGACCAATAGGCTGCAATCTGACACTATGCATCACATGTGCATGGGTGACTGATGCCTATGGTAACCTTGTGTCTATAAATACCTCCAATCACCTCCCCATAGCATGGCTGGTCGGAGGTGCAGGAGATTAAACAAGGTAGATGGAGCACCGGTATTTAGACACCTATGTTGCCTCTCAGTGGAGCTGGCAGCCTCCTACTAAGTACAATGGATGTTTTACATGGCTATTTTTCAGTGAGTTTTTTCTGAGTTTTATGTTCTACTTTGGTGATTTTTTCCTTGGAAAAAATAAGTCATCTAAACTCTACAATTGAATTCCATCTGTCCGAGTGCTCTTTTCGGGCGTGTGCCCTTAACCTTCCTGAACCTTGTTGGCAGGAGGGATCATTACTCCTCACGATGAAGCATTGGCCACATTAACAGCGAAACGTGCATTAGAAGTCCGTTAATAGGGGGACCCCCTTCTATTTCCCAGCACTTGCACTTTAGGGTATGCTATGAGATATTCCTTAATCAAGCAGGTTGATTGATATTTGAGTTACATACAGGTGAAAACCTGTTGGATAGGTATACAAACAGTCACAATTGATTTATGGACTCATGCCCTCTTAAGAGATCCTATACTGGGGACTATATGTATAATTTTGGAAAAAGGGTGTATCCTCTGTCTGTAACTATTGTAATGAAATATATCTAAACCTATGTATATTAACTCACCTGGAATTGTAAACCCTTAAATTGTAACTCATTTTTTGACTTATCATGAACTTGTCTAATGTTGGATGATTGTAAATATCCTGCAACATATGTGCTGTTTATTTTATCATCAGCTTCCAACACAGTAGTGTTTTACTCTTGTCTCATCGCACTATAAATAAAATAAGTTTTATGTGCAATTGAAAGCAGCTATAGCTCCACTTTGTTCTCTGTTTTTGACCTTCCTGAACCTAGCAGACCTTAATGTCTTAGCCTAGAGACCTTGGGATCTCTCCTTATCCATCAGACTTTGCAAGAAGAATCGGTTGGGTCGTAGTGAGAAGCTGAGGGGTCGGAGAGGTGAGCATAAGAAGTTTTTTAATTGATTTTTAACATTTTGAAGGCTTTTATAGTCTACAACAGAGGTCCCCAACCTTTTTTGACTTTGAGAGCCACATCCATCTCTGAAAGATGGTCAGGAGCCACATTCAGCTCCTGTCTACCTCACCCTAGTGACATCAAGAGCCCCATTCCTGGTATAATGACAGCAAAAGCTTTTCCAGAGAAATCACAAGGTAGCAGTATACCAAGATTTAGAGGTTCCTACCGTACCCCCAATTCACATCTGCTCTTCTGTGTGAATCTACTCACAAAAGTCACTATCTGGAGACCTGAACTTCATAGCTGTTTGCTAGACATGGTGCTTATGCATCAAGCTGGAAGACGCCGCAAGCATTACATCACAGGCCTGTGAGCCACATGTGGCTACCGGACTACAGGTTGGGGACCCCTGGTCTACTAAAATGGGGGCCAGCAGCCATCATTGTGCAGACTCCACGGGAAAGCAAATTACAATTTACATTTTGGCAAGTGCAGATTTTTGTAAAATGTAAGTAGAATTTAAGTCAACTCAAATGTATTCACTCATCTCTTCTAATAAGATAATTATACAGTAGCACATTACAGCACAAAATAAGTAGCTTAACACATAATGACATTGATCAAAGGCCTGTGCAATGCTCAATCACTTTATTGACACATTTCTTTTCATCTACGCATCCCAGATATCTCTATACCAGGAATCTTTGCATTTGTCAATTCGTTTTGTGTTTGTATTCTCCTATCATCCCAGTAAATTCACCATGATCCACATACAACAGGACCCTCTCCTACTCCATGCAATCAATAGGTGAAAAGTAGTCAAGGTTGAGCTAATTCCCAATCTCCAATCTCTTTTTTTTTCAAATATGAGGCTGATTTTTTCCACGACTTTCATTCATCAAACAGATCAATGTTCAGCGATCCAAGAAAGTTCTTTGTAATGACTGGTGTGTCCTTTCCACTGGTGACCGTCATCAGTGACTCAATCAGAAGGGAAGACCTCTGGAGCATGCTTTATTACTGGAGTGCATTGGAAATATTCATTACCTGGACAAGCAGAAAAAAGTAACTTCATACTGTGATATAAGCACAGTCTTCTTGTGACAGGCTGTCATTAGGCAGCGTATATAGTTGGTCTTGGCCAGGGCTTTCTGGCACTATAAATTAGTGGTTATATCTCCAGCATAGCCCATTAGTTAACATCTCATCACACCATTTTAACCATGGCTCTACTCAAAGGCATTTTTCATACATTTGATTAACTGTTATTACATTGTTTGTGTAATTACGGTGGCCGAAAAAAACACAATCCTGGCTTTTTTTTTCTCATTATGCCGTTTACCAATTTCACAAATTGATTTTATAATGTGATAGATCTGACTTATACGAATGCAAGTATACCAAATGAGTATTTTTTTAATTTCTTCATTTTAAATTGGGGAAAAGGATGGTGATTTAAACTGTTATATTTCTTTTTATTTATATATTTTTTTTACATTTTTTCACTTTTCATTATATGTGTTAGTCCCCCTAGGGGAGCATGCAATCATCTGATTTCTTGGTCTATATACCGCAATGCCACAGTATTGTTGTACATAGCAAAAATCTCATTTTCCTAGGAAAGCTAGCTACAGGATTGTTTTCACAGGAGAACTATTACGACAGGCACAGTGATCTTCAGAAGACCCCTGACTGTCATGACAATCATCGGAGCCCTATGATCATATCATGGTCACTCCGATAGGCATCAGTGTGTTCCAGTGGTCGTGGTAAGTTTAAAAACTTTTTTTATACTTTTAATTGTATTTACTAGTCACCGTAGGGAACTGAAATCTCTGATAATCTAATCGATGCTAGTGCTTTACAGAATAGTGAATCAGCACTGCTCTGTACAGTAGAAATGATGACTTCCATCACAAGAAGTTTGCCATGAAAGACACAGAGGTCATCAGCTGTCCTCTGGCTGTCATGAAAACCCATCGGTGCCCTGCGATCATGTCACAACGTGGTCGACGGTTGTGCGGAATGACGTGGTCCCAGCTGGCATGTGTTAAATCCCTCTGTCAGAGATTCACCTTGGCATTTAACAGATTAAAAGCCGCAGGCAGATATCCTATCCATCCACGGCTGGGCTGTTAGAGGTACGTGTTGGCGGAGCTGATCAGCCAACATGTGCAGAAACAGATAAGGGCTCAGCATGTGAGCCCACATCAAAGGCAGGGACGCGATCTATGAGGTAAATATGTGATAAAGGTCTTTAAGGGGTTAAATGTAAGTCCCTGATGCCTGTCACCTTTTGACAGCTTCATCATTTTTCAATGTTGTTCATGACACACGGGACCATCTTGTGCCCATAACTTCTGACTGGCCGGATGTCAGAAATTACATCACAAGATCTCAATGCAAGTCTGAGAGCCAGAATGAAGCTAAAACAAGACTCTCTTAAAGATGTATTGAGTTTTGACCTCCAATGCATGCCATGAGCCCATGAAACACTGGAGCTTGCGACAGGTCACAATCACAGGAGACGGAGCAGAGAAGATGGAGACTGTGAGTACAATACAGGCTCAGGGGACTTACATTTATTCCTTAATATACACATGTAACAAAATAATTTCAGCACACTCTCAATATAGTTTCAGAATACTGACATGTCCATTGAGTGCTGCACGCTTTACGGCTTCAAGTATGAATAATCAAGCAACACATTGAAAGTGAAAAAGTAAATTAAAACTAAAGGTTTATTGGATGATATTAAAATATTAGAGAAAATGTTTTTTTCTGAGAGTTAAATTATGCATTTTAAACAGGAATGTTCTTATTAATAGCATTGCACCTAAACATATAGCCACCAGTCTATAATGCTGGAACGAGAAATAACTTAAGAGTAATTACTTTTTGTAAATACCAACTATGGTGAAATTTATATCATCAAAAGAACGTAATTCTTAAAACATGATCAATAGACATACATTAAATCTGTTTTATGATAAAAATCCTTCTGTTTCCACCCAAAATGGGAGGAGATGGATTGCTTGCTCTGTGCACTCATGAAGCGTTGTGGATATTTACACTTGGTACGAGAACTCCAATAGGAATGAATATACTTTGTACACAGTATTTATGGCATTTGTGTAATGTAGTCAACCCAATCTAACGTAAATACGGTATAAGACAAGTGTCTGAGACTAGCCAGCAACCATCATAGTTGATTCTGACCATTTAACCCCTCAAATGTAGCGATCAATATTGGACACTTTACCTAAGCTCCTTCTGTCACCTAATTGGCTCCCCTGTGGCACAATTGTGAACTGCGGATGGGTTTCCGTGACAGCTGGAGGCCTAACAATCACCCCAAGGTCTGTTTTCTTAGTGTGTAATGTAGTTTTTATCCTTACAGGCATACTACATGGCAAATAGAGTAAAGAAAAAGTTAGAAATATTGTTTTAAAATAGTAATGAAAAATAAAGGAAAAAACTGTTTTGCAATTGACACTTGCAAAATATTGCAAAATGCATTATCATGTAAATACCAAGCTCTACCCCACGTTCTTCTACTCAGATACATAATAGGTGATAATTTACAGAGGTATCAAGTGTGACCCCTGTAGGAGGAGCATGGTGTACAGAAACTGAGGTAGCTAGGGACAAACTGTTTATCAGTAAGAGACATTAATCCTTCCAGAGCTGCATTTCTTCAGCAACCAGGGAGAGGAAAAGAAGTAGCAGAGGACAGGACTGATTGGCTGAGCAAGCTGTATGAGAAGGGCAGAGCTGACTGCATGGAAGAAAGTGGTGTCAGTCAGCCATTACTTTAAAGGGAGAGAGATGATCTAGGGCTGGATCGCAGGGTGCGTACTGACAGTTCTGTGGCTGCATGTGAGAAGTCTGTGAGCCCAGGAGCTGTACCACAACCACAAACCAGTCAGGTTGCCAGGAGTTGCCCAACCCATCTGGCTTCCCACAAATAAAATACTGCCTGCAATTCTCAAACACTTGATCTCTTAAGATTCAGGCTGGAACCTTGACTACAGACCTGTCACATCAAAGAGTAAGTAGCTAATTGTAAGCCACTACAATACAGACGAGGCATTTCTGACAGGACCAGCCTTGGAGTGGATGTTGTATTCATTACATTAAAAGGAATCTGTCAGCAAGATTTGAATATAGTGCCTTCTTGTGTAAGTATTTAGCCCCCTTGAACTTTTCAACCTCTTGCCACATTTCAGGCTTCAAACATAAAGATATCAATTCTAATTTGTTTGTGAAAAATCAACAACAAGTGGGACACAGTCGTGAAGTGGAATGAAATTTATTGGATATTTTGAACTTTTTTAACAAATAAAAAACTGAAAAAAGGGGTGTGCAATATTATTCGGCCCCCTTGAGTTAATACTTTGTAGTGCCTCCTTTTGCTGCGATTACAAGTCTCTTGGGGTATGTCTCTATCAGTTTTGCACATCTAGAGACTGAAATTCTTGCCCATTCTTCCTTGCAAAACAGCTGGAGGTCAGTGAGGTTGGATGGAGAGCGTTTGTGAACAGCAGTTTTCAGCTCTTTCCACAGATTCTCGATTGGATTCAGGTCTGGATGTGACTTGGCCATTCTAACACCTGGATACGTTTATTTTTGAACCATTCCATTGTAGATTTTGCCTTATTTTTGGGATCATTGTCTTGTTGGAAGATAAATCTCCATCCCAGTCTCAGGTCTTTTGCAGACTCCAACTGGTTTTCTTCCAGAATGGTCCTGTATTTGGCTCCGTCCATCTTCCCATCAATTTTAACCATCTTCCCTGTCCCTGCTCAAGAAAAGCAGGCCCAAACCATGATGCTGCCACCACCATGTTTGACAGTGGGGATGGTGTTTGAGGGTGATGAGCTGTGTTGATTTTATGCCGAACATATCGTTTTGCATTGTGGCCAAAAAGTTTGATGTTGGTTTCATCTGACCAGAGCACCTTATTCCACATGTTAGGTGTCTCCCAGGTGGCTTGTGGCAAACTTCAAACAAGACTTTCTATGGATATCTTTGAGAAATTACTTTCTTCTTGCCACTCTTCCATAAAGGCCAGATTTGTGCAGTGTACGACTGATTGTTGTTCTATGGACAGACTCTCCCACCTCAGCTGTAGATTTCTGCAGTTCATCCAGAGTGATCATGGGCCTTTTGGCTGCATCTCTGATCAGTCTTGTCCTTGTTCAAGATGAAAGTTTGGCGGACGGCCGGGTCTTAGTAGATTTGCAGTGGTCTGATACTCCTTCCATTTCAATATGATCACTTGCACAGTGCTCCTTGAGATATTTAAAACTTGGGAAGTCTTTATGTATCCAAATCCGGCTTTAAACTTCACCACAACAGTATCTCGGACCTGCCTGGTGTGTTCCTTGGTCTTCATGATGCTCTCTGCACTTGAAACAGAACCCTGAGACTATCACAGAGCAGGTGCATTTATACAGAGACTTGATTACACACAGGTGGATTCTATTTATCATTACCAGTCATTTAGGACAACATTGGATCATTCAGAGATCCTCACTGAACATCCGGAGTGAGCTTGCTGCACTGAAAGTAAAGGGTCTGAATAATATTGCAAACCCCACTTTCCAGTTTTTTATTTCTTAAAAAAGTTTAAAATATCCAATAAATTTCGTTCCACTTCACGATTGTGTCCCACTTGTTGTTGAGTCTTCACAAAAAATAGAATATATTTCCTTATGTTTGAAGCCTGAAAAGGTTGAAAAGTTCAAGGGGGCCAAATATTTTCACAAAGCACTGTATGTAAGCTGAGGACAGCATGATTTAAGAGTTTCATAGTTTCATAGTTTTAAGGTTAAAGGTAGACTTAAGTCTGTCTAGTTCAGCAAATAGCCTAACAGGTTGATCCAGAAGAAGGCAAAAAAAAACATGTGAAAAACACTAAGCTCCACATTGGGGGAAAAAAAATCCTTCCTGACTCCACATACAGCAATCAGACTAGTTCCATGGATCAAAACCCAATCAAGAATCTAGTATATATAACTGGTAATATATTTTTCAGGAAAGTCATCCAGGCCCTTCTTACATTTTAGTAGTGATTTACTCATTACAACATCATACGGCAGAGAGTGCCATAATCTCACTTATTATATAGTAGAATCTGTGCCTGTGATTATGATTAAACCTTCTTCCTCCAAATGTAGAGCATGGCCCTTGTCATAGGCCTAAGTGTAAACATATTAGAAAGGTCTTTGTACTGTTTTCTCATACATTGATACATTGTAATGAGATCACCCCTAAGCCTTCATTTTTCCAAACTAAATAACCCCAAGTTTAATAACCTGTCTTGGTATTGCAGACCCCTCAGTCCTCTAATAACCTTGGTCACTCTTCTCTGGACCCGCTCTAGTTCAGCTATGTCTTTCTAAAGGCCCAGTTACACACACAGATAATTGTGCAGAGATTGTTGGCAGATCTCTGGTTGCAGTGAAATCATGGACACATTGTTACATTTGTACACGGCCACAAAATAGAACAATGTGTCCATGATTTCACTGCAACCAGAGATCTGCCAACAATCTCTGCACAATTATCTGTGTGTGTAACTGGGCCTTTACACACCGAAGACAAGAATTGTACTCAATATTCTGTGTGGTTGCACTAGTGAGTTGTATAGAGGTAAAATTATGTTCTCCTCATGAGCATCTATGCCTCTTTTAATGCATCCCATTATTTTATTTGCCTTTGCAGCAGCTGCCTGACACTGGCCACTAAATGTGAGTTTGTCATCTACCCATACACCCAGGTCTTTTTCAGTGACAGTTTTCCCCAGTGTTTTGCAATTAAGCACATAATTATGTTATTTCCTCTGCCCAAGTGCATGGCCTTACAGTTATCCCCATTAAAGCTCATTTGCCATTTATCAGCCCAAGCTTTTAGTTTACATAAATCCTCCTGTAATATAAAATTGTGTTCTGTATTGATTACCCTGCAGAGTCTAGTATAATCTATAAATTCTACTCTGTATGCCCCTTACAAGGTTATTAATACATATATTAAAAAGAAGCGTGCCCAACACTGACCCCTGTGGTACCCCACTGTTAACTGTGACCCATTCTGAGTGTGTTCCATTAATAACCATCCTTTATTTCCTATCACTGAGCCAATTTTTAACCCAGTTGCACATATTTTCCCCTGTCCACATTATTCTTATTAAATGTATCAACCTTTTGTGTGGCACCGTATCAAAAGCTTTTGAAAAGTTCATATAGAGAACATCCTCTGCATTTTCCTGATCAAGTCCGGAACTTACCTCTTCACAGAAGCTGATCAGAATAGTTTCCATTACCAATCTCTTGTAAAACCATGTTGATACTGGGTCACAAGGTTATTCTTCTTGAAATACTCCAGTATAGCATCTCTTAGGAATCTCTCAAGGATATTACCCACAGTACAGGTTAAGCTTACTGGCCTATAATTTCCAGGCTCAGTTTTAGTCCTCTTTTTGAATTGAAGAGTTAAAAAAAGCAAAAAGCAAATTTGCTTCTTTTTTCTGTGTGCCTGCAATTGTTTACCTAAACTAATGGTTTAATTACTTAATTGCACTATAGGACTACAAGACTCTGACACACACCCTGCTGTGATTGACACCTCACTGTCAATGCACAATCTCTATTGAGATCCTGGTGTAGGCGGCGGAAGCTCTCCCGGGTCAGCTACATGCCTGAAACAAAATATGTCGATTGTGATAGAACGGCTGCACCCAGTAATCTGTTTAATACATCATCGCATTCAGGGTTTCTTTTCCTACATTATGTTGCTGTCAGATGAAGTAGCAAATACCTGTTGTAAGATTCTCTTTAAATGCACTAGTGATTACTACAAGCGCAACATCCACAGCAACTATCTCTTCGATTCAGAATGCCTTTCTTTTAGCTAAAAGTACTGCAAGACTAAGGGTGCGTTCATACACTGCGTATTTGCTGCATATTTTCACGCGGGTGCTGTTGCAGTTTTTGTAGCCAAATCCAGGAGTGGAACAATCAGAGGAAAAGTCTAATAGAAACAAGTGCTCCACTTCTATATTTATCACCCACTGCTAATTTTAATCACCCACTGCTGGTTTTAATCACCCATTGCTGGTTTTAATCACCCACTCCTGGTTTTGGCTACAAAAACTGCAACATCACTCGCGTAAAAATACATAGCAAATACGCAGTGTGTGAACGCACCCTTAAACGTTCAATTCTCAGCAGACCAAAGCAAAGAGGTGGTATAGCTTTATCAACTGGCTGGACAGATGATTGGTGTAGAAAACAGGCCAAGACCAAAAGCCAGATCAATGAGCCCACCTGAGAAGCACACCAAAAACTGACCTCTACCACCCAAACACCCTGAAATAATCAGCACAACACAAAGGAAAATACAGGTTTCAATCTGCTTCTCATAGATCACCTGTCAGCACTGAGGCAACACCTAATCTCTACTTTCAGTCCAAAGAGACAAAGGAGGAAGAGAGGAGAATGAAGTGGAGGTAACCTCCTAGCAACTAGCTGACCCAACAGGTGTGGTGTCCAGTATCCGCTGCCAACAGCTGACACCAGGGGACTTAGCGTCCCGGGGCCCCTGAATGGCGTAACCACTGGGAATGCTAGCGTCCCACCTCCCAGTGATGACAGAAGTAAATTTCCCAGAGTGTAATACCCAGTCAGAGCATGCACTGATGCCTGGGATGACGGCCGACCTGAAGGAGATCCGAAGCATACCCAGAAGCGCTAGAAGCCAGCCTGGGTATGTAACCACCAGATCTGACAGTCAGATGGTGATGAAAATTAAAATTAAAATCACCTATAAAAAATGTATAACAACATAACCGTTAAATTATCATTTTTATTATTATTATAGGACCATTTATTCCACGGCACTTTACATGTGAAAAAGGGCATGTATCGACAAGTACAATAATCAAGAACAATACAAGGTACACACAGGTACAGGAGGAGAAAGGACCCTGCCTGCAAAGGCTCACAGCCCACAAGGGATGGGTGAGGATACAGTAGGTGAGGAAACAGGACCCTGCCCCCGAGGGATCACAGTCTACAAGGGATAGGTGGGGATAGAGTAGGTGAGGAGAGAGGACTCTGCCCATGAGGGCTCGCAGTCTACAAGGAATGGTTGAGGTGAGAAGACCCTGCCTGTGAGGGCTCACAGTCTACAAGGAATGGGTGAGGAGAGAGGACCCTGTCCACGAGGGCTCACAGTCTACAAGGGATGGGTGAGGATACAGTAGGTGAGGAGAGTGGACCCTGGCCACAAAGGCTCACAGTTTACAAGAGATGGGTGAGGATACAGTCAGAGTACATAAAGCTGAAAGTGTCCGAAACACATATATAAAGCCAAAGAGGGAGGCAAAGTAAATTAGACCAGGTAATAAAATTAAAGATATTTCCCCATGGAGTAATGTGTCCCTTTGTATGTCTCAGGGAAGAGGGAGGGGGTTTGGTGGAGACACATCCATCACACCCATTTTGTATTTCTATCGAATATTATTTTAATATTACTTGTTTGCTGCTCCTCGGCGCTCACCTGCAATTGGCACTTTTCATCCCCCTGTAAATAGAGCTTTTAGTTATCTTAACCTCATCTCTTGTGAGTTTGTATCTACCATGGAAAGAGGTTCTCCTGATTCAACCCCCCACAGAAAAGGAGGACTCTTCTGCTTCCCCTAGAGCTCGTAGTAAAATTCAGGTTGAGGAACGTCAACATATTGAGGTGGAAACTACTTAAAGGAGTGTTACATCATGCTTTAGCTTTATAAACATATGTATATTATGAACCAGGCAGATTTTATTTTTCTAGTCATGATTGTCATTTCCATCTTATTCTCTAAACCCATATTGCATCTATCAGGCTTTTCCACAGCAAATCAGTTCTGAGTAGATTGATTATTACAACGGACCATCCATAAAAAGTCAGAAAAAAGAGACATTTCGCCAAATATTGTAAATGTAAACAGAAACTCTTGTTGCGATTTATTAGTTCAAGTTATAGGATTTTTCTCTTTCCATGGCAATAACAGATAAAGATGCTTCTGCAATTATTCAGGCAGAACTTGGAGGCAAACAGTTGTTGCTTCTGCTACAAGGTGATAAAAGGTTCTGAGAGCACAGAAATACTGAATATGGAACCCGGCTGCCCCAGGGGGCACAGATCTAATTGCCATGTTTGTGTGAAACGCAGTATTACAAATAGAAATTTCTGCACAAATGGACAAGTAATTTTGTGTTCTTCTTGCAGTATGATAGATTGAGGAAACCATCTATGCCCAGAGAACAAAGTAAGCATCAGGAGACTGCATGGATAATTTGTTATTCTAGTCCAAGTGGAGAAGTGTCGAAAGTTTCTAGGTGAAAATACATTTTCACAACAGATATGAGTTTCTCTGAATTTCAGGGGCGATTGTCCCTACCTTGTTTACTGCAATCCTGTCCAGATGGCAAACATGGCATCAATTTATACATTTGGCCTAATCCTGCTTATCTGACTATTTACATTGACCTTGACATTGAAAATTTCACTCCGTCCTACCACATGGTCTGGATTTTATTCCAGTGAGTCTTGTTGCCTTCCTTGTGTCTATATGTAAAACTACTCATTGAGAGTTCTTTGCCTTTCAAAGCTTCCTCTTATCTGGATATCATGCATACCGATTATTCTTTTAGAGAATCTCTCCCTTGAGCCATAAGATGTACTATGCTGCCGTCTGTCATCAAACTCTGTTCAGCCAAACTTCTTACAACCTCAATTTACATCATTTACTGCCTAACTATGATTCTGGCTCCACTTCTTAGTTTACATTCACAGATTTCTGGCCATAGTGATGGATAAAGCAGATAGTTCAGAGACCTAAGCACTGTTACTACAATTGAATACAAAATATAGAAAAATCGATTTACACCAAGCACCGTCTTTGGCTCCAAATCACACTCTGCTTGTTTAGAGGACACTTATCTCCATGAAATTTAGATAATGGTGCTCATCCAGGGAAACCCAGCACTGGGCGGACAAATCCAAAGAAAAGGAAAAAATCTTGTGGCACCCGTATCCTTAAAACTTCATGCTTTATTCTTCAGGGTTAAAAACGTCCATTGACTATGGCCGTTTCACGCTACATGCACTTAAATGCGTCTAAGCACCCGTTGATGGGCATGTAGCATGAAACGGATGTACCGTATATACTCGTGTATAAGCCGACCCGTGTACAAGCCGACCCCCCTACTTTTGCCCCCAAAACCTGGGAAAATCTATTGACTCGCGTATAAGCCGAGGGTGGACCCCAGCACAGGTATACAGCCCCCAGCAGTGGTATACAGGCCCCAGCAGTATGATATACAGCAGGCCCCAGTGGTATATACAGCAGCCCCAGTGGTATTGCAGCCCCTATATACAGCAGCCCCAGTGGTATTGCAGCCCCAGTAATGCAGGGCCCCTATATACAGCAGCCCCAGTGGTATTGCAGCCCCAGTGGTATTGCAGCCCCTATATACAGCAGCCCCAGTGGTATTGCAGCCCCAGTAATGCAGGGCCCCTATATACAGCAGCCCCAGTGGTATTGCAGCCCCAGTGGTATTGCAGCCCCTATATACAGCAGCCCCAGTGGTATTGCAGCCCCAGTAATGCAGGGCCCCTATATACAGCAGCCTCAGTGGTATTGCAGCCCCAGTAATGCAGGGCCCCTATATACAGCAGCCCCAGTGGTAGTATACAGGCAGCCTCAGTAATGCAGGGCCCCCCCCTCATGCTCCGGTCACCTGTAAAGCAAATTATACTTATCAGTGCCCGCTGCCGTCCGCGCCCGCATCTGCCGACATCCCGATCCTCCGTCTTCATGCATCTTCTTCCTGTTTCCTGTGCGCGTCGCCGGTAATGACGTCATTGCCTGCGACGCGCACAGAAGCAGGAAGAAGATGCATGAAGATGGAGGATCGCATGTCGGCAGCGGCGGGCGCGGACGGCAGCGGGCACTGATAAGTATAACTTGCTTTACAGGTGACCGGAGCATGAGGGGGGGGGCCCTGCATTACTGGGGATGCGGGGGCTGCTTTATACCGCTGTATACAGCAGCCCCCGCACTGACTCGCGTATAAGCCGAGGGGGGTACTTTTCAGCCCAATTTTTGGGCTGAAAAACTCGGCTTATACGCGAGTATATACGGTAGTCTCTGGTGTCACACGCGCCTGAACTCTACCCTACACTGCCTTGTTTTGCTTGTATGTCAATGGAATTTATTAACCCTGAAGAATATAGCATGACGTTTTAAGGACACGTGTGCCACAGGATTTCTTCCTTTTCTTTGTTACTGTATTAAAGGCTGTGGATGACAAGAGCAGCAAACATTAGGTCTGATCTGTGCGAATGGAAAAGGTCAGGATATAGTGGGGGTTTACCAAGGTATGCTTTGCCAGGCCCCACAACCATTATAAGCACATTTGTAGACTGTGAGCCCTCGCGGGCAGGGTCCTCTCTCCTTCTGTACTTGTGTGCACCTTTGAACATGTTTATTTGTTTATTGTACTTGTCTATGTATGCCCTTTTCACATGTAAAGCACCATGGGATAAATCGCACTATAATAATGAATAATAATAATAATAATATGATCCCAGCTGCACCAACAGTAACAGAAAAGCGATGGAAGAGGTGTAATGCTGCGCTGCAAGAAGGAGACGCATCTGAGGCGGTCGACAGGGTATGGGGTACTTGGCTATAGGGGCTGATGGCGGCTTCGATGGGGAATCACGGCTGGTCGATCTCCGGTCCCGTGCCCTGGACCCTCAATGGTGGGAAACAGTGGGGGTAAGGGGATTATTAACGTGACGCCACCTATGGTACCTGGTAATGGGTATACCAGCGCTGCAGCTGGCCACTGAGGTGATGGTGGTGTAGCAGAGTGTGGTACAGCTCTCCACAGGTGGAGCTTACCTCAGGGCAGTGGGGATGGATGAGGGGAGTATTAGTTGCGTCTCTGCGGACAAGGCGGTGAATTGCGGCTGGCACACAGACACACAGGGATTGTTGTTTTGGTACCTTTTACTGGTGACAAGGTAACAGGTACAGTCCAGAGTAATAACCAGGTCCCCGGTGCAACTTGGGACTTCCACCTTAGAAAGTTATGAGGCCTCTTCAGTCTTTGTGCTCTGTGGTTGGGATGAGTCCTGCCTGAGCCTGAACCCACCACTTCTTCTCCCTCTCTGGGCTTTGTCCTAAACTGGCAATGAGGTCCTTCTGCGGGGTTCGTGTTTCTCCTATTGCCCCTGGTCCTATACTTGGTCAGTTTAGTGTCTCTGACTGGCTCTCAGGGCTGAACTCCTCCTGAGTCTTCCGGGCTTTTGCTGTTGCTCTAAATGCTGGCAGCGTCGGACTCCGGTGTCCGGGTGTATTAAAGGGCTATAGATCCTGGTTCCCTTTCTTAGTTCCCTGCTTTCTCCACTTGCCTCCGACCCTTTCCCTAGGGTGTGCACAGCGGTCAGTGGTCCCTGGTCCTGGGCCTGGGCCTGGATCTCTCCCAGCGACCAGCTCCTCCGTCTCCTCTCTTTTCCCTCTCACACTGCAGACTCCAACTGAAACTACAAGGACTGACTAACTCCTCTTCTCAGGCCTGGATGTTCTTAAAGGGGAACTGACTTAAGGCAGCCAGTAGAGCTCCCCCTTCAGGTCTGGGGTGGAAGGTGTGGTGTGCTGTGCTAACCAAGATATAATTCCCTCCTTGCACCGGTGGATCCTGTGGCAATCCCCCGCAAGGGTACCACACATCAAATTGTAGATATTGATTTTATTTTTTACGTGTTTTAGAACACTAAATGGATCCTTCTTCAGGAAAAAATCACATACCTGTGATTAGAAAAACTCACATACCTGTGATTTTTTTTCCTGAAGAAGGAGCCATTTAGTGCTCTGAAATGTGTACAAAATAAAATCAATATCTACAATATCCTCACTTTGATGTGTCTCCTAATGGCAGCGCAGCATTACACCTCTTCCTTGGCTTTTCTGTATTTCCTTCGTTGCTACAATTATTTGGTCGCCTTACAGTTTGCTTCTTGTCATCAGCACATCCCCTTGTTTACGAAGGGAGATTTTCCATTGTCGGCAGCGGATCATTCAGGATACTCTCAAGCATGTTGGCAACAGAACAGAGCTTTAATTAGCAATAAACAGGTACAGATATGATAGGCTTTGTGGAATCAGGAATATATATATATCTTAAGTGTCTCTGTGCAGCATCAGCAGGCTGCTTCTTCTCTCATACACACACACACACAGGAAACTGAAATAGTCACATTGTCTTTCCTGTGTGTGAGCCTCTTGGAGTGTTTTTTTTAATCTAACTTTATAGACAGTACACAAGCCTAGCAATAGAAAACTTACATATACAGGAATTGAGTTGTTGCATTAAACATATTCCAACACCCTCAACTCAACAACTACTTATCCTGTTAGTCCAATTACAGTTCTGAAGTCCTCAAACTTGGCTCTTGGCAATGGTTTTGTCATACCATCAGCTAACATCTTGTCAGACTCACAATAAACAATCTCTAGTACACCATGTTCCACTAAGTCACGTAAGTGGTGATATTTCACGTCAATATGCTTAATCATTGCACTAATCTTCTCACTGCTGGCAAGTTTAATACATCCTTGATTGTCCTCATATACAAAAGTGCCCCCACTGCTTGTCTGTAATTCTCATTGCTGGAGTTTTGATGAACCTATGGCTTCTGAGAGCTCTTTTTTCTTTGTGGTAGCTCTGTAAGCTCCCATGTCTGGAGTTGGTGAAGGGACGCCATCTCTTCATTAGTGGCATTTATCCCCTTCTGCTTCTCGTGGAGAGGCAGTTTGAACATCTCTTGCCATGACTGTGGCTCTGGTTCAGGAAGTGTTCTGACCATATAAGAAAGGTGTCTAGCTGGGATACCTGTGTTTGGTCTTCCTGATCTACTGACTGGAGGTTGACTTGGTTCTTCTGTTTCTTCCTTTGTGCCTTCAGAGCTTATCGAAACTTCAGTGTTTTCTTTTTCAGTGTCTGGGTTTGGTGATTGAGATTCTTGTTCTTGTTTCTTGGCTTCAATGACTGGTGTAACTTCATGGAATTTGAGCGAAACAGAGTTCTCATCAATCACTACGTCTCTGCTGATTGTTACTGTGTTGGTCTCTGTGTGCAGGATTCTGTACCCTTTTTGAGTTTTGCTATAACCCACCAGGACTCCATGCTTTGCATGTGATTCCCACTTGGAATGTTTTTCTTTGGGAACATACAGAAACGTTTTGCTTCCAAATATCCTGAGGTGCTTCAGGTTAGGCTTCTCGCAGTTCCATAGCTCATATGGAGTTTTATTTTTGGCTTTACCTGGCAGTCTGTTTTGAAGATAGCAAGTTGTCATGATGGTTTCTCCTCAATACGTTGTAGGTAGATTGGCATCAAACAACATACTTCTTCCACTTTCACAGAGAGTGCTGGTCTTTCTCTCTGCAATGCCATTCTGTTCTGGGTTGTATGGAATGGTAGTCTAGAACACGATTCTATTCTTTTTCAAAATGGTTTGCACCTTACCACTTGTATATTCAGTTCAATTATCTGCACGCAGGTCTTTTGGCATTCTTCTAAATTTGTTAAACACTACAGCAAGATATTCTTCTGCGGAACTTCATCCTTACTGTGAAGCAGATAGGCGACTGTATATCTGACGTAGTCATCAATAAATGTGAGGAAACATCTCTTCTTGCTTGTAGTTTGAACATTCATTGGACCACAATCATCTGTGTGTATCAAATCCAGTGGCTGTGCAGATCTAGTGCTCCTTACTTTAGCAAAGGATTTTCTGGACATTTTCCCTTTAAGACAGCTAGTTCACTTCATCATTTGACTACATTGCTTGATTTCAACACTATTTGCAAGTTGATTTAGCTTCCTTACTGCTTACTGCTTCTGGGTCTCTATACACAAGATGTCTGTGCCATACATGGATACAGTTCTTATGCAGATTTTGTCTAGCACTGTACACTCTACACTGTATTTTAGCTGATAAAGTTCATTTTGGATTTTCCTTCTGCAAGAGTGTGCCTCTGCTTAGATATAATGCAGCTGTTGTCTTTAAACGTAACTACATTCCCGTCTTGTGTAAGCTTCTTTATTCACAGAATATTGCTTTCAAGACTGGGTACACAGAGAACATCCTTTAATGTGAT
This sequence comes from Allobates femoralis, assembly GCA_033576535.1. Taxonomy (NCBI): domain Eukaryota; kingdom Metazoa; phylum Chordata; class Amphibia; order Anura; family Aromobatidae; genus Allobates; species Allobates femoralis. The sequence goes on from JARQOC010000004.1 coordinate 110,815,558, forward strand.
CTTTCTGCTTTGTACTGAGGAAACTGGACAGTGGAGATAGCCATCTCCTACTCCTTCTGAAGTCATATACTCACCATTAGCTAAGATGAACTTTTCTGACTTGCTTTCATCAAGGTCAGTGAAGAAATCCTTGTTATTCATCATATGGCTGTTAGCACCAGAGTCTATACACCATATATGCTTTGCAGATGAGCCTGTACTGGTATTAAATGCAGCTTCAACACACGTAGACTTTTCTTTTACAGCTGATTTCACCTTTTGATGACTGTTCTGCATTTTAAGCTGACTCATTCTTGCTTTCCAAATTCTGCAGTCTGTTTTAAGGTGGCCGGGCTTTTTACAGACAAAACATTCACGAGCGTCCCTTAGATTTCTCTTATTTTTTGGAAAGTCCTGTGTCTTTAATGCTGTTTGTGCTCTGGATTCATTACTGCTGCTTACATTATGCGTTTTTTTGCTTGAACTCATCTGCAAGCTTGCCTTTGACATATTCTAGTGTGAGCTCATCATCTGACCGTGCATCTAGTGCAGTGACAAGTGTGTCACAAATTTCTGGAAGACCACTTAGTAGTGTAGCAACATGAAAGTTTTTAATTTCTTCTCCAATACACCTGAGACTATCCCCAATCTCTAGGGTGTTTCTTATATAGTCCTGCATATTATGGCCATCACTTAACTTAGACTGATACTGCTTTCTCATGAGATAAAGCTTATTGCTGAGATTTGATCTTTCATGCACTTTCTGCAATTCTTCCCACATCTCCTTTGCAGTTGCTCACTTGAATATTTGCACAATCTGATCATCATCTACACTGAGAAAGATAGTGCTTTGTGCTTTCTGATCCTTCTCTAGCCAATCATCTGGTAATGGATGAGGCACTTGTTCCTGCATATATTTCCACATACCTTCTCTTATGAGCAGCATCTTCACCTTGAATTTCCAGGATTGAAAATTCTGATTGGTGAGACTTTGCACTGGAAACTTGCAGTGATCCCTGCTTGTGGACATCTTCTCTGTTGCTCTGTGCTGCTTAGCTTTGGGTTTCTATTGCTATATTATTTTCTGTGTTACTCTGTGTTCTGTGTCACTCCTGGGGTTCTGTGTCACGCTGGAGTTCTGTGTCACATTGGGTCCATAACCTGTTGGCAGTGGATCATTCGGGATACTTTCAAGCGTGCTGACAACAGAACAGAGCTTTAATTAGCAATTAACAGGTACAGATATGATAGGCTTTGTGAAATCAGGAATATACATATCTTAAGTGTCTCTGTTCAAATTCTTTTTATTAACATTTTCAAAGAAATTAATCATTACTGTTGTACAGAAGATGAGTAATTAGAGTAGAATAGACATCAAATTAAAACAAGTGTCTTAAGTGTCTCTGTGCAGCATCAGCAGGCTGTTTCTCCTCTCATACACAGATACAGGAAACTGAAGACAGCCACATGGTCTTTCCTGTGTGTGAGTCTCTGGGAGTGCTTTTTTTTATCTAACTTTATAGACAATACACAAACCTAGCAATAGAACATTTACATATACAACTATCCTTCAACTATGCTGATGTAAGGGCTTGAGTAAATGATCAAGTCATCTTACAAATTTGTGTTTTTTTGCTTTAAAAAAATGGATCAGTTTACACAAGTAAATTATTAGAATTGCTCATTCAGCCAATGAGATGACTTTATTAAAGGGTCTTTGAGTCTTGAATTAAAACCAGTGGTTTAAATAAGTGCTACTACATCCAAGGCAAAGATTTAGTCTATAGACTGCTCATGATAGAGTAGTCAGTTAGTTGTGCCCCTGGTGAATAGGGCACCTGATCTGCCTGCTCAAGTTTACTTTTAGACACATCATGATTTCATTTTATACCTTCCAACATTTCAGTTTGTCAAACTGAGAAACCTAATTTCTATAATGTGCGTACTCTCTGTGCCTGTTACATCTGATGTGCTATGTATCCTACTACTGCCCATGTAACAGAGACCTCAAGGGGTTCGAGAGAGGTTTTTAGTGTACTGAGGGACCCATCAGAGTTAAGGTCACCTTGCCGTGGTTGATGAGAAGGCATCTATTGACCAATATATGCGCTAAGAACCTTATTCTATAAGATATTTCCTAAATAAAATTTTATATTTGAGTTTTTTTTTTAAACTTGAAAGGTTTTATTTTCTCTCACACAAAAAAAGAAATCTTTTAATACCATCTAAATCACCTTTATCTGCATATACAGTGGCTCAGTGGCTAACACTGCTGCCTTGCAGTGCTGGGGTCCTGCATTCAATTCCCACCAAGGATGACATCTACAAGAAGCTTGTATGTTCTCCCTGTGTTTGTGTGGGTTTCCTCTGGTACATCCGGTTTCCTCCTACACTCCAAAGACATACTGATAGGATGTTTTAATTGTGAGCCGAGATGGGGACAGTGTTCCAAATGTACATATAAGTGCTTTGGAATAAATATTGCTATATAGATGAATAAATATATAGTTGGCATTAACAGTGTTCAGCTGTAGTTTTTCTTTCTATACACTTTCCAGTGTTTTAGCTCTGCACCTGTGCTGTCATTTTCTAGGAAGTGCTGTCAGTTTTGTTTCTCTTTTCTGTGCCTGTTGCAAGTGATGTGATCTGCCCTATTGTTCATCTTTATCAATTGAGCAGTACAGACTTTAACATTTTCCTGCTTCAAGATTTTGCTGTTTTGGGCTGGGTATACAATATAATATATTAATATTAATTAATTTATAGAGCACTCTTAATTCCATAGCACTTTTCATACATCAGTAATGAGGCTATTGAGGCTCTCAATCTAAACATTCCATCAGTAGGTCTTTACAATGTGGGAGGAAACCAGAGTGCCTGGAGGAAACCCATGCAAACACGGGGAGAACATACAAACTCCTTGCAGATGTTGTCCTTGGTGGGAATTGAACCCAGGACCTCATTGCTGCAAGGCTGCAGTGCTAACCACTGAGCCACCGTGCAATTTTGAATTTTCAATATATAATATTCTACCAAATATAGGTTCAAACAAATATCTATATCTGACCACAAAAGTAAAGAAGCTGCTCCTAACGATAAACAAACCCTACAAAAATTAAAAGAGAGGCCAAATAAATAAATTAATCTTCATTCAATTAAAAAATATCTAAAAACATTTAAAAGAGACACAAAACAAAGATCATCAGAAAACCCATCTTACCATCAGATAAATAGTTATATTAGGGTGGCACTTCTTGCTGATACAGAAGGTGTAAGGTGAACACCTAATGAAAAAAGAAAACTTATACTGATGTCCATTGGTGGATGCACTGCAGATGAGCAGCATCCTTCAGTTGTCTAATGTTCATTCCCGTGTCTGCCATGATGGTGTCCAGCCATCGGGTCTAGGGTCTTCCGTGACCTCTACTGCCACTGATCATACCAAGCATCATGTCCTTCTTGGGGCAATTTTCTCTCATCACGTGGCCGAAGTTAGAGAGTTTATGTTTTATGACTTTTCCTACCAGGGACGTCTGTAGATTGACACGTTCCACAATGGCCTTATATAACCGAGATAGCTGGTTTTTATAAGATTCTATGCAGAAAGGAGGGAAGAGGGGGAAGTTGGAGTTTCTCCTCTAGCTCTTCGCTCCTCCCTGCCCTCTCTTGTGCAGCAGAATCTTTTCAGTAGTAACTGATATATCTTATCTCAATAATATAACGATCAGTATTTGCTGAAGACAGAGTATACCTGGGAATTGAGAATTTTCAGAATGAAAGATAAGTCCAGGAGGAGAAGGAAGCAGATTTCTCTGATATGATGTATTACAATATTGCTTATGTTCACCTGTATTATTGATTTATGAAATTATACTTAAAATAACGCTTTAAGGATTAATAGGAAAAAAATATGCGAAAACATTCTAAAAGGAAATAAGTGCAAGGTTCTGTGACTCCAAAGGTTCACCATTAGATAAGGGTGTTATTTAAGACTTCCAAGGTAAAAACAGTGCTAGACATTAGAAATATATACATGTCTTAGATCTGATAAATAAGAGATATAGGCCTTGTGGAAGGCATAAAATGAGATATTTGCTGTAAAGCTAACATGACCTAACAATAAGGACATAATATTAATAGACAATATAAATTTGGCGGTGTGATGGTGGGGGCTGCTTTATTGATTTAAGGCCTTGGAGACTGTTTTCTACCAGACTATCTCGAAGGGAAAAGCCCTGAGTCCATGGCCTGTAACTTGAGCGTAACTGAATTATGTGACAAGACATTAACTCAAAGCATAAGAGGTAATTCCTATGAAGTTTCCTTCTATCAGCTGTGATGCTGTTCCGCATACGGTATACAAATGTGAATTTCTCACACAGGCTAATATGATGATCATGAGATAAAGGATATCAACAAATCTATTGCATCATACGTATTAACTATTTGAGGCCCCTTTCACATTGGCGTTTATTTGAAAATGAGGCAGATCCGACAGTATTACCGCATCTTCCGCATCTTCTTCCTGATGGCGGCACTTGCGGCAAGCCCCGTGCATTGTCTATGGGGCTTGTGGAAAGTACGGTTTTGTCGGTTGCGGCAGATGTGGAGGTTGCGGCTTGGAAAAAACTGCTGCTGACCGTGTTTTTTTTCACAGCCGCAAGTCCCGCATCTGCCGCAACCGGCAAAACTGCACTTGCCACACCCGACCACAAGTCCCATAGACAATGCATGGGGCTTGCCGGATCGGCGCCGCAAGTGTGGCCGTTAGGCAGAAGATGTGGCAGATGCGGTAATTCTGCCGCATCTGCCGCATTTTTTCAGAAACGCCAGTGTGAAAGCAGCCTTATACCAATGTGAAATGTCCAGATGTAAAGCTACAAGCCAAATTATGACTGTATTCATGGACTCAGTTTCCGCCTGCGCACAGATCACATATGGGAGTGAATGGGTGCGCACGGTCATGCGCAGTCAAGCGCAGCACCGTGCGCTCCCATTATAAAGATAGGAGCTTGCGCTGCTGCGGTCACATTGCAGATCCCCTCCGCAGAACGCTGCGGAGGGGTCCGGAAATGTGAAGGCAGCCTTAATTCAATTGCTTGAGAAAAACAACGCAAACAGGCAAATATTTTTTGCCTGCTCCGCTCATCCCTAATCTCCATTGTTGCTACCTGCAAGCACAGCATGTATGTATGGGGATGAAGGGGTATACTTGGGAATGGACAGAGCAAATATAGTAAAAAATACTGGTTGTGGTACTGAAATAGCAGCATGTCATTATACTGATTTTAACAACAGGTAATCGTTGACAGGTAACGTTTTCAGAGAAGCATTTAGTGACAGCTGTGTCGCATGACATTCACTGTGACATTCCTTACATTACATATTCACAGAAGGAGGGGGTGAAGTTCTCATCAAGTGTGACGTTAAAGGAATAATAACATAGGCTGTGCACATTTTTCTCATGTACTTACCGTATATCATAATGATTAGTGCACTTAAAATTAGACTGCACTGGAAATCAGCGACATGGTATTTGCTAATTAGTGGGATTAAAATACCCCAATGGCATTTATTTCCAGATATAAAACCCATGCATAAGTAATGCAGAGAACATGGAATAAATGTCCATCATACTGCTGATACTGAAAATTAATTACACTGTGATTGGTGAAGGCAAATGATATGTCAGCAATAATACCAAAAATGTTACCTAGATGTTAAGAAATTTAAAGGGAACCTGACAGCCCCTTTCGGCATTTTAAACTGTGCCCACCAACTTAAACATGATGTAAATGGGGTTCTAGTAAGCCCTGTATGAGCCCAGACTGACCCCTCATACCTGAGAAAAGAAGTTTTATTCTCTACCATCTTGCATGCTATTAAGTCCGAGAGGCTGCTCCCTGGTGTTGATATATAAAGTCCTTGTTGCCCCCCCCGGGCTGCAAAACCTGCCCTGCATTTTTTAAATTCCCGCCCCTCCTGTTGCCAATGCGGTGAGCAGCAGCAGCACTCGCGCCTGTGCAGTGGAGCTGCTGGAGCGGGTCACCGTGCTCCAATGAAGCTAGTGCTGAAGTCTCGTGAGGCACTTCAGGCACTTTGTATCTTCAATGGAGAAGCACGGGGACCCACTCCACTGTGCAGGCACAGGAGCGGGTTTGACACGTCCCCCAGGGCTGTGGGATACTCGGAACTGGGCTACAGTGCTGCTGGGGAGTCACAGGGGTCGAGACCCAGCTCCATGATCCTGGCAGTGTCAAGAAAAGTTTCGTGAATTAACGTTTTGGGGATTAAGGTCGTGATGCCACCCGTGATGTTCGGCTATTGATCGCAGCTCAAGTGATATTGCTCCCCACTGGGGAGCGGTTCCCCAGGGCAACCGATATAGTCTGTGGCGGTGGTAGGCCATTGGGGCACAGGACTGAGGGTGTGGAATAACCAACAAATACAGAGTATGTAGTCTCCGTTACCTTTACTGGTAGTTGCAGGTTTAAACCAGGACACTGACCACAGGTGATGTTGTGGGTCCGGACGACATGGAAGCAAGTGGGGGATCTCCTAACCCGGTGAGTTCTGAGGCCTCTCTGCTGCGCTTCTCTTTGCTGGTCCTGGCAGCCTGTAGCTAAGCTGCAACCCTCTCTTCCTGCTGGTAAGTCTCTCACCCGTATGGCGGGCAGCCTGAACCCTTGTCTTATACCACTCCTCTGGCGACTGTCCCTGAGCTCTCGGGTGCTGCTGTGCCTCCAGGTGCTTTGATGTGGCCAGGGGACATGGAGTCTCCTATCCTCCGGTTTTGGCTGCTGGGTCTTTAGCACCCACATAACCTCAGTGTCCGTTTCTGGCACTCTGCTCTGGGGTGAGCCGGCAGCTGGCTCCTGTCCCCAGGTCTTCTTCTCTCCTTCCTCAGACTCTCTCTGACGGGTCCCTCACACTTGCTGCTGTCTATCCTGGGATGAGCTCCTCAGGCTCCAGTCCCCAGGATGTCTGCACTGTTCTTGTTCTCTCAAACTTTCTCACTGACTTTCTGACTAAACCTGCCTCCAGACCGCAATTTGTAGGGGAGCTCCCCTGAACCCGGGTCTTGAGCTCCTCCTTCAGGTCTGGAGTCAGGAAAAAAGTTGCATGCAGTTGGTTTACCTAGTGTGGATATTCCTTCTTGCTTCCAAGAATGACATCACCCCCAAGGAAGGCAATGCCATTGTGGCAACCGGACTCTGAGGTGCCACAGCGACAATTTTGAAACAGCGGGGCAGGTTTTGCTGGCAGGTGGTGACAAGGACGCAAATACACCAGACCAAAGAGCAGACCTCCTGGACCTTTTAAGATGCAGGGCGGGAGACAATAAACGTTCATTTATCACGTATGAGGGGGACGTCTAGGCACATAGAGAGATTACAAGAACCCCAATTACATAATTTTAAGCTGGTGGGCACAATGTAGAATGCCCAAAGTGAGTGACAGGTTCTGTTTTAAAAATAATAGAAATCTTAATTTTCACACTGGCTATTGTAGCTATTTTAGACTCATACTTCACTTCCTGTTCTGTAAAGATGACTTTTCAGCACTCTCATTATCATCATACATAAGATTACAAAGTAACAGCTGATAATACAGGACCCATTATTCACATTAGGTGTTTTTCCACCTTCCCTTATTAACCCCACCTTCACAATAACCTTTGCTCATAAGATCAGTATATCGATGATAGTGAACACATTATACATTATTGGCCAGTGGGAAAAATGCAACATTTTACATTTTCTTTTTATTACAAGTCATGATATGAAAAAAAAGTTTAAAAAAATACCAGTTAAAAATATATACAGTATATACAAATTTAAACAGTAGGATATTTTCTAATGACTTACAACGCCCTGAATGATCTTCCTTTTATGATTGGGTACTGATGATGTTTTCTGACCAGTCCTAGGAGGGAATGTGTGACAGTCCTCTCTATCTCCTCCCTGTACCGGTCTCTATAATTAGGTCAGGAAGAAAAGGAGAAGTTTAACAATTACTATTTAGCGTCCTGCTATTGTCTGGAAGATTGTGTAAGGAATTGGGCATAGAGGGCAGACTGTATGCAGTGGGAACCATCTATGTGGAGTATTGTACAGTCTTTATTAAAGGGAACGTGTCACCCCCCCCCAGGAACTATTAAGCTAAAAGAGCCACCTTCAGCAGCACCTATGCTGCATTTTGTAAAGGTGGCTCTTCCCACTCTTCCCCCTAGGGACACCAAAATAAACACTTTATTAGAAATTAGTTTAGGCCTGGGAGGTATACTCTCCTCCCAGAACCTAAATGCTTTGCTGCTGTTACCTCTCCTCCTGTATGGTCTGGGTCCCTCCTCTCTAACTTCGGAGTGGCGGCGGTGGCTCCTGTGCATTCTCTCAGCTCTCGGGCATCACCGTGAGCTCTGGCTGAGTGCGGAGGTCGCGTGATATTGCGCAGCATGAGATCCTACCCTGTGGTGTGCTATGCTGTATGCAGACTGTGGGTCTGGGAATGGGGCAGAAACGCTGATGTGGATGCAGCCTAAGGGCCCTTTCACATCAGCGGTATTTTCAAATCGCGGCAGATGCGGTGAAAAAAACGCATCTGCCACGATTACCGCATAACCGCGACACTTGCAGCACACTTGCGGCAAGCCCCATGCAATGTCTATGGGGCTTGCGGTAAGGGTGCGGCAGGTGCGGCAAGTGCGGTTTCGGCACTTACGGCAGGTGCGGCCGCGAAAATAACCGCTGCTTGCAGCGTTTTTTTCGCTGCCGCAAGTCCCGAAACTGCACTTGCCGCATCTGCATCACCCTTACCGCAAGCCCTATAGACATTGCATGGGGCTTGCCGCAAGTGTGCCGCAAGTGTCGCGGTTATGCGTTAAACGCGGCAGATGCGGTTTTTTCACCGCATCTGCCGCGAATTTAAAAAAACGCTGATGTGAAAGGGCCCTTAGATAAAATCTACCCTTAACCCTAGAGGTTTGCCCTACCCCCAGTGGGCTGATCCCACTAGTTAATTACTGTTTGCCTATAGTCAGTAGCTGAACAAAAATCACTTTAAGTGCTATGTCCCATCCTATACTTTACATTAACTTATACTCTGTTCATTATACATATTTATATATCACATACATGAAGACATCACATTATATAATTTAACGCAGGGCTCAATTTACATTATTGTACATCATAATGCGATTGGAGCCTTCAGGGCACCAACCACCCTGAAGTTGTACCGTGAAGAACCCAAGCTAAATTTTTATGCCAGTGCCGATTAACGTTTATTTCCCACTCTCATTAGAGAAGTATGCGATTTTGATCCATCAATTATTTCTTCAATTAAAGTGATACTATTTCTTAGAAAGTATTGGAAATCAGCACATAATTCAATGGTGTTTTTTTAAGAATGTCATCATTGTCATATCATGTTATCATATTTACAGCAGTAGGAGCGAGTGTCCAAGCAGCTTTAATGCTATCTTGAGGATTGTTATTATGGAAATCAGTGGTGCTTGGGATCAAAGACTTCAATACATTCTTTGAAGGTGTTGTCATATTGTTTTTCTTATTATTCAGAAGATCATGAGTCAAACCTCAAGAAGTTGAAGACATATTAAGAAGGTGGGCTCAGGGTCAAAACTGGAAGATCAGACTAAAAGTACAAGAGGATAAAAACAAGGACCAAGATGAAAGCAGAATCAGACAAGGCTAAGGTCAGCATCAAGATCAAACAGGAAAGCAGAAACAGAAGTAAATAAAATGTGCTGTATTGGGAGATTACATACCTACAATACTATTAAAAAGTTTAAGGCAGGTATGGAAGAAATGCGGTAAAGTAAGAATCCTTACAAAAATAGAAGTGTTTATGTATTGTTTATTGTAATCATATCGCAAAATGCAAAGGAAATGAACAAAAGACAAATCCAAATCAAATCATCATTTGGTTTGACCACAACTTCAATTCTTCTAGGTTCACTTGCAAAGTTTCTGAAGGAACTCAGCAAGGAGGTTGTCCAGGCATCTTGGGGAACAAACCACAGATCTTCAGTTGTAGTAAGCTTGTCCAAATCATTCTGTCTCTTAATGCAATACCTCATTTTGTATCCTAAAAGTCAAGAAGTCTGAACCCAACTGAACACAAAACATTTATGGAAGATCTGAAATTACAATTTGAGCATCACTCTCCATCAAGCATTCAGGCCCTATGTTCACATGCAATGTTGAAAAATGTCACCAATTTGTTAATTCGTTGTCTAGAAGACTTGATGCTGTCCTATAACAATCATACAAGTCATAAATTTACTAGATGTAGTTGTTTTTATGTATGAATTATTTTTAGTGTAATTTTTAGGGATAGGTAACAATGCAAACAATAGATATTAACGGAAAAAAAAGAGTAATTGTCATTCCCTCGGCCATGGGGATGGTCTCTCATGGACAGGGCTGTGGGGCCGGTGTCTGCAGAGAAGGGAGTTCTGAGCCCATCACGCAACTCCGCTGGTTGTGCTTACTCTCAGGCTATGCCTTCCACTGTTCACCCTGCTTGTGGTTCCATGTGGCCGTCTGACTTCTTCTCATCTAGGAACCTGCGTCCTCTTGGCATGTTTACTGGGAATGTCCTTAGGGAGCACACTGTACCCTGCAGACATTTAAAGAGACAGTACACTTGTTCCCTATTTTGTCTCTCAGGCTGAGGGCTGGGCTGCTCTGTGTATAAAAGACTTCCTCCCCCTATAAGAAATTGCTGGGCAACAAGGCATTCCTTTGGAACATTGCTAGTGTCCAGGTTGCACTCCTGCAGTGCTCTGCACTAATAAGACTGTTGCTTATTGTGCTCTGCATTATTCTACCGTCTGTATCTCCACAGAATCATCTGCTGGCAGCTCATTATCTTGGATCTCTCTGGATATTCCGTATCCCACTTTGGACTGCCAAGCCGCTCCTGAATTGCACGGGACCTTCTCCTGAATTGCACGGGACCTTCCAGCCTCCTCTACTGGCTGGATCATCATTTCCAGGATTGTACGGAGCTCCCAGGATTCCCCTTTCTGACACAACCAGCGTACCGCAGTCTTCCCATTTCTTCTACTACAGTCAGTATGGGTTGCTTCTCTGGTCCTGGATTTGCAGCATTTAGACCTCCTGGAGCTGTGCTGGGTTTATCCCTGTATAGGGGTTACCTCGCCGGTTGCTCCTCCAGGAGAGTTTGGTGTCGTGATCCAGAGGGTCCTCTATACAGACACTTTTCCTTTTGTTAATCCTTTCCTTATTAAATATCCTTGGCTTATTGAAGTCACTCTCCACTCTCTTGCTGTATTGGGTATTCAGCTGCTACCATTCCACCAGTATCACAAAGCGTTCACTGATCTCCCTTGGCTGGGTCCTTCCCTGGAGGGATATCTGGCTAGTCCTGTGTTTGAGATTCCTAACCGAGGCTCCACAGACTCTATTTACTATTCCACCAGTGGCTCAGTGAGTTAACTTTACACCTCCACACCCTTTGGGCATAACAGTGATAGAATACAAAATAGTAATTTTTGATGTGGGGAGTATTCATTTTTACATCAAATAATTTCAGTAAGTTTATATCTATATTGTGGTGTTGCAGTTCCCTTGGGTGCTGTTTGAGCAAGTCACATAAAGTGTTTCTATTTAAATCTCTGGTTTATTTAATCCTCATAAACTGCTCCACAGGAATAAACTTTTAGAAAGCTTTTTCTGGCAAAAACGTACAAACATAAACTTAACAAGTCTGTATAGCTGTGGGGTCCACCTGCTCAGGTACAGGGTTCTACTCTTCTGACAGTTAGAGCACCACTCGGGAGGTCTGTTTACCTCCAGACACGGAAGACTGGATGAATCCAAAGGCCTTCATTTTACCTGCTGGAGCACACCCTAGAATGGAGCTATGTGAACAGCAATCCCACCCATCTCTAACTGTGCATGAAAAAAAAAATTGGCCCTTGTCTTGGCCCTCTCAGCATATAAAGCATGCTGGAGCTTACATTCTGGGTTTCACATCATTAAAGGTAAAAACTGCATTCCCCCTCCAGGATCTCAGCATCGACCCAACTTACAACATATACAAATATACTGCTCAAAAAAATACAAGGAACATTTAACAACACAATGTAATGTTGAAGTCTTCCCTTTATTTTTCTGAGCAGTATATATATATATATATATATATATAACATATATATATATATACACACGCACACAGCAGGTGAAGTAGGTATTCAACATATCACTAATTTTCTAAGTTGATATATTTATAAACCAGATGCTATTGACATTAATTCCTCACTAGATGTCGGTAACAACCTATCTTTATCAAGGCAGGCAATTTAACCATAGATGTCCATAAATTTAGTGTGATATGAGAAATTACATAGGGAATAAGCACACTTACTGGAATGTATTAAATAATTTGTACAAAAGCCTTTGTTGGTAAAGACTGGTTTAAGATACCTCCCGTATTGCTAAACTAGTCGCATGAATTGCTCCGGTGTGATTTGGGACTATTCTTTCACATAAACACTTTTAAAATCCTGATGGGCTCCATAGACCTTTCATAGGTTTTCTATTCAGGTCAGGGGATCGTCTCAGCCATGTTAAGAGCTTATATTTTCTTTCTCTGAAACCAATTGAGAGCTTTCTTCGCTGTGTTTTTGGTATTATTATCTTGCTGAAATGTCCACCTTCATTTCATCTTCATCAAGTACAATATCTGCAAGGAGTTTGCATGTTCTCCGTGTTTGTGTGGGTTTCCTCTGGGTTCTCCGGTTTCCTCCCACACTTGAAAGACATATCGATAGGGTGTTTAGATTGTGAGCCCAAACGGGGACAGTATTACAAAGCAGGCAAGCGCATAGGCGCATAAATGCACAGCTCTTGCGCTCGCCTGCGCTCGGTGTCCCCATTACCTGCTATGCTCGAGTGCAGCCGAGTGCAGACTCGAAATACCGTAAGCGTGAGTTTGACTGTGCCGACATCACCGCACATGTACTTATCCAGACGCACCCGGAAACGCGTAATGCAATGTTTCCGGGTGCGTCTGGAGAAGCGCATGTGCAGTGACGTCAGCTCATTCCCACTTGTGCTTGCGGGTTTTTGGCTCCTGCGCTCGGCTGTGCTCGGCCATAGCAGGCAATGGGGGCACCGAGCGCAAGGTCAGTGCATCTATGCGCTTGCCTGCACTTGCCTGTAAATGCACCTGCGCTTGCATTTGAACTAGCGCAGGGCAGGCAAACGCAGGGGCTGCATAGATGTGAACTAGGCCTAAGAAGGGCGTTGACCTTGGCAAACCTTGACTCACAAGTAGTCATCCTACAGTGCTCAGGAAAGGAAAAACCCTCCTGTGGACCACTAGGGAACAATGTAGACATAAAGAGGACCTCGGCACACAAGAGAGCAGTATGGGTATCCCAGTGAAAAACATTTCAGAGACTCAGATCTTGATTATGTGCATTTTTATATATTTTCCGTAGTCCATGTATGGTATCCACATAGAACAGTTTGTTTTAACATTTTGGCGTATATCGCCTACTTCACTGAAACAGTTTTTTTCTGAATAAAGAATAATACAGAATAAAATATAAGTAACATGTATATACTCATTCTTAGCATGGTATAACATGGCTATAAAATAAAAGAAAAAACACATTTCATGTTACCATCCACATGTTTAAAAAGAATACGATCATGTAAGCATAATAGGTAAAGACTCCTACCTATATGGACAATGTTCAAACACGTGTTGGTGTGTAGTTCAGTTGTAGGGGCCCGGTTCTACCTACGGGTAGTGTGGAGAGAGAACCGTTAATTCATGTAATGGCATTTGAAATGTGATATCAACAATAATATATAGAGACAAAAGGGTGGAGAGGTACAAAGGACAGAGAAAAAAAATTCAGTTTTGAGAAGAAAATAATTGTATAGTTACAAAAGACAAGGGAAGTGAGATGCTATATAGCATGTACCATGCATGCTTACCAGAAAGAAGTGGTGAGAATTTTTATTGTGAGTAACAGGTGGCTCAAGTATTGGGACCATATAGGAAGACTGGATTACAGTTCTAGTAACAAGTTACACAAGTGTCAAAGATATATATACCGTATATACTCGTGTATAAGCCAAGTTTTTCAGCCCAAAATTTGGGCTGAATATTCCCCCCTCGGCTTATACGCGAGTATATACCGCCCGCCCGCCACCCGCATCAGTATACAGGCCCCCCCATCAAGATCCAGGGCCCCCCCCTTGCTCGGCAAACATGTAAAGTAAAATCCTTATACTTATCACTGTCCTCTCGCCGCCGTCCCGCCGCTGCCGGCACCGCAATCCTCCATCTTCATTCAGCGTCTTCCGGCTTCCTGTGGTCGCAGGCAATGACGTCATTGTCAGAGCCGACCACAGGAAGCCGGAAGACGCTGAATGAAGATGGAGGATCGCGGTGCCGGCAGCGGCGGGACGGCGGCGAGAGGACAGTGATAAGTATAAGGATTTTACTTTACAGGTTTGCCGAGCAAGGGGGGGGGCCCTGGATCTTGATGGGGTGGGCCTGTATACCCCTGGGGCTGGTGCTGTATATACCCCTGGGGCTGGTGCTGTATATACCCCTGGGGCTGCTACTGTATATACCCCTGGGGCTGCTGCTGTATATACCCCTGGGGCTGGTGCTGTATATACCCTGGGGCTGCTGCTGTATATACCCCTGGGGCTGCTGCTGTATATACCCCTGGGGCTGGTGCTGTATATACCACTGGGAAGGCTGCTGTAACACTGCTGGGGCCTGTATGTACCACTGGGGAGGCTGCTGTATACCACACTGCTGGGGGCTGTATACTACCACTGCGGAGGCCTGTATACCACTGGGGGGCCTGTATACCACACTGCTGGGGGCTGTATACCTGTGCTGGGGTCCACCCTCGGCTTATACACGAGTTAATAGGTTTTCCCAGATTTTGGGGGCAAAAGTAGGGGGGTCGGTTTATACACGGGTCGGCTTATACACGAGTATATGCGTTATATATGCTTCCTGATATCACCTTGCATTTAGATTAAACTAAAATGATACCTTGTAACTGGGCTATGTGAGACTATGGACAAATCAGTTGGATAAGAAAACCAAGTGAGGTCTCTAGAGAAACAAGAGTCTGTGTTACACATAAGTGAAGAATAAGAGTTTTTATTAAACCAAAAACCCTTGAGGAGAGCAATTTACCAAATCTATGTTGGTGGAAGAAAAAAGTAAGGTCCACTCCTTATATTCAATGTCTCAATTGCCTAAGAAGAGTAAAAGAGTATAGGCATAATATAATGTACAAATAAATACAAACAGAAGGACCAGTGTGGCATATATGTGAATAAGCACCACAATAGTTATATGTTACACTCTTAGTCAGGTACCCGCCCCTATGTGTATACAGGTCATCTTCAATATATGGGAAAAAGAGGAGCCTGTAAAGAAATGTATAAAGTACACAAAGTAAAAAAAGAAAATTCACAGAGTAGAGATCTGATTGTGATGCAGAGAATACCTTGTTTGGCAGCGTGGCAGCGTGCAGGAGGTTGGCGGGGACTGCTGCATAGTGTTACTGGTCGTAAATAATGCAGGGGGTGTGTGTCAGTCAATGGCATCCGACTGGACGACTTTCTGCTTCCTGTAAGTGGAACACAGGAAGCCTCTCTGCCAGAACAGAGTCATGATGTTCTTTAATTACTCTGAGGCGTAAATTAGGCGGTACAAAGAGTATCCCTAAAAGGCATGAGACAGGAGCGTCGCCCTGAGCCTCCAACACCTCTCCCTCTAAATCTGGAAACGGCCACCCCTTTCTGTAAAATGGAAATGGCACTCTTGATTACTACCACCTGGGAAACTACGTGACAATGCATCTGCCTTAAAATTCTCAACCCCTGGACGGTAGGTAATGGTGAAATTAAATCTTTTAAAAAACAAGGACGATCTAGCCTGCCTAGGGTTGAAAAGCTTGGCGGATTCAAGGTAAGATAAGTTCTTATCGTCAGGGATAACTGTGATAGGATGGACAGCCCCCTCCAACCAGTTTTGTCATTCCTCGAAGGCCAACTTAACAGCCAAAAGTTCCCCTTTGCCCACATCATAATTTCTTTTGGCCAACGATAATTTTATTGGAGAAAAAGGCACATGGCAACCATTTACCAGGGGATGGCCCTTGCAACAACACTGCCCCCACCTCCACCTCGGATGCATCCACCTCAACAATATAAGGCTGAGAGAGATCGGGGTTGACAGAGGATAGGTGCAGTAGCAAAGCATCTCTTCAGGGAGGAAAAAGCCTACTGAGCGGAGTCTTACCATTTAGAAAAATCTGACCCCTTTCTTGTCATGTTTGTGAGGGGTTTCACAATAGCAGAATATTTTTTGATACATTTCCGTTAGAAATTAGTGAACCCCAAAAAAAACATTGTAATGCCCTCATGTTTTCTCTTTGATCCCAGTCAAGCACCACCTGGACCTTCTCTGGATCCATCCAAAAACCCAAAGGTGACAACAGGTCACACCTGAACAACAAAAACACGTTTTAGCAAACAGTTTATTGTCGCTTAAAATCTGTAGCACCTTTTTAACATGATTCTGATGTGTCGCCATATCAGGTAAGTAGATCAAAATATTGTCCAAGTAAATCACCACAAATCTACCCACCAAATGGTGGAAAATATCATTAACAAAATGTTAAAAAGCTGCAGGGGTATTAATGAGTCCGAACGGCATCATGGTATTCTCAAAATGGCCCTTGGGTGTTAAAAGCAGTCTTCCATTCATCCCCTTCTTTGATTCTAATCAGATGGTAGGCCTCCTTCAAATCCAACTTAGAGAACCATTTACTGTAGGTCCCACATGGACAGTTATCTGATTTAATTCCTAGAAATTTAAACAAGGACGGAGGCCCCCGTCTTTCTTTTTAACAAAAAAGAACCCTGCCGTGACTGGCAAAGATAAGCTTCTGATATGCCCCTTCTCTAGAATCTTGGCAATGAAATACTTCATGGCTTGTCTCTCAGGACCAGAAATGCTATACAGCCTAGACTTGGGTAGTTTAGCTCCACAAATCAGGTTAATAGGACAGTTGTATACACAGTGAGGAGGCAAATTCTGAAACCCTTCTTTGAGAACACATTCTCAATCAGGCAATATCACGCTGGACGTATGGAGAAACCCAGCGCAGAACAACGAGGGAGGAAAAGGAGTCCCTAACTCTAAGGGCAAAGGGTAGATGGTGACCCCTAGATACACTAGCGCTGACACCTGGCTCCGCTAACAACCCTCCACAACTGTTGCAACCAAGATACCTATTCCCTGACTGACCCTGAACTAAGAATACATAGTCATCAGACAGGGTGGACACTGGTCACTCCAACTAACAACTGAAGAAATACACCAGGAACAACCAAACAAAGGGGAGAGATAAAACCACTTAGCTTAGAGGAGAACTAGACAGCAATCTACACAGGAGGTCCACAATGCACTGCTGAGTCAAGAAGCACCACCAACTCCAAACAAGCTATCACCAGCAAAGCATCATGGGAGCCAAGGGGTATAAATAGAGGTAGCAGAAGGAAGGCAGGTAGCAGACCGCTGGGTCCTAGTGATCTCCAGCTATCAACAAGCAGAGATAAACCTCTTAAAGGGACAGAACCACAATTCCAGATTCTGACTGTTTGACCAGACACTGAGACCTCCAGCAAGTGGCCCCAAGAACCAGATGGATGCCTCCTGATACACCCATGACATGTGCCTGCTGCAAAAGGGGGGGGAGGAGTCTCTGAGGCTTTTACTTGCGCTGACAACACTGGCACCAGACACAGGGGCTAGCAGCTGTGACAAGTGATGAAGTCAGAGGAAAATGTGAAAAAATCTTGGGGCATGATCAGCCAGTGTGCTGGGACATTTTGTCCTCAGAAGGGAGGGGGTCAAGATGCTGCAAGGGGGAACTGGCGCTTGAGGTGGAAGCTGTCACAGGGAATGTAGGACTCCTAGGTAAGGCCTCACAGAAGGGTTCTGCAGCAAGTACAGGGAGGGGAACAAGTCATTGAGATTGGAACTGTCACAGGAGAGGTGGAGCTTTCAGGTAAGATCTAACAGCAGGGCACCCCCATATCTGGGATCTTAGGAGGTGAGGTTAGACCACCCAAATTGGCAACTTGGGAAGGAGCCAAGGGGAAGCAGGCACTACCCTTGGTTAAAACGGCAGTGGCTGCTGTCATAGTGGGATCTCATGGGGCCCCTCATGGTTCTGACAGCTTACAACCTTTCTGATCAGATGGAGACTATGAGACCGGCCCCAGGGAACTGACAGAAAACACGTCAGTCTCGTCTATTCTGGCCACATCTAGTCAAAGGTTTTAGGCAGCATTAGAAGCTGATGACAACCTGAAAGCTGTTTAGGAGAAGGTGGCTCAGACTTCTTCGGTATCAGACCACGACTGCGTGGTCTGACAACAAAAATGGTTTATCAAGTAATTGACCAGCAGGGTTCACTGGAGGTGTGGCCCAGGGACCGACAGTTAGTGATACTCTATCCATTCAGGGTGAAGTTGTTGTGGATCGTACATGAGATTCCGATTGCCGGACACCTAGGTATCACTAGGACCTAAGCCAGACTAGCCCAGCATTTTTACTGGCCTAAAATGGGAACTGATGTGACTGCCTACTGCCTTTCTTGTGACACGTATCAGAGTGGGGAAGGCGGTGCCCCAAAGCCCCACTGGTAACACTATCCATCATTAAAGAGACTTTTAGGAGGGTGACTGCTGATCTGGTTGGACCACTGTCCATTCCAAGCAGCTTCAGGAAATGCTATTTACTAACAGCAGTAGATTATTCCACATGGTACCCAGAAGTGGTAGCCTTGTCATCTATTCAGGCCAACAAGGTGGCCAATGGCTTGCTTGAGATTCTCTTCTGAGTTGGTTTCTTCAGGAAAAATGACCACTGATCAGAGCACCCAATTCATGTCACAGATGCTGAGGTCTTTTTGTAAGCAACTACATGTGCAACATGTGGTGACCAGCCCATACCATCCACAGATGAAAGACCTGTGCAAATGGTTTAATGGCACCCTGAATCGGATGCTGAAGATGTTGGTCTACTCTCACAGGAGCAACTGGGAAATGTGCTGCCCTCTTGCACCCTCTAAGGGGAAAAGTGTGAAGATTATGGGAGATATCTGGACATGGCAAAATAAGTCTCCAAGATATTTACATAGATGTAATCATAGATGTATTTTAAATGTCTTTTCACTTTTTCCTGCACCTATTGTTCAGAATAGCAATCAGAAATAGGATGCTTTCATCTCACTAACACATGGTTCTACAGACAAATGGGTGGATGGATGGATGGATGACAAAAAGTAATTTAGCTGAAGAAGTAACCTTTGAAGCTTAGGTCCCCTCCTGTGACAGGCAATTACTGACAGGAAAAGTCATTTTACAAGACCTGATCTTTGTTAACTGGCAGCAGGGAAGCTGTGATTCCCAGGAAACTTCTCAGTCTCTGTTGCCCCGTGACATGATACAAAAGTATGGAAGTACTGTATACCCAAGCCCTACACAAATCATATCCCTGGAATTGTGGGAGATAATGAGAAGACTAGAAGAAGTCAGGAATGGAAACCAAGTTTGGTCTCCAAGCGTAATTGGGACCCAGCCGGAACCAATGGCTCCAGAGCCATCACCTTCAGACCTCTCAGTGGGAAGTTATGACCCATCAAAGCTTTTTGGATTCCTTCAGCCCAGGATCAAAGAGTGTGGAATCAGAGACAGCCGGGAGGAGGGGGGTAAGTGAACAACCAACAAAAGGGTTAAAAGGTATCTGCCATATTTCTCCATTGTTCACTGTCAAGGTTGTTGCATCACTTCACATGTTGGGAGTAACCAAAGAAAATGTCCTCACTCCATATCACCTGCATGTAGCTGCTAGCAACAAGACAGTGGTAATTGACTTACATCTGTCTACATATACCTTGTGTAACCTATGTACATTGTTTCAATATTTTTCTTATCTCTTGTGCCTTTTGGTTAATAAGGAACTTTATAGTATTGGTGTGGCCAGACTAGCAGGCAGGTTGTATTACTTTTTATAATTTTGTGACCTGGAAGTGATTTTATTTAAGAAACAAAATGTCTTTTTTACTATACTTGTTTATTTATGTTGTTTCTAATTATTTTCTTTGTTTCTTTTCTGTTTTTTAGGTTCAAGAATATTTTTTTATTTACAACTATTTTTGTTGGTATGTACTTATTTATTTTCAATGAAAATGACTTCCAGCACCTCTACTTCATTTTCATTGAACCATTCCATCACCAACCTCAATGCATGCTTCAGGTTGTTGCTCTGCTGGAACACTGTCGTCTTTTTCATACCCTTAGTACCCAAGTGTGCAAAGCAACTCATCTTGTAGGATACTCACATGTAGGTCATCATTGAGACTATTATTGATCCTGTAAGTAATAGACAATCCATAGGTTACATACTGCAGGAACCAGCACTCAATGGTGCTGAGACCCTGCCATTACAACTCTAGATATAGGAAATACAAGAGGAGATTGAGTTGGAAAAATACAGATCTTTTTTATTTTTTATATAAATCGTGAATAAAAAAAGGCACCTTATGAACGTGTGACACTGACAGAGTCTACAAAGTCATTACAGAGTTAATACAAGCTCAGAACATGGTATAAAAATAGACCATAAAGGGCACGTATATATGTACCAGTATCAAAGTACATACAAACAATTTTTTACATACATAGGATAAGGCAGGGTAGTCTACACATATGGTTAGGTGATTCAGACAAAAACAGAACACTGTATTACCTCAGCAATCCTACACCACATAGTATATAAACCACTTAATAATGCCTCTTTCCTTAAAAAAGCATGCACATACTGGAAACATTTAAAGTGCCTAAACCATTACAGGAGGAGTAGTCCAATTGGACCATCCACCTCAAAACCATGTTCATATTGCACATACCCATGTTATATGTATGCCAGTGCAGACTGGAGAGAACCCCCTAGACCACTTAACCCAACAGCTTGGGTCCATTTCCTCTGGGGAAATAGGGTCAGAGGCACCATGCAACCTCAAGTTATCCAGTGTAACAGTGAAACAGCTTTTTTACAAACTCTAGCCAATGCTTTTAAGGACTATACTGAAGTTGAGGCTTCTTCATCTGTTTTTGGGCCACCGGTACGGACTTACGTAACATGTGTCACACAGTGTGTCTGTGATCTGACTATTACAAAGTATATCAACCAACTTGACTGCCATTCTTGTTGCACCAAAACTGATTGACCTTGTGATGAGACGACTTGTTGACTCCAATATATTGCAGGAACGTCCAGCTCTTGTCTTTTGACTGAATAGACAGACTTCATTTTGCATTCTTCCCACTGTCATGGCACTCACAAAATGCAGTTTGGTAATTTTATTGGCTAAAAGGCCGCTACTGATGAGCTGGATGATGAAACTGTTGCTCTTACATGGGAAAATCCAAGATAATTGTCTATAAAATGGAGGCAGTCTCACGCTCAAACGTATAATGGATGGTGAGATATGGAGCATTAAAGTCAAAAAGTCAAAACATTGTTACTCTTTTGCTTGCCAGTGAATTTATTCAGAAAATTGCTGACATTTTTAATATTTATTTCATCGGCTCTATGTACACGTGTGTTGGTAAACATGTTGGTACACATGTGTTCAGAGGCACATAAATCAAACCATAGATGTCCAAAAATTAAGTTATGTGTATTATTCAGAATTGTCAAAGGGAAAAAGCACTGAACATATGCAGAAAGAGGCGAAAAAAAGCCATGACACCAGCTAAAATGTATCTGTAATTAGAAAGCAATTTTACATCTTATTGAAAAATAATATAATCTGGGTTAACTGACCATGGTCTCATTACCAAGGTGCCATACTAGAAACATCTCATAGTGGGTAAAAGCAGTGAGCTGTTTCGCCTTTGCAGCCTTATTGTTGCAAAACATACTGATGGCATTGGTTATAGAATTCGTAACTACTAAAGGCTCCAGTGAGCACGGTTGGGGCCATAATCCGAGAATGAAAAAAACATAATTCCACCATAAACCAGCAACAAACATGTGCTACTGGAAAGATTTCAGTCACAGGAGTGAAAAGAATTATCAGAAGAGCCAAGGAGCACTAGTGGAAAGACCTGGAATCAGAAGTCACAATTGTTTAAAATCTACTTATATAATCGGGAGTTTGGAATTCGGGCGTTGTAGCCGAATCCCAAGCTCCTTTGCGCGACTGCTAGCGATGACGCGCAGCGTCATCGCGAGCCGCAGCCGCACTACTGTTTACAAAAAAAAAAACAAAAAACATATGCTCACCTCTCCCCGAGCCCCCGCCGTCTCCTGCCGTATTCCTGCAGTGTCCCGGTGGCTCCCGCAGGCTCCCGCTGTCTGCACAAGTCTTCTACTGCAGTTCAGGACCTCTGGTGATGTCACAATCACGTGACACCAGCTTACTCCATGCTAACCTGGTGTCACGTGACTCTGACATCACCACAGGTCCTGAACTGCAGTAGCAGACCTGTGCAGACACCGGCAGCCTGTGTGAGCCACCGGGACACTGCAGGAAGACGGCAGGAGACGGCGGGGGCTCGGGGAGAGGTGAGCATAAACTGTCATGTCTCTGTATACGCTGTCCCTGTCATGTCTCTGTATGCTCTGTCCCTGTCATCTCTCTGTATACTCTGTCCCTGTCATCTCTCTGTATACTCTGTCCCTGTCATCTCTCTGTATACTCTGTCCCTGGCATCTCTCTGTATACTCGGTCCCTGTCATCTCTCTGTATACTCGGTCCCTGTCATGTCTCTGTATACTCTGTCCCTGTCATGTCTCTGTATACTCTGTCCCTGTCATCTCTCTGTATACTCTGTCCCTGTCATCTCTCTGTATACTCTGTCCCTGTCATCTCTCTGTATACTCTGTCCCTGTCATCTCTCTGTATACTCTGTCCCTGTCATCTCTCTGTATACTCTGTCCCTCTCATGTCTCTGTATACGCTGTCCCTGTCATCTCTCTGTATACTCTGTCCCTGTTCACTTATCTCTCTGTATACTCCTGATCCCTTATCTCTTCATCTGTGATACTCGGTCCCTGTCATCTCTCTGTATACTCTGTCCCTGTCATCTCTCTGTATACTCTGTCCCTGTCATCTCTCTGTGTACTCTGTCCCTGTCATCTCTCTGTATACTCTGTCCCTGTCATCTCTCTGTATACTCTGTCCCTGTCATCTCTCTGTATACTCTGTCCCTCTCATCTCTCTGTATACTCTGTCCCTGTCATCTCTCTGTATACTCTGTCCCTCTCATGTCTCTGTATACGCTGTCCATGTCATGTCTCTGTATACTCTGTCCCTGTCATGTCTCTGTATACTCTGTCCCTGTCATCTCTCTGTATACTCTGTCCCTGTCATTTCTCTGTATACTCGGTCCCTGTCATCTCTCTGTATACTCGGTCCCTGTCATGTCTCTGTATACTCTGTCCCTGTCATCTCTCTGTATACTCTGTCCCTGTCATCTCTCTGTATACTCTGTCCCTGTCATCTCTCTGTATACTCTGTCCCTGTCATCTCTCTGTATACTATGTCCCTGTCATCTCTCTGTATACTCTGTCCCTGTCATCTCTCTGTGTACTCTGTCCCTGTCATCTCTCTGTATACTCTGTCCCTGTCATCTCTCTGTGTACTCTGTCCCTGTCATCTCTCTGTATACTCTGTCCCTGTCATCTCTCTGTATACTCTGTCCCTGTCATCTCTCTGTATACTCTGTCCCTCTCATCTCTCTGTATACTCTGTCCCTGTCATCTCTCTGTATACTCTGTCCCTCTCATGTCTCTGTATACGCTGTCCCTGTCATGTCTCTGTATACTCTGTCCCTGTCATGTCTCTGTATACTCTGTCCCTGTCATCTCTCTGTATACTCTGTCCCTGTCATCTCTCTGTATACTCGGTCCCTGTCATCTCTCTGTATACTCGGTCCCTGTCATGTCTCTGTATACTCTGTCCCTGTCATCTCTCTGTATACTCTGTCCTGTCATCTCTCTGTATACTCTGTCCCTGTCATCTCTCTGTATACTCTGTCCCTGTCATCTCTCTGTATACTCTGTCCCTGTCATCTCTCTGTATACTCTGTCCCTGTCATCTCTCTGTATACTCGGTCCCTGTCATCTCTGTATACTCGGTCCCTGTCATGTCTCTGTATACTCTGTCCCTGTCATCTCTCTGTATACTCTGTCCCTGTCATCTCTCTGTATACTCTGTCCTGTCATCTCTCTGTATACTCTGTCCCTGTCATCTCTCTGTATACTCTGTCCCTGTCATCTCTCTGTATACTCTGTCCCTGTCATCTCTGTAACTCTGTCCTCTCATTTCTGTATACGCTGTCCATGTCATGTCTCTGTATACTCTGTCCCTGTCATGTCTCTGTATACTCTGTCCCTGTATCTCTCTGTTACTCTGTCCCTGTCATTTCTCTGTATACTCGTCCTGTCATCTCTCTGTATACTCGGTCCTGTCATGTCTCTGTATACTCTGTCCTGTCATCTCTCTGTATACTGTCCCTGTCATTCTCTGTATACTCTGTCCCTGTCATCTCTCTGTATACTCTGTCCCTGTCATCTCTCTGTATCTATGTCCCTGTCATCTCTCTGTATACTCTGTCCCTGTTCATCTCTCTGTTCTCTGTCCCTGTCATCTCTCTGTATACTCTGTCCCTGTCATCTCTCTGTGTACTCTGTCCCTGTCATCTCTCTGTATACTCTGTCCCTGTCATCTCTCTGTATACTCTGTCCCTGTCATCTCTCTGTATACTCTGTCCCTCTCATCTTCTGTATACTCTGTCCCTGTATCTCTCTGTATACTCTGTCCCTCTCATGTCTCTGTATACGCTGTCCCTGTCATGTCTCTGTATACTCTCTGTCCCTGTCATGTCTCTGTATACTCTGTCCCTGTCATCTCTCTGTATACTCTGTCCCTGTCATCTCTCTGTATACTCGGTCCCTGTCATCTCTCTGTTATACTCGGTCCCTGTCATGTCTCTGTTATACTCTGTCCCTGTCATCTCTCTGTATACTCTGTCCCTGTCATCTCTCTGTATACTATGTCCCTGTCATCTCTCTGTATACTCTGTCCCTGTCATCTCTCTGTGTACTCTGTCCCTGTCATCTCTCTGTATACTCTGTCCCTGTCATCTCTCTGTGTACTCTGTCCCTGTCATCTCTCTGTATACTCTGTCCCTGTCATCTCTCTGTATACTCTGTCCCTGTCATCTCTCTGTATACTCTGTCCCTCTCATCTCTCTGTATACTCTGTCCCTGTCATCTCTCTGTATACTCTGTCCCTCTCATGTCTCTGTATACTCTGTCCCTGTCATGTCTCTGTATACTCTGTCCCTGTCATGTCTCTGTATACTCTGTCCCTGTCATCTCTCTGTATACTCTGTCCCTGTCATCTCTCTGTATACTCGGTCCCTGTCATCTCTCTGTATACTCGTCCCTGTCATGTCTCTGTATACTCTGTCCCTTCATCTCTCTGTATACTCTGTCCCTGTCATCTCTCTGTATACTCTGTCCCTGTCATCTCTCTGTATACTCTGTCCCTGTCATCTCTCTGTATACTCTGTCCCTGTCATCTCTCTGTATACTCGGTCCCTGTCATCTCTCTGTATACTCGGTCCCTGTCATGTCTCTGTATACTACTGTCCCTGTCTCTCTCTGTATACTCTGTCCCTGTCATCTCTCTGTATACTCTGTCCCTGTCATCTCTCTGTATACTCTGTCCCTGTCATCTCTCTGTATACTCTGTCCCTGTCATCTCTCTGTATACTCTGTCCCTGTCATCTCTGTATACTCTGTCCCTTCATCGTCTCTGTATACGCTGTCCATGTCATGTCTCTGTATACTCTGTCCCTGTCATGTCTCTGTATACTCTGTCCCTCATGAGTCATCTCTCTGTATACTCTGTCCCTGTCATTTCTCTGTATACTCCGTCCCTGTCATCTCTCTGTATACTCGGTCCCTGTCATGTCTCTGTATACTCTGTCCCTGTCATCTCTCTGTATACTCTGTCCCTGTCATCTCTCTGTATACTCTGTCCCTGTCATCTCTCTGTATACTCTGTCCCTGTCATCTCTACTCTGTTATACTATGTCCCCTGTCATCTCTCTGTATACTCTGTCCCTGTCATCTCTCTGTATACTCTGTCCCTGTCATCTCTCTGTATACTCTGTCCCTGTCATCTCATCTCTTTTTACTCTGTCCCTGTCATCTCTCTGTATACTCTGTCCCTGTCATCTCTCTGTATACTCTGTCCCTGTCATCTCTCTGTATACTCTGTCCCTCTCATCTCTCTGTATACTCTGTCCCTGTCATCTCTCTGTATACGTCTGTCCCTCTCTTGTCTCATGTATACGTCTGTCCCTGTCATGTCTCTGTATACTCTGTCCCTGTCATGTCTCTGTATACTCTGTCCCTGTCATCTCTCTGTATACTCTGTCCCTGTCATCTCTCTTGTATACTCGGTCCCTGTCATCTCTCTGTATACTCGGTCCCTGTCATGTCTCTGTATACTCTGTCCCTGTCATCTCTCTGTATACTCTGTCCCTGTCATCTCTCTGTATACTCTGTCCCTGTCATCTCTCTGTATACTCTGTCCCTGTCATCTCTCTGTATACTCTGTCCCTGTCATCTCTCTGTATACTCTGTCCCTGTCATCTCTGTATACTCTGTCCCTGTCATCTCTGTATACTCTGTCCCTGTCATCTCTCTGTATACTCTGTCCCTGTCATCTCTCTGTATACTCTGTCCCTCTCATCTCTCTGTATACTCTGTCCCTGTCATCTCTCTGTATACTCTGTCCCTCTCATGTCTCTGTATACGCTGTCCATGTCATGTCTCTGTATACTCTGTCCCTGTCATGTCTCTGTATACTCTGTCCCTGTCATCTCTCTGTATACTCTGTCCCTGTCATTTCTCTGTATACTCGGTCCCTGTCATCTCTCTGTATACTCGGTCCCTGTCATGTCTCTGTATACTCTGTCCCTGTCATCTCTCTGTATACTCTGTCCCTGTCATCTCTCTGTATACTCTGTCCCTGTCATCTCTCTGTATACTCTGTCCCTGTCATCTCTCTGTATACTATGTCCCTGTCATCTCTCTGTATACTCTGTCCCTGTCATCTCTCTGTGTACTCTGTCCCTGTCATCTCTCTGTATACTCTGTCCCTGTCATCTCTCTGTATACTCTGTCCCTCTCATGTCTCTGTATACGCTGTCCATGTCATGTCTCTGTATACTCTGTCCCTGTCATGTCTCTGTATACTCTGTCCCTGTCATCTCTCTGTATACTCTGTCCCTGTCATTTCTCTGTATACTCGGTCCCTGTCATCTCTCTGTATACTCGGTCCCTGTCATGTCTCTGTATACTCTGTCCCTGTCATCTCTCTGTATACTCTGTCCCTGTCATCTCTCTGTATACTCTGTCCCTGTCATCTCTCTGTATACTCTGTCCCTGTCATCTCTCTGTATACTATGTCCCTGTCATCTCTCTGTATACTCTGTCCCTGTCATCTCTGTATACTCTGTCCCTGTCATCTCTGTATACTCTGTCCCTGTCATCTCTCTGTATACTCTGTCCCTGTCATCTCTCTGTATACTCTGTCCCTCTCATGTCTCTGTATATGCTGTCCCTGTCATGTCTCTGTATACTCTGTCTCCTGTCTCTACACTCTGTCTCCTGTCTCTACACTCTGTCTCCTGTCTCTACACTCTGTCTCCTGTCTCTATACTCTCTGTAATCTGTGTATACTGTGTCTATACTGTGTGTATAATATGTGTAATCTCTGCATACTGTCTGTCTATACAATGTCTCATGTATGTATATACTGTGTGCTTCTCTCCTCACCCCTCCACCACTGAGCCGCATCTCTCCTCAACCCTACACCACTGAGCCGCTTCTCTCCTCCCCCCTCCACCACTGACCCGCTTTTCTCCTCTCCCCTCCACCACAGACACCCATCTCTCCTCACCCCTCCACCACTGAGCCGCATCTCTCATCACCCCTCCACCACTGAGCCGCATCTCTCCTCACCCCTCCACCACAGACACCCATCTCTCCTCACCCCTCCACCACTGAGCCGCATCTCTCCTCACCCCTCCACCACTGAACCGCATCTCTCCTCACCCCTCCAACACTGAGCCGCATCTCTCCTCACCCCTCCACCACAGAGCCGCATCTCTCCTCACCCCTCCACCACAGAGCCGCATCTCTCCTCACCCCTCCACCACAGACCCGCATCTCTCCTCACCCCTCCACCAGAGACCCGCATCTCTCCTTACCCCTCCACCACAGACCCGCATCTCTCCTCACCCCTGCACCACAGAGCCGCCTCGATACTCTGCTAGCCACAGAGCCGCCACATATACTCTGCTACCCACACAGCCGCCTGTATACTCTGCTACCCACAGAGCCGCCTCTATACTCTGCTACCCAGAGAGCCGCCTCTATACTCTGCTACCCACAGAGCCGCCTCGATACTCTGCTACCCACAGAGCCGCCTGGATACTCTGCTACCCACAGAGCCGCCTCGATACTCTGCTAGCCACAGAGCCGCCTCCATACTCTGCTACCCACAGAGCCGCCTCGATGCTCTACTACCCACTGACCCGCCTGTATACTCTGATACCCACTGACCCGCCTGTATACACACAATTCATTTCACAGCGCTCCCGATGCAATTGCATCGGGCCTTTTTACTAGTAAAACAATAAGTAAAGCATTCCACCTCCATGGCCTGTATGTGCTCACCAACCAAGACTTCATTGCTGAACAAAAAGCATGTTCAAGGGCATTTAATGTTTGCTCAACAACCATTAGGCAAGCCTGTGAAATACTGGGAGAATATAGTCTAGTTAAGCCCCAGTCACACATAACGAGATCGTTAGCGAGATCGTTGTAACTGTGACGTTACAACGATCTCTCCAGCGATGTCGTTATGTGTGACATCTAGCAGCGATCAGGCCCCTGCTGTGAGATCGCTGATCACTGCAAAGGGCTCAAGATCATTTTTTGGTCATTGGTCTCCCACTGGTCAGCACGCATCGCTGCGTGTGACAGCGAAAGACCAACAACCAGAGATCTCACAGGGCTGGTAACCATGGTAAACCCCGGGTATCTAAGCAGCGCGCGCTTCCTGGATACCTGGTGTTTATCATACTTACCAGCTTCCTCCCAGCTTAGCGCTGCCTGTAAGCAGGGAGGAAGCTGGTAACTATGATAAACACCGGGTATCCAGGCAGCGCGCGCTGCTTAGATACCCGCTGTTTATCATAGTTTGCAGCTTCCTCCCTACTTACATGCAACACTAAGCAGGGAGGACGCTGGTGACAGCAATGTGGGAGGTGGCTCCCAGGTCCCTGATCGCTGGGGAGATCTGCCTGTTTGCCAGCTCCCCAGCGACCAGGTAACGACGCTTCAGCGATCCCGGCAGGTCGTTATCGCTGTTGGGATCGCTGGAACGTCGTTGTGTGTGACTGTACCTTTAGATGACACCAAAATTGAACACTTTGAATACTATACTATACACCATCTTTGGTGGTCCAAAACACCACATCAACGCTGACGTTTGGTGGTGGGAACGTCATGGTGTGCGGCGATTTTTCAGCAACCGGCACTGGCAAACTTCATAGGATTGAAGGAACGATAGATGGGCAAAAGTACTAACACATTATTTATAAAAATGCTATCTACCAGTCTGATGAAACTGAAACGATGTTGGACATTTTAGCAAGACAATGATATCAAACATACAGACTCTCAAATTTCAGAGAAAGAAAATAAAGCTGCTAGTATGGCCCAGCCAATCACCTGATCTCAATCCATTAGAAAATGTATGGAGATAACTAAAATTCAGAGTTCATATATAAAATATGTATATCTATAATAAATTGAAATTCAATTGAAACCAAGTTTAACTTAGAACATGTAATGAATGAAAGACTTACTAAGGTTATAATGGAAGAGTCAGGTGGTTCCTGAAAATGTAATGATTAAGAATCATGCAGGTTTCTGAATCCCAATAAAGTCCTCAAATCAAGACTAATTCTAGGTTTTCTTTCTGTTATTCTATCTATGCTCAGAATATTCTTACATCTATTTGAGCAAGAACCTCCCATTTCTTCTTACAGCGGAGAACAGCGAGAGCTGCACTTCTTTATCTGATTGGGCGGATAACACATTTTTTATCAAACTGAAAATTGCTGGAAGTGAGAAAAGCCTATCTGGTGAAGAACAAAAGAGGTCGCGATTACATTCAGGACTGCAAGTGCAAATCAATCAGAGATGGGTGACTCTGGTTACGTAGGCCAGCAGATATGAAAGCGACTAACTGCTGAATGTGATGTTCAGAACAAGGCATGATTGGAGAAATCGTTTGCCCTTATTCTTGCATCTTTTTACTTTCCTGAATTTAGTTTTTAAATGGTAGGAAAGAGTCTCAAATACAGAGAGATGAATAAATTACACAACAGTAGTAATTTTGACATGTTATTCGGCAATAGATGAAATATCTGGTAATATTACAGTAATACATTTATCTGTATTGTACACTGCTCAAAAAAATAAAGAAAACACTTAAACAGCGAGAGACCAGCGATCAGTGACCTCACAGGCTGATAACTATGATAAACAACGGGTATCTAGGCAGCGTGCGCTGCCTACATACCCGGTGTTTATCATGGTTACGGTACTAGTGCTAAGCAGGGAGGATGCTGGTAACTATGATAAACAGTGGGTATCTAGTGAGCGCGCGCTGCCTAGATACTCGCTGTTTATCATAGTTACCAGACGGAGAACGGGAGCTTACCCGAGAAAGAAAGGGGGCTTCAAGAGAGGGCTAGAGACAGAAGTAGCCCAGACAGAAAGGTCCTGACTTGTTCACTTGGAGTACACGGGTCTGACAACGCGGCCTGGAGTGTTCATCCTCCAACCGTACTCGTCACTGCTACGAAGACGATCTCAGGATGTTCATCCCCTGGGATGTATTACTGCTCAAGAAGCAGGCCACGGGAAGAGAGAGAAGGGACAGGACAAGGGTAGATCCAAGAAGGTACCGCCAGAGACTTCCACAGATTCTGCATTCTGCTGCAACTACCCGGCCGTCCGTCCTGCGGGAAGTACTGTGAGCTGTATCACCATCTTCATCAGTTTTCTTTTACAAGTAAAGTACCTGGAAGAGTGAAGTGCCTCTGTGTTTCTGTCCTGCATTCATTGACTTTTCTCAACGGTTTGCACCATCCTCGCAACAGGTAACGCTGCCCCAGAGGCTTAGCTCTACCTGTAGGGAGGCACTCCACCCTAGCCGCAATACCACCACCCTCCGGAGGACTGTGGCGGTGCTGGTGTCCAGTCACCAGGTACTACAGGTGGCAACACGAGACAAAGACTCTAATCCCTTTGTAAATATTAAAAGCAACCCCTTCTAGTGGGCTGTCGTCACCCGGGGTCACAGATCTGGGCAGGCCACCAGAGACATCCCCGCCGAAGCAGAGGATTCAGACATCCGAGTTTCAATACCCTGGGGTGCTACAGTTACATCTTTGTCTGTCACCTAAGGTAACCCCAGCCAGCAGAGTCATCAAAAAGCAGAAGTGACTGCTGCATGACTTAGGGATCACATTGCTTGGCTGATTTGCAAGGGTGTGAGGTGGAAGACAAATGTCCGTTTGCTGCAGGTGCAAACTTGGCATTTTCAGTAGGGGACCAGATGGAAGACAAAGCAAAGGAACTAAAGGCACTCTCAACCATCCAATGTAAAACCACCTGTAATGGTTCTCACCTCACCATTCATAGTGGATACTCAGACTTACAAAACAGAAAGTCCTGTCTCCTGCATGCACCACAGGAAGTTGTTTCATTTAGGCATGTAGCAGAAACAGATTGGCCATGTCACCTTCTTGCAGCAGCTCCACCACCACCATCTGTAAAACCACGGCCTTGTCCATGTCATCTATTTGATGTTCTCCTCATTATTTGCACCTCTGAAAAGTACAAGGCATGTAAACAGAAAGAGTGCCCAGAAGATTATTACACGGCCTGTATGCAGAGTATTACCACAGAGTGTGTTTTTAGAGTCCCACATAGAGCCTGGTACAAGGGCCCATACAGAGCCTGTTTTCAGACTGCCCACACAGAGCCTGTATTCAGAGTACTCCCACAAAGTCTGGTACAGAGTATACAAAGAGGAGTAACCTAATACTGTCCTTCAATAACAGTCAAGCCAATACTCTGTACGGTTGTGATAGAAGTGCTCACAACCATAAAGCTTTTTGAATGGCTGCAAGGCATGCCTTTAAACTAACTTTGTTCAGCATCTGAACTACAAGCTCAGAAACAGACTTCCGTGAAAAGTCCAATGTTCGGATCTGAGCACTGGACACTAGGTGTTCAGTACAATCCCCGAACTATATAGTTTGGGTTCGGTCATCTCTACTTGTGGACATTTCACCATTTCACAAGTGTCTGGTGGATGTAAGCTCTATCTCTGCTCACCTCATTCATGCCCTAAATATGCCCTAAATATCTAAGGTAATACAGTACTCCTCTAAATTGAAGTTAATCACAAACTTTAACAAAAACATGTCTGGAAATAAAACGTTAATCATGCAGTGGTGCATTTTTACATTGGTCTTATTATAACAGCAAAAACAACAACAAAGGAAAATGAGCAAATACCCTAGAATAATTAAAGTAAATAGCTAAAGTGCATGAAAATAAACAGGGAATGTGGTGACATTATTAAATTAAAAAAATGTGTAAGCTGTCCCACCAACGACAAGGTGACCCCATTGGGACGCGGACCCCACCCAACAGTGTTAAAAAACTCGTCCCGATGGGGTTACCTTGTCGTTGGTTGCACGGCATGCACATTTTTTTTTTAAATAGTGTCACTAAGTACCCTGTATATTTTCATGCACTTTCGGTATTTACTTTAATTATTCTAGCGTATTTGCTCATTTTCCTTTACTTTTGTTTTCCTCACAAGCTTAGCATGAGGTCGTGGTGATAGTTTCTCTTAGAGCAAGTAGAGATGTGCAGATATTTTGAAATTCAAATTCGTCAGCTTCATCAATTTTCCCCCAAATATTAGATTTTCAGCTAAATAAATTTATGTCAATCATGTGGGGAGATAGAGTGAGAGAACCCTACTGATTACAGGAGCTTACTGTATATTCTACGTCTGAGTGAGAGAGAGAACCCAGTTGATCTTAAGAGCTTTCATTCTACAGGCTAGAGCAACAAAGAACTTTGCTGACAATAAGATCTTACACTCAACAAAAGAGAGAGACCCAGTGACTATGGAGATGGAAAACGACTCTGCAGTACATACTGTGCTCTACTGGGAATCTCTGATCTGTGATGGCCCAGGTACTGACCACCACTGTACCACTGGTATAATGATCTGTAAGCTGCAGGGCATTATGGTGAAGCTTGTGCAGCAACATAAAATGATATTAGCCTCCTCTCTGATGCCTCAGTATTGTGAAAAATTGTGTCCAGTAAGTTGTTTTTTTTTGTTTTGAAAATTGAAAATTGCATCTCAAAATATTCAAATTCACATGAAACTTCAAATTTCAGGAAATTTACTCAAACTCAATTCTCCACAGATTATTCTGTTTCTCTCCAATAGCAACGAATAGTAATTAATGATGTTTGTCACTACTCATGGGCTAGCTGTGAGGCTGGGTAGTCAAGAGGTCTGGTGTCAGATACCGGGAGGCTTCATAATAACCAAAAGGGGTAGGACAAAAGTCACTGCCTGAGGTCAAAATTCCTAGCTGGTAGCGGATTAATACAAAGAGGCTGGGCAAATTGGTAGAGGTCGGACAACAACAAATCAGACTGACCACAGGAACTTGGCACACAGATACTATCAAGCTGCCAGATAAATAAATAACAAGGTAATCACTGAAAAATATTAGAATCTGAGAGTCCTCAGTGGTTGATAATGGCTAACTCAAAAGATGGTAAAAAAAAGCAAAGCAAGTTTTGGAGACACTATGACCTCTTCATCAGGCTTAGTGTCTTGAATCGGAATTTTGATTTTACCACCCCAGTTCCTCTCCCCCTCCCAAGACTGACTCTGCTTTACATATAAGATAATTGGTCACAGCACATGGGGTTTGCATGCTAGGCCATACGTTCCTCAAGCCTGAACCTGGACGCACGTCCAAACCGGAGAGTCCAAATCCGGATCATAACAAGATATCAAAACAAGAAACGGACAGCGCCACAGACCTTTAGATGGTGCAAATTCTCTTTGTTTTCTTTATTCCATGGTCATATACAAGCAACGTTTCGACCACTCCTGTGGTCTTTATCAAGCTTGATAAAGACCACAGGAGTGGTTGAAACGTCGCTTGTATATGACTCTGATTTACGTCACCTGTCATATTTACTGCATCATCC
The DNA here is from genome assembly GCA_033576535.1 of Allobates femoralis. NCBI lineage: Eukaryota > Metazoa > Chordata > Amphibia > Anura > Aromobatidae > Allobates > Allobates femoralis. Next base: position 110,850,073 of record JARQOC010000004.1, read on the forward strand.
TACCCTGTATATGTATATATGTGTATGTGTGGCGCCCCTGCGACCAGGGTGGCCACAAGTAGTAACTGCAGCCAGGCAGGAGGGTAGACAGTTTGTTTAACAAACATCTCAACACACATATCCACTGTCATGGGGACCTAACCCGGAGTCTGGGACTCTAGGCAGACAAGGGGTAGAAGGTTAGATATGAGTGGATAGAGCGTAGTCATGGTAACGGATGGGTATATAACGGAGCAACAGGAAGCAGTTAGCCAGTAGGCCAGTGGTGCTGAGCAGAACAGATGAAGAACAAGGAGTAGGCCAGAGTGAGCTAAACTGGGAAGACCGGACCGGTACCATCAGGTCCATAGAAGTAGTGAGGGCCAGCAGCTGACTGACAGGAGAGTTTCCCTTATTATACTAGGAAGTTACACGGGAAGGAAAGGACCCGGTAATCTCTTGAGAGACAGGGATACCTGTGGTTTGGCTGAAACCAGAGTGTCAGCTCTGAGGGGGGCTGAAGATTTACCCGGTGCCCCAGACAACCTGACGGGGAATATAGACTCCAGATCTATATTCCCACCAGAGGATTGGAAGCACAGCAGCGACTGAGACGACCCGGCTTACCGCCCACAGACCTAGGGGGAAGCTGCCAATAGGGACCGAGCTGCCGCTCCGCAATCCACTTTAAGGAGGAACACTGAGAAATAGCCTGAAAGGACACGTAGAGGGACTGAGGAGTCTAGGGAAGATAACCTGGCTGCAGTGGGTTCAGTATATCGGATCCAATATAGCAAAGCTGTAAAGAGCTGTATTATACCGTGCCCTGTCTGACAGAAGAATAAGAACAGTAAACCCAGGTGAACCCTGCTACGTTGTCTGTGTCTGATTTCAGGTATGAAGTACTGTGAGTCCTCCATTTGACCCTGTCAGGAGCCATCTCCTCATCATCCCCTTTTTCCCTGCAAAGCCTACAATTACCATCACTGACTTTAATCATCACTGCCCCGGGGAACTCAGTTCTACCCACTGGAACTATTTCATCCAAGCTGCTATCCCATCATCCCCGGAGGTTCTGCAGCAGCGGCGGCCCCATCACTGGCCGCATATAGTGGGTGGCGTCACAAGTGACAAATCCCCTGTAAATAACCCCCATTTTATTGTGCGGGCCTGGGACACGGTCCGGACCAGGACCGCCATGACATCCCAAAGCAGTACCCTGGTCCGGTACCGAGTACCCCATCCCAGTGGGCTCCACATATGTCTTCAAAATTTGTGTCATTATTAGCCTGATGAAGAGACCTTAGAGCCTCGAAAACTTGCTATGTTTACCATCTTTTCAGTTAGCCATTAATAGGTATCAACCACTGAGGACTCTCAGATTCTAATATTTTTCTATCTACTGGCTAACACGGTATAAACATTTTTACCTTAGGTAATCACTGTAAAGGGTGATACCTGGATGAAGCTCCAGCCCGTGATAAGGCTGCAAAGCAATTCTCAACTAGCAATAGAATGGTCCAGCCGACTCCAGCCCCAGATTTGCTAGCCTTATAGAATCTTGACAGCCCAGCATGCCCCTTACACCTACTGGGCGACTGAGCTGTCACTCACATCATCCTTACAACACATTGAGTAGCTGATTTGTGACAGAATGATTATAAATTGAAAAATGTTACTCAATCAAAAAATTACATATGTAACAATTTCATATATTGTATTTGCATAGGTACAGTGTCCCAAAGCTAAAAATTAAAATAATCCAGGTAAATAAGGCAAGTGAACTCCAGCACTAAAAATAAGTAGTAAAAATTAACTAAAATCTAATTTTATTTAGAAAAAAATAAAAGTATTATATCAAAGTCATAAAAACCTGTAAGGCCACCTTATGTGTTTCTTACAGGTTATTTAGAGTCCTACTAATAAGGACTCTATATAACTGATCCGAAACATGTAAGGTGGCGTTACATGTTTTTATGTCTTTGCGATAATACTTTTATTTTTTTTAAATTAAAAAGAGATTTTAATTATTTTTTATTACATATATTATTTGGTGCTGGAGTTTACTTGCCTTATTTATCTGGATTATTGTCATTGTTTCAGTGACCTCGCTGGACTACTCCAGGCATCAGTCCTCTGCCGGCATATCAAAAACACCGAGTGCGGTAGGCTGAAACACAATTTTTATTGATTGGTCAATTGGGAGATTTACAGTAATTCTGAGCGACTTATTGGAGTAAAGAAATGTTAAATATTTGCTTATCTCCAAAACCAAATGAATTGGATAATGACTACCAATGATGTTCACATACCAGACATTGTTACTTTAAAAATATAAAATTCACAAGTTGAAATCAAGGATTGTTGAAAGGTCAGCTAATCTCAAATTGTAATTCTGACATTAAACAGATAATGTTAATTACACAAATGTATTTGTGATGAGCCAAAAAATCATATTCTCAAACTGGTCTGCATTCATTACTACAATTTTTATGATGTTTATTCCAAGCAGTAGCTATCCTGTAATGTTTCATTTCTTTAGTTGTGGAAAACTACAGAAAATAGTAAAAAGTCCAATGTTGCGTTTTCATACATGATAATATCGATTCAAAAGAATCCATCAGGCAGGTCAGCAATCTGTAACCCCTGGACAAAAGCCCTGGGAATCTCCTGTCATCCTGACATTCCTGGCTCTTCGTTTGATTTTCCAGACTGGCATAAAGTACACCTCAATGATGACGTTGCGCCAGTATGCCAATCCAAGAGAATGAGGGTAAGTCGGGAGTGTGCACTAGTAGGACAGATGAGGGATGAGGTGAGCATTATGGATCTGTTGGGCTGGCTGATAGACAGCTGAGTCATCATACCTTGAGCTGGGATGTGCTGGGCTGTTTGTTTTCTTATGGACAGCCCAGTCACCCAATCTCTTTCTAGCTTGTGCTATGATTCTGCAGGTGCTCCTTATCTCCTGTAACTATCCAGCCTTTTAGCTGTGGTGTTTTTCCCAGATCACTGCTTTCACACCACGGTGTGATCAGGTCCGGGGCTGTCCGATTTGAACCTGACAACCCCGGACCCAATTTTGTAATAATGCAGCCCTATGGGGCCGGATGGCACTTATTTGTCATCTGGTTTCCATCTGTCCGGGAGGATCCAGGAGAATTCGGATTCTTCTCCCGGACACAAAAATATTGCTTGCGGCGTTTTTGTGTCCGTGGCAAAAATCTGCACAAATCGGATTCTCCCGGATCCTCCCAGATCCGGTGCCCGCTAACATGGGAGTCTATGGCACCAGATTGAGCCGGATCCAACATAAAATCGGATGCGGCTCCCGGACGCCGGCTGCTGAAGTTTAGCAGCAAGCGCTGCTAAACGTCAGCACCTGGAGCTGTCCCCTGCAGAAATTTCAGAACCGCAGCTAGCTTCCTGCTAGCCGCGATCTTGAAATTTCAGCAGCTGCGGCTGCGATCTGCCGATTCCAGCAGAAAACAGGACCGAAGGGCATATTTGACCTCCGGTTCTGTTTGTCCGGGGCAGTCAGGTTCTATCTGGTGCTTCCTGCAAAGCACCGGACAGAACCTGATACATTGTGGTGTGAAACCGGCGCTCTGTTGTGCTAGCTTGGCCTCCTTTATCTGTGCTCTGGGAATTGATCTTTTGGTTCCTGACCTTGACTGCATTTGACTATTTTTTAGTCTTGTCCCTTTGTTGCAGCAGGGCTGAAAAGCAATGTCTGACTTTCTTTTGTTCATTTTCATAGATTTTAAATTTATTATTACTTACCGTATATACTCGTGTATAAGCCGAGTTTTTCAGCCCAAAATTTGGGCTGAAAAGTCCCCCCCTCGGCTTATACACGGGTCATATACGGGGGGGGCTGTGTCCCGGGGGCTGTGGAGGCTGGAGGAGGCGGGGGGAGGCTGCTGTATGAGCGGCCCCGTCACGTGGGGCCGCTCATTAAATATGCACTGCTTCCCCCTGTCAATCAGCGGCAGGGGGAAGCAGTGCATATGGCCCCCCAAAAGCTGGCACTGTCCCCCCTTGTAAGGCCTCCCCCCCGCTGCTTATACATTACCATCCCGGTGTTCTGATCGGCGCCGCTCCTCGGTGCTGCGTCTTCATCCTTCCGTCCGCGCTGGCTGCATCCGGGTTCTCCGGCTGTCGCAGCGATATGACGTCATCGCGCGACCGCCGGAGATCCTGGATGCAGCCAGTGTGGACGGAAGGATAAAGACGCAGCACAGAGGAGCGGCGCCGATCAGAACACCGGGATGGTAATGTATAAGCAGCGGGGGGGAGGCCTTACAAGGGGGGACAGTGCCAGCTTTGGGGGGCTGTTGGTACCCCCAGGGGCTTGGTACTGGGGGCTGCTGCGTACCCCCGGGTCGTGGACCAGGGCTGTACCCCCTGGGGGCTGTGGTACCCAGGGGGCTGTTGGTACCACCCAGGGGCGTGGGGCTTGGTAGCCCTGGGGCGTTGGCCCCGGGGTGTTGGTACCCCCAAGGGCTGCTGGGGTACCCCCGGGGGCTGTTGGTACCCCCTGGGGGCTGTTGGTACCCCCTGGGGCTGTTGGTACCCCCTGGGGGCTGTTGGTACCCCCAGGGGGCTGCTGGGTACCCCCTGGGGGCTGTTGGTACCCCCTGGGGGCTGTTGGTACCCCCTGGGGGCTGTTGGTACCCCCGGGGGCTGCTGGGTACCCCCAGGGGCTGCTGGTACCCCCTGGGGGCTGTTGGTACCCCCTGGGGGCTGTTGGTACCCCCTGGGGCTGTTGGTACCCCCTGGGGGCTGTTGGTACCCCCTGGGGGCTGCTGGTACCCCCTGGGGCTGTTGGTACCCCCTGGGGGCTGTTGGTACCCCCAGGGGGCTGCTGGGTACCCCCTGGGGGCTGTTGGTACCCCCTGGGGGCTGTTGGTACCCCCTGGGGCTGTTGGTACCCCCAGGGGGCTGTTGGTACCCCCAGGGGGCTGCTGGGTACCCCCTGGGGGCTGTTGGTACCCCCTGGGGGGCTGTTGGTACCCCTGGGGCTGTGTACCCCCAGGGGGCTGCTGGTACCCCCAGGGGGCTGCTGGGTACCCCCCTGGGGGCTGTTGGTACCCCCTTGGAGGGCTGTTAGGGTACCCCCGGGGGCTGTTGGTACCCCCCACCCGGGGGCTGCTGGGTACCCCCTGGGGGCTGCTGGGTACCCCCTGGGGACTGTTGGTACCCCCAGGGGGCTGTTGGTACCCCCAGGGGGCTGCTGGGTACCCCCTGGGGCTGTGGTACCCCTGGGGCTGTTGGTACCCCCAGGGGGCTGCTGGGTACCCCCAGGGGCTGCTGGGTACCCCCTGGGGCTGTTGGTACCCCCTGGGGTCTGTTGGTACCCCCAGGGGGCTGATGGTACCCCCAGGGGGCTGCTGGGTACCCCCTGGGGGCTGCTGGATACCCCCAGGGGGCTGTTGGTACCCCCAGGGGGCTGTTGGTACCCCCAGGGGGCTGCTGGGTACCCCCAGGGGGCTGCTGGGTACCCCCTGGGGGCTGCTATATGTACCCCTGGGGGCCTGCTGTATACCACTGGGGCTGCTGTATACTACCACTGGGGCTGCTGGGGCTCCTGTATACTACCACTGGGGCTGCTGTATACTACCACTGGGGCTGCTGGGGCTCCTGTATACTACCACTGGGGCTGCTGGGGCTCCTGTATACTACCACTGGGGCTGCTGGGGCTCCTGTATACTACCACTGGGGCTGCTGGGGCTCCTGTATACTACCACTGGGGCTGCTGGGGCTCCTGTATACTACCACTGGGGCTGCTGTATACTACCACTGGGGCTGCTGGGGCTCCTGTATACTACCACTGGGGCTGCTGGGGAATCTGTATACTACCACTGGGGCTGCTGGGGCTCCTGTATACTACCACTGGGGCTGCTGGGGAATCTGTATACTACCACTGGGCTGCTGGGGAATCTGTATACTACCACTGGGGCTGCTGTATACTACCACTGGGGGGCCTGTATACCACACTGCTGGGGGCTGTATACCTGTGCTGGGGTCCACCCTCGGCTTATACACGAGTCAATAAGTTTTTCCAGATTTTTGGGGCAAAAGTAGGGGGGTCGGCTTATACACGGGTCGGCTTATACACGAGTATATACGGTATGTCAGATTTAAGTGATTTCTGTGACCATTGTGGGCTTTTCTTTCATTAAACGAAGGGTACCAACAATTTTGAACATGTGTGTAACTACGCCTCTGTTTTATCACCTCTGTGTTAACGTGCTCTCCTGGTATCTGACCTGAATGTTTGACTATTCTACTTCTGCTTGTCCATGCGATGACAAGAGCCACAGATATTTTACTATTTTTTAACCCTTTCCTTTTAACCTCTTCCTTGTATATATTTTCTTAACAAACAAACAAAATTCCAATGATTATAATAGTAAATTTTTCAAGTTTCATACAACATAAAAATATAATTTTGCATAAATAATTTAATATTAATGACAGAAGGACCTCTTCCTGGCCCTACAAAAAGCCTTGCAAAATGGCAGTTAGACAAAAACAGTTTTGCTGGATTCAGGTATAACTGCAAAAAAATGGATTCTGCAAATTATTATTTTTTAATTCATAGCAAATTCGATTTGTTTTTAAATGCCTCGCTTATTTCTAGAGCAGGGGTGGGAAACTCCAGCCCTCAAGAGCCGTTCACAGTCCAAGTTTTAGGATTTCCTTAGCATTTGAGAGTGCGTAATTTGATTACCCACTATCAAATGCTATGGAAATCCAGAAAACCTGGACTGTTTGTGGTCCTCGAGGGCTGTAGTTGCCCACCCCTGCTCTAGATCCGTAGTGACCAAGACTGTATTTTTATGACGCATTAGACTTTATAATTGTGGTAAAAAAAAATATTTATGAAAATATCTGAAATTTAGCAAAAATGTAAAAAAAATTGAAATTTTCAAACTTTGATATGCCAATTAACGTAAATTCAGATAGTCCTACAGCACAAAATAAGTAATAAATTACATTTACGTTATGGCTGCCTTATGTCAACATCATTTACCAAATGTTCTTTAATTTCTTTAGAATGTAAAAATTTTAGAGCAATTTTTTTTTTACAAGGAACTTTACAAAATTTGTTTTTGGGACCCATCCAGTTTTGAAATGACTGTGGGAGACCTAGTGTACATATTGCAAAAACCACCAAAGTGACACCATTTTAAAAACAGTAAGGCTACGTTCACACACTGCGCATTTTCGAGCGTTTTTTTACGAGCACTTTTCAAAAATGCGCAGGTGCGTATTGTCTGACAGCAAAGTGAATGTAAAATTCACTTTGCCGTTCAGACAACGCGTATTTTCGCACCGAGCCTTTCTGGGAGAAAGTGCCAGCGTAAAAGCAATTGACTTGTCAATTCTTTACGCAGCAGCGCTGGTGCTTTTTTCCTATAGGGGCCGGTGCTGCTGCATCTGACGTCACAGAGGGGAGGAAGAATCCTGCTTCCTCCTCCCCTGTGTGACAACTGTGACTGCCTATTAGATTTTGCAGTGTATTAAGATACACTGCGAAATCAAAGTTAAATAAAGACAAATATATGAAAAATAATAAAGAATTAAATACTTACCTCTCCGACGGGTGGTCCGGTGTCCGGGAGCCAGGAGCCGCGCTGGAATGGCCCTACTAGGACCTGTGGTGATGTCAAAGGGCGTTCCGGTCATGTGATATGTATCACATTACCGCTAGCGGCCAATCAGCGTCGGAACACTCTCTGACATCACCACAGGTCTTTTTCCACTCGGAATCTGCGGATGCTCACCGGTCCTTGCTCCTGGACACCCGCCATCGACCCGCCGGAGGGTAAGTATCCATGTTTATTATTTTAAAAGCCTCTAGCTTTATTGAATTTAGATTTCAGAGTGTATAATAATACACACTGAGAAATCTTTAGGGGCGTGCACAGATGTGACAGAGGGGAGGAGGAAGCAGGAGTCTTCCTCCTCCTGCAGCACATGAAAACGTGGTGTGTGAATGCACCCACATATTTTGTTGCGCCTTTTTGTGCAGCCAAAAATCACGGCAAAAGGCGCGCGCAAAAAAGGCGCAACAAAATACGCTATGTGTGCACGTAGCCTAATCAACATATTCAAAACTGCTGTCAAGTAGTTTATTAACCTTTCAGGTGCTTTTCAGGAATTAACACAATGTGGAATGACAGGAATGAAAAATTATATTTTTACCAATAAAATTTTGCTACCATCTGAACAGGCCACCATAGCTGGCAGGCTCTAAGGCCCAGGGGCGGACCCAGACTGTAGTGGGCCCTGGTGCAAGAACTTTTTCGGGGCCCCCCCCCCCCGGAACTCAGTGCCAGAATAGTGCCGCGGGTGTGCAGCACAGCCAGCGGCGTAGCAACTGTTTGTGGCGCCAGGGGCGGTCGAAAAATTTGCCGCCCCTTTAGTTATTGATAATCTGGAAGTATACATAGCATACACTGTCTGCCCCTATATACAAGAATATAACTACTATACTAAAACACAAAGAGAAGGGGTGCAATTGCCACCTCTGCACAACCCCAGTGTATGGCAACAAGCAGGACTCAAGGAGGGCCCGGGGCCGAAGCAATTTTCGCCGCCCTGCTGTGGAGTTCATAATGTAATATAAATGCAAAAAACCTTTATTCTTAATATTATGTCACAATACCGGGATCTGAGGATCTTCTATTTGGAGGTCAGGGGCTCTCTGATGCCATGTTGCTGTCTGTCTCGCTGTCGTCCTCTTTTGACACTGCAGTGTGGTGGACAAGAGAGCATTAACTGGTTAATAACAAGAAGTATGGAGTGTACTAACTGAGCCATAAATCCTCCCCATACCAGTAGGATTACTATATGGATTTTAGTATTAGGGTACAGACACACTGGCGTGAAACTCTGATGAGTGCAATGTGTGATTTTCTCGCATTGCAATCAATCTCTGAGAGCACAATGGCGAGAAAAAAGTTGCAACATGCTGCGACAGTATGTGATTTCCGCGCAAGACTCACCAATCATCCGAGTCTGAGGCTGCGTTCATACATTACGTATTTTGCTGCGCTTTTTTACGCACGCTTTTTCAAAATACGCAATATGCATTTTGTCTGCCAGCAAAGTGAATGGGAAATTCACTTTGCAGTGCAGACATTGCGCAAAAATACGCAGGGCATTTATGGGAGAAAACGCAGCTGTGTAAAGAATTGATATGTCAATTGTTTACGCAGCTACTCCTACGTTTTCTCCCTGTGATGTCCCAGAGGGGAGGAAGAATCCTGCTTCCTCCTCCCTCTGTGACAGCTGTGATCGTCCATTAGATTTCGCAGTGTATTAATATACACTGCGAAATCTAAATTAAACAAAGGCAAGTGTATGAAAAATAAAAAAGAATGAATACTTACCTCTCCGACGCCTTTTCCCGGTGTCCGGTCTCCGGTGCCAAGCGATGTGTAGTGCTGCCAAGACCTGCGGTGACGTCAGAGGGGCGTTCCCGACGCTGATTGGGCGCTCGTGGTCATGTGATACATCACATTCTGGGGTAAAGAAAGCGCAGTGTGTGAAAGCCCATGCGTATCTTGTTTGCGCAACAAAATACGCAATGTGTGAACGCAGCCTGACACGTTTTTTTCACGGATACATTCTCATTCTGTAGCTGATAACACTGTAACATGTTCCTGTAAATGATTCTACAGTAATAGCTGCTGAGGAAAGAACAGATTGCACTCAGACATCACACGGACGTGATCTGAGAGAAATGTCAGACACTCACACAGCAGTTGGTTGCCAAACGGACTAAAAAACAGATGTCACTCGTCCGACTCTCCTGGAAACAGACCGATTTTAAGGCGGCGGGAGACAGTGTACCACCATCTCCCTAGCTTTGTGCTGTGCACAGTGTACCACCATGTCCTCAGCTTTGTGCTATGCACAGTGTACCACCATGTCCTCAGCTTTGTGCTGTGCACAGTGTACCACCATGTCCTCAGCTTTGTGCTGTGCACAGTGTACCACCATGTCCTCAGCTTTGTGCTGTGCACAGTGTACCACCATGTCCTCAGCTTTGTGCTGTGCACAGTGTACCACCATGCCCTCAGCTTCGTGCTGTGCACAGTGTTCCACCATGCCCTCAGCTTTGTGCTATGCACAGTGTACCACCATGCCCTCAGCTTTGTGCTGTGCACAGTGTACCACCATGCCCTCAGCTTTGTGCTGTGCACAGTGTACCACCATGCCCTCAGCTTTGTGCTGTGCACAGTGTACCACCATGCCCTCAGCTTTGTGCTGTGCACAGTGTACCACCATGTCCTCTGCCCACACTCCACCATGTCCTCTGCCCACACTCCACCATGTCCTCTGCACACCCCCAATGTCCTCTGCACACCCCCAATGTCCTCTGCACACCCCCAATGTCCTCTGCACACCCCCAATGTCCTCTGCACACCCCCAATGTCCTCTGCACACCCCCAATGTCCTCTGCACACACCCCAACGTCCTCTGCACACACCCCAACGTCCTCTGCACACACCCCAACGTCCTCTGCACACACACCCTCGTCCTCTGCACACACCCCACGTCCTCTGCAACACCCCCCACGCCCTCTGCACACACACCCCACGTCCTCTGCACACACACCCTCGTCCTCTGCACACACCCCTCGTCCTCTGCACACACCCCCCTCGTCCTCTGCACACACCCCCTCGTCCTCTGCACACACCCCCTCGTCCTCTGCACACACCCCCCCACGTCCTCTGCACCCCCCCCCCCCCCATGTCCTCTGCACACCCCCCCCGTCCTCTGCACACACCCCCCTCGTCCTCTTCACACCCCCCCTCGTCCTCTTCACACCCCCCCCACGTCCTCTTCACACCCCCCCCCCCCCAAGTCCTCTGCACACACCCCCCTCGTCCTCTGCACACACCCCCCTCGTCCTCCTCACACCCTCCCACGTCCTCTTCACACCCCCCCACGTCCTCTGCACACCCCCCGCGTCCTCTGCACACCCCCGCGTCCTCTGCACACCCCCCGCGTCCTCTGCACACCCCCCCTCGTCCTCTGCACACCCCCCCTCGTCCTCTGCACACCCCCCCTCGTCCTCTGCAGTGCACACCCCCCTCGTCCTCTGCACACCCCCACGTCCTCTGCACACCCCCCGCGTCCTCTGCACACCCCCCGCGTCCTCTGCACACCCCCGCTTCCTCTGCACACCCCCTTCGTCCTCTGCAGTGCACACCCCCACGTCCTCTGCACACCCCCCCTCGTCCTCTGCACACCCCCTTCGTCCTCTGCAGTGCACACCCCCACGTCCTCTGCACACCCCCCTCGTCCTCTGCACACCCCCCGCGTCCTCTGCACACCCCCCCTCGTCCTCTGCACACCCCCCCTCGTCCTCTGCAGTGCACACCCCCCCTCGTCCTCTGCAGTGCACACCCCCCTCGTCCTCTGCAGTGCACACCCCCCTCGTCCTCTGCACACCCCCCACGTCCTCTGCACACCCCCCTCGTCCTCTGCACAGCCCCCTCGTCCTCTGCACAGCCCCCTCGTCCTCTGCACACCCCCCTCGTCCTCTGCACACCCCCCTCGTCCTCTGCACACCCCCCTCGTCCTCTGCACACCCCCCCTCGTCCTCTGCACACCCCCTTCATCCTCTGCACACCCCCTTCGTCCTCTGCAGTGCACACCACCTTCGTCCTCTGCAGTGCACACCCCCACGTCCTCTGCACACCCCCCCTCGTCCTCTGCACACCCCCTTCGTCCTCTGCAGTGCACACCCCCACGTCCTCTGCACCCCCCCTCGTCCTCTGCACACCCCCACGTCCACTGCACGCACCGCTTTGTACCTTGTAAAGACAGTCCTGGCCTGTTCCTCCTATCCGGCAATTCTTCTTGCCGGGCAAAATGTAGCTCCGCCCACCTGAGTCACGTGCGTGACGTCATCACAGGTCCTGTTCCACCCGGCATCTGTCCCCGCCGGCAGTGCTGTGAGGTGAGGCGGGAGGGCGCGATGACCGGGATGGGGGGGGAGTGAGATGTCCAGGAGGGAGGTTAGGTGTCCAGGGGTGAGGTGTCCAGGGGCCGGGGGTGAGGTGTCCAGGGGCCGGGGGTGAGGTGTCCAGGGGCCGACGGTGAGGTGTCCAGGGGGCGGGGTGAGGTGTCCAGGGGGCGGGGTCACCCGGCCGGGGCTCAGAGAAGGTAAAAAAAAAAAAGACAACACCGCCCTCCCCGACAAGTGCCAGAACAGTGCCGCGGGTGTGCAGCGCCGCTGACACCCGACAGCACCACCCGTCTGTCTGACAGGGGACCTGCCGCTGGAGCCCCAGGGGCCCCCTAGCTGCTCGGGGCCCTGGTGCAGCTGCACCAGCTGCACCACGGTAGTTCCGCCCCTGCTAAGGCCATTACTTGTCCTTGGATTGCCCTGACAGCAATTAGGTCCATGCTATCGAGATTTCAGAGTGCTGTTGTGATAGAAGGGTGAGACTCCATTCTCTATTAAAGGGAACCTGTCAGGTCCCCTGCGTATGAGCAGATCTGTGCCCATATTTATAATCCCTGCTTGATAGTCCCTCTATATAGTAGCACATAAATAGATCTTTAGAAAAAGGATTTCTAAAAACCGTTTATGAGATGCTAATCAGGGCTTTGACTAGTCAAAGGGGCGTTTGTTTCTCTGACTAGTCAGTCCACACAGCATGATGTTCTGCCCCTGTGGGTGTGATAACATGCTTTACCTCAGCCAGTATGATCAGCAGCAGTATACAAAGCTGTGCTTGTATGCAGCTTTGTATATCTCAGCATTGAGCTTTTGTGACGCCAGAGGTATGAGCCCACACCTTCAGAAAAGCTCACTGTGCATGATAGGAAGTTGTCACACATCCTGTCATGTGCATTACTCTGAAGCCAGGTATACGTGTCCTGGCTTCAGGGAGGTGTGGTGCGTATGACCTGAAGTATAGTGACTTCTGTAGGGATTTGCTCACTGGTAGTGTGTTGGTGGATACACTTTTGGCAGAAGAAGTAAATCTCATAGGAACATTCTCACAATTAAATCAGTCCAGTTGGTTTATAAAGACCTCAGAAACCGCTAATGCATAGTTCATATACATCAACAGAACTTATTATGAACCACTGAGCCAAAGTGAGGTTTACCCACATGGCATATCACATTTAGTCCATTATAATGTCCACTGATCTCTTTGTCCTTTGTTTAAGAAGCTGCCTCCCTGGAATACACAGACTCCTGTCTGATCCAGACCCTCAGTGGACTGTAGCCTCCTGAACTCAGAGAGCCATCCCAAGTTCTCTAGCCTCGTTTTCTGGCTCTCTTGCCTTGTGGTCTCCCAAGCACAAAGAAACACAGGTAGCTGTCTGACCTTGTGTCTCCAGGAAAATGGCAATCAGCAGTCACTTCCAAACACACACACATAGAGTTTTCTTGCATCAGTGAGACAATCATGGCCTCTGTCTCGCCATGTGCTCACACAACACTTGTTATGAGGTATAAGCCACAGCCATCCTCTCAGCAATTTGCAAACTTAACCCTTATGGCACCACCAGTCCAACAATCACCTTTCTGGGTTTCTAGCATAATTTACTGAACTACAAGTCCCAGCATACACAATGGCAATGCAGCACACTTCCGATCATGAACAGTGAACTTCTGTGAGTCCAGGGCGCATACCACTGGCATCAGAAAAGCTCAATGCCGAGGTATAAAAAGCTGCATGCAAGCACGGCTTTGTATGGTGCTGCTGATGACGCTGGCTGTGTACAGCATGTTAAGCCAACAGGGGTGTGATAACATGCTAAGTGGGCTGACTAGTCAGGGGAACTAATGCCCCCTCGACTAGTCAAAACTCAAATTTGCATCTCATAATGGTCTTTAGAAATACTTGTTCTAAAGATTGTTTTATGTATGCTAGTACATGGAGAAACAGTGGGATTATAGATATGTGCAAAGAGCTACTCATGGTTCTAGGTGCACAGGGGACTGGACAGGCTCCCTTTAATTATCTAGATACCACTGTTACTATTAATGGCAATATGGTGGTTAAACGGCCATAGTTTTGGTGCCTGTGTCTGATGTGGAGGGTGTCAACTATAGTCTACAGTTGACAGCTTCTGCATTTTCACCCATCGGGGGATGCTATTCTATTATATCTCAGGTCTGTAAAAAGCTGTATTGATGGTGATTAAGGGGCTAGACTTGATCCCTTCTGGGATCAGTTTTATCAAGTAACCAATTTTGACCTTTGCTTTAAAATATAGGTTGAACCCACCCTGCTTCTTTTCTGTTTGCCTGATCCAAATAAGCCTGATGTTTTATTTGTCCTTGTACCACGTCTTCCTCTCTTTTTACTGTGACTTTACTTTCCCCGTCATCAGCGTATCATTGCCAAGAAGGTGACAAGTCCAAATGTTAACTGTCCAAATTAGCAGTATTCATGTCAATTATGATGGCATAAGAAAAAGAAAACTGGCATATCACCTTTAAATGTCCGTGAAATATTGTTACAGTCTTCTTAGCACAAAAACATGAAGAATAAAGGAAAGAGTCAAATAAAAGTTATGTACCCAGCTGTTCTGTGGCATTACAAGAGCGATGGTGAAATCAAGCATAACATGTTCTCCAGGGCACACAAAAAGACAAGTTTGCTAACAAAAATCCCAGGTGTGCACCCAAAAAGTCATATTGTGAACACAGTGTCATATTTGTGGAACTGAGGTAATCAGAATGACAGATCTCTCCTCCTCCACGTGTAGGATAATCTCCACAACTCAGAAGACTGGAGGGAAATAGGTACCGAAGATGCAGAGCCAATATGTATCTATAAATAAGAATAATTCATAGAAAAACGTATAGAAAAATGACAAGAAGGAATAAATGTGTTTTCAAACAAATAAAAATATATATTTTATTCCAAATTGCCTTCTTAGACATTTTATTTCTTCCCGGTAGACTCAATAATTACGGAGCAGTCAGGTCTAAATTGCTAATAATATTGAGAATCACTGTTTGGCAACATTTCGGTCCAAGTAGTGTCCATGAAAAATACTCATAGCACTTGGGCCAACATTATTCAATAGGTTGATTCAAATGACTGTTCCTTCACTTCGGACAAATAGCAGCATGCACTAGTGGCTTCCGTATTTTGAATCAGACTCATCTATTCAAGCCTACGAGCAGGGGTGTAATTATAGTAGGAGCAGGGGTTGCAATCACACCCGGGCCCTGGAGCTTAGGGGGCCCCAAAAGTTCCTTTTCCTATAGAGATACTATTGCCATTAAAGATTTAAAAATAATTTGGACCCCGTTGGAGCTTTTGCATTGGGGCCCATGAGCTTCAATTTACGGCACTGTCTACGAGTGAGCAAAAATAATCTGACCCCAGACATATCAACTGTAAGGCTGGCTTCACACCACGGTGTGATCCGGTCCGGGGCTGTCCGGTGTAAACCAGACAGTCCCTGACCGGGTTTTGGCCCCATAGTAGCCTATGGGGCCGGATGGAGCCGGATGGCAGCTCTCTGCCATCCGGTTTCATCCCTGCGGTGGAATCCGGAAGAATTCAGTTTATTTTCACCGGACACAAAAATGTTGCTTGCCACATTTTTGTGTCTGGGGTGAATAAACACCCCAAAAAGCCGGATTCCGGTTTCTCCCGGATTGTCCCGGATTCTCCCGTATCCGGGGCAATCCGGTTCTCCCTAACATGGGAGCCTATGGGGTCAGATTGCCCCGGTCCGGGCGAATCCGGGAACTAGATTCGGACAGCTGCACGCCGCTGTTGTTTTAGGACCGCGGCTAGCTCCATGCTAGCCGCAGTCTTGAAAAATCAGCAGCTGCGGCTGCAATTACAGCCATCCGGCTGCACACCAGACCGGAGGGCACATTTGGCCCTCTGGTTCTATGTGCTAATCCGGTCCGTGGCTGTCAGGGACATCCCGGACAGCCCTGGACCGGATCACACCGTGGTATGAAGCCAGCCTAAAACATCTAATTTTTACCGCTAGTTTGCATTTTGCTAATATAGAAAACTGTATTTAGTCTTGTAAGTTTTAATAACTGCTGTTGTATAACATCTGATGTCATACGGATGACAAAAGAGATGGAAAATCGTCTGGTGACTTTGGCTACAACACACAATTATGACGACACTGCATTGCAGTTTATTGAAAATGAATGTGATTGTGTTGCAATGCTCAACTGTTGAATTTTTTGACACATGCATGTTTTAACATTATTGGGATTAGTATCTTGTGACTTAAAGGGTTAGCAGTGTTCACTGTCGCATATTGCAGATTTGCGTCTATACTTTTCTGATTCCTTATACGGTTTACATCTGACTGCCAAGTAAAAATCTTAGGCCCTTTTCACATCTAAGCCTGGTCTGCATTTTGCTTCATTTGCGTTTCTATGCATTTTTACCGCTAAAAATGCATCCAAACCCATGCATTTTTGCTCTCATTGTTTCAATGGAAACGCGTGCAAAAACGCATGCGTTTTTGCAAACGCAGCCCTAGACATATTGGACGATGTTTTTGGCTGCGTTTGTAAAAACGCATGCGTTTTTTGCGTTTTCAAAATGCACATGTGTTTTTGCATGCGTTTCCATTAAAATCAATGGGGGCAAAAATGCATGCATTTTGGATGCGTTTTTAGCGTTAGAAACGCATAGAAACGCAAATGAAGCAAAACACAAACCTGCATTAGATGTGAACTAGGCCTATGGCTACGTCCACCTGTTTAGTTTTTGGTCAGTTTTCCTATCAGTATTTGTAGCCAAATCCAGGAGTGGATGAAAATTACGCAAGTGGTGACATCTTTCTATTAGGCCACGTTCACACGTTGAGTATTTGGTCAACATTTTACATCAGTGTTTACAAGTCAAACCCAGGAGGGGAACAATCACAGGAAAAGTATAATAGAAACACGTCACCACCTCTGGATTAATCACTTAGGCCCCTTTCACATCTCTGCGTTTTCATGCGTTTTTTGCGGTAAAAACGCGGAAAAAACGCAAATGAAGCAAAACGCAGCAAACGCAGAGATGTGAAAGGGGCCTTACTCTGGGTTTTGGCTTAGAAAAACTGATGTGAAAAACGGACCAATAACTGAATATGTGAGCGTAGCCTTACATCGATGTCCCATCAATAGACATGAGTGAAATTTTTGAAATATAAATATGGCAGATTCGCTCACATTCGAACCGGAAATTCAATTTGCCTTGAATGAATTAATCAAATGTGCCATGATTGCTGGTAATAGACATTTATTTTTTTCGGAGGTCTCTACAGACCCCAAAGTATAATAAACTAAGAGGTTTAAAAATACCTACTGCTCTAATCCCCACCAGCCTCCAGCTTCCTGCTCCTTAGCTGCCTTCTAGCTCCGACTTTCTTCTCTTCACCATTCAGTGCTCACTAGTTCTCACGTGAAATCATGATGGGTCATTACATGAGTCACAATGACTTTGGGTACGGTGATCATGATACTATGTAATGCCTCTTTCACATGTCTGTGAAAAAAATGCATGTGTGAGAGAGGCTGTTTGTGAGTCCGTGTCTGTGTTTGTGTCATACGTGTGGTGTCCGTGTGGTATCCATGCGAGATCTAGATAGCACATGGAAAGCATGACTTTGCATATTGTACTTAACTGTCTCTGGCTCTGCTGTCCCTCTCACTTCCGGGAACGCTGTGGCAGTCAGTGCAGTGTATATTCATGAGCCCAATGAGCGGTCCCCGAAATGAGTGTGACAGCAGCATCGTTGGAGTCACATGAGTATAACATTCTTTTTTTAACTAAAAACATTTTGGTCAGGTTGATGCACACAGATGTTACATGGATAGGCAGCACGTTTTGTCACGGACCCATTAACTTGAATGGGTCTGGGTGTCTATGCTGCCACCCAAAAACAGACATGTCTCTGTGTGGAGCACATGGACACGCAATTGCTCCACATGAAGACATGGTACATGCAGAAACAAGGATACATGACAATGCCTATTCAATAACATTTGTGTACATGTCTCCATGTCTCCGGCATATGCCTACACGGATGGTACACATACTGGAGATATGAAAATGTGAAAGAGACCTAAGGCCTAGCCATTGGCATCGCAAGAGTCCATTGTAGCGTCAGAGGTACCAAAGAGTGGATATTTTGAATATTGAGTGAAAAATACATTTTTTAAACCTTTCTTGGCACTAAAACAAACCCAGAAAAATAAACTACAAATCAAATTAAACACTACTTTATTAGTAATAATTAGATGAAAGGTAATTAAACTGTATACTTATGCAACATCAAAAAACGTGCTTTTAGGAAGTTTTTAAAACAACCATTAGCATGTCATCTGATCTGTCAAGTGAATTTCCAAGAAATCTATCTCTCCCACAGATCATTATCTGCTTCTTCTCAGCAGGACTCTAAAATCACAGGGGGACCTGACAGTTTTATCCAGCGTGGCGCACTAGCACGGAGCATGTTTTATAAGGAGCTGACGAGTGCCGTTATTTTATTGCTTCCATGACAACTTCATTTTCTGCTACACCAGGTAAAGGACACAAAGCTAATGATTGATGAGGGAATATTTCATGGCAAAACTCAATAGGTTATAAAAATGTGCAGCCGGACAGGTCATAGTGTTTGTCAATGTATGGAAGGAGTCACATCTCAAAAATCATGTCATGCCATCTACCTCCAAGGGCATTATATTAGCAATTAACGTGCTAGAAATCTCTACACCACTATAAATAATCTGAACAAGTGAAATCACATATCCCATGACTAGGTGTATCCGATTCAACGTCAGTAAATAATTAGATTAAAGGGGTTGTCCATGTTTATCATAAAAGCCTTTAGTCATTTTATGTGACTGCAGACCTACAGACCCTCACACTGCATGCAGTACGTGTTGTGAGGATTCTCTGCTACGGGCAGCAAGACCGAGCTGTCACATGAAATCAAGTATGCAACATGCTTACTCTAGTGATGGGCGAGTCCTAAATTACTTGGAATCGCTTGACTCTAGCGAGTCCGAGCCCAGGACTCGCTACTCGTTGCGAGTCTAGCAAGTCCAATGTTAATGAATGGGGAAGCGAGTAATAGCGAGTAGTGTGCGATTTACAAATCGTAGATGTGTCTCGGAAGCTTTGTCAGAACATAACAGATGGGTGGAGGCACACTGTCGTGCATCAAACACGGAGCGTGATTGATGCACGACAGTGATGCTTGTGCAGTGCTAGTTTGGTGCATGTGGTGAGAGTGCCTGGCTGTATGTAAGTGTATGTGGTGCGAGTGTGAGGTGTGAGTGCGTGTGTGTTGTTTTTTTTCTCTGCTGTCCATGGTCTTGATGGACCATGGAACAGCATTAGTGCTGCTCGCCTGTATAATTCCTGCTATCCCCATACAGTTACAATAATGTTTCATTGCTGTGACAGCAGCAGTGAAGCAGTATTGTATGTATAATTTATTATTTTTTGCAAAGTTACACCTATCAGCTTGATTTGACATGTTTTTAACATGTCGGCTGTTCAGGACTTCATTCTGCACTGTGCTACCGGAGTGGGTTGTAACCCGGTGATTAAGGGGTTAATCAGACGCTGGTGTCATGACACCATCTGTCCAGGGGTTGTCCTCCCCCCCTGGATAC
Source organism: Allobates femoralis (assembly GCA_033576535.1). Taxonomy (NCBI): domain Eukaryota; kingdom Metazoa; phylum Chordata; class Amphibia; order Anura; family Aromobatidae; genus Allobates; species Allobates femoralis. The sequence goes on from JARQOC010000004.1 coordinate 110,869,706, forward strand.
ATGGTGACATGAGATCATGTGTCTGAATGGGTTAATTTTTCTGTAAACCAGGTTCAATTGTATGTCGGGTTTAGAGAAGTGACAGAATAAGACGGTGATTTCTGAATGGAAGCCAGGGCTTCAGCACCATGGACAGCTCCTTACAAATCACGGCTTATTCTGTCACTTCTCTAAACCCGACATACAATTGAACCAGCTTTACATAAAAATTAACCCATTCAGACACATGATGTCATGTCACCATGTATCCAGGGGGGGGAGGACAACCCCTGGACAGATGGTGTCATGACACCAGCGTCTGATTAACCCCTTATTCACCAGGTTAAAACCCCCTCGGTAGCACAGTGCAGAATGCAGTCCTGAACAGCCGACATGGTAAAAACATGTAAAATCAAGCTGATAAGTGTAACTTTGCAAAAAATAATAAATTATACATACAATACTGCTTCAGTGCTGCTGTCACAGCAATGAAACATTATTGTAACTGTATGGGGACTGCGGGGAACCAGTGATTTTGGCTGTGACTCTCGCACCGTGTGCTGTATGGGTGCGAGCTAGACTCGCACCCATATACTTTTAATGGCCCCTCGCGTGAGGCAATCGCAGCTTGCTGCGATTGCACTCGGATTGCTCTCGCAAAGCGAGTTTAATGCCAGAAACTCGCATTAATGTGACCTGTATCATTGAAAGATACAGGTCCAAGTTTAATGCGAGTTTTTCTTATTGAGTAAGATCATTCAGATTGTGGATGAAAATATGCATATCGTTTACTTGTGGTCACATAACCACTCCGTTTCGCCTTTGGCACTGGAGAATAGTGAAAGAGTGCACTGTGCTGGAAGTGAGGATTCATAAGTCCATAGCCACATAAAGAGGTTGTCTAGGTTGTTCACCATAGTTTGCTGTCACTCTCAGTTATCACGATGAGACTTTGGTGTGTTTTTGACACTGCATATTTTTGCTGCACAAAAAGTGCAGCATAGTACAGGACCTGCAAAGTGGATTGGATTGCTACAACTCTCAAGATCATTGTGCTTTTTTTTTTTTTTTTTTACGCAGAGTAAACTGACCCTTGATGCATTTTTGAAATCTGCAACATCTTGATTCCTCTTGAAGTAAATATGCATTTTATTTTTCTCCTAGACTTAAATGAGATGAGGATCTACAGATACCAAAAAGCATAAGCATTTTTCATGCATTTTTGCAGCATACAAGGAATGAAATATTTATTTGATCCCTTGCTGATTTTGTTAGTTTGCCCACTGACAAAGACATGTACAGTCTATTATTTTAAGGCTAGGTTGATTTTAAGTGACAGATAAATTATCAAAAATAAAATCCAGAAATTCACATTGTCTAAATGATATAAATGTATTTGCATTTTGCATAGAGAAATAAGTATTTGATCCCCTACCGACCATTAGGAGTTCTGGCTCCTCCAGACCAGTTTGGCTGGTTTCACCCTGCAGTTTTTCCCTGATCAGGGTTCATCAGCTTTTGTGTGCCAAAACCAGGAGTGTCTCCAAAACCCAGAACAGGTGTCAATCTTTCAATTATACTTGATCTCTGCAAGTTTCACTCCTGTTTTTGGCACACAAAACCTGATGAACCCTGATCAGGAAAAAACTGCAGTGTGAAACCAACCTTAGATGTTTCTGGTCAACTCATTACCTGCATTAAAGACAGAAGTCTTAAATTGTCACCTGTATAAAGACTCCTGTCCACACACTCAACTAATCAGTCAGGCTCTAACCTCTACAACATGGGCAAGACCAAAGAGCTTTCTAAGGATTTCAGGGAAAAGATCCTAGACCTGCACAAGGCTGGAATGGGCTACAAAACCATAAGTAAGCCGCTGGGTGAGAAGGAGACAACTGTTGGAGCAATAGTAAGAAAATGGAAGAAATACAAAATGAATGTCAATCGATATTGATCTGGGGCTCCATGCAAAATCTCATCTCGTGGGGTATCCAGGATCATGAATAAGGTGAGAGATCAGCCTAAATCTACATGGGGGGGACTTGTTAATGATCTCAAGGCAGCTGGGACCACTGTCATCAGGAAAACCATTGGCAACACATTAGGCCATAATGGATTAAAATCCTGCAATGCCCGCAATGTCCAACTGCTCAAGAAAGCACATGTGCAGACCCATCTGAAGTTTACCAATGTACATCTAGGTGATTCTGAGAGCGATTGGGAGAAGGTGTTGTGGTCAGATGAGACAAAAATTGAACTCCTTGGCATTAACTCAACTCGTCGTGTCAAGAGGAAGAGAAATGCTGCCTATGACCCAAAGAACACCATCCCCACTGTTAAGTATGGCGCTGGAAACATTATATTTTGAGGGTGTTGCTCTGTTAAGGGCACATAACTACTTCACCACATCAATGGGACAATGTATGGAGCCATGTACCGTAAAATCCTGAGTGACAACCTCCTTCCCTTTGCAAGGACATTTAATATGGGTCATGGCTGGGTCTTCCAGCAGACAGTGACCTAAAACATACAGCCAAGGCAAAAAAGGAGTGGCTCAAAAAGAAGCACATTAAGGTCATGGAGTGGTCTAGCTAGTCTCCAGACCTTAATACCATAGAAAACATATGTAATGAGCTGAAGCTTTGATTTGCCAAGCGACAGCCTCAAAATCGTAATCACTTATGGTACCTTTACACGCCGCGACGGCAGGCTGGATACATCCCGCTACAGGCTACAAATGTAGCTTGTAGCGCCAATGTAGCCCGTCGTAGCGGCGTCTGAAGACGTGACGCTACAGCCGGCAACAGATACATCTGTTTCCTAGCTCTGCTCGAAAACTGATGGCTACAACGCCGATGGTAGCGAGCTGTATCGGCGTGTAAAGAGGCAACGGAAGGGAACTCGGGACAGCCTGCGATGTAGCTGCAATGTAGCTAAGGCGTGACCCTGGCTCCGTGTTACCGCGCCCCATGTGCGATCATTGGTGGAAGCTGCTGCATGACGATTGGTAGTCGCTGCATAGGGAGGCATATTTAAAGGAGCTGACGAGTCACACTACACAATTGCTCGAGCGTGCTGTATTACTCAGCCTCCTGCGTTGCCTGCCCAATCAGGATGTTATTGCTTCATCCTATCAGCGTACGGACGGCTCGTAATCCACAATTGTAGCACGCCTATGTGCTGGCCCTGCTGCACCAGGTACGCCCATAGTAGCTGGTTATAGCGGTGTGTAAATGAGCTACAGCTGACTACTTGAGACAACCGACGATGTAGCTAGCTATAGATGTAGCGTGGCGTAGCACATCTTGTGGCGGCGTGTAAAGGTGATGCGTTGACCGTTTTAACCGTTTGAGCGTGCTCGTGCACGTGAAGTAGCGGGATGTATCCAGCCTGCCATCGCGGCGTGTAAAGGTACCTTTAGAGATGATTTGCAAAGAGGAGTGGATCAAAATTCCTCCTAACATGTGTGAAAACCTCACCATCAACTTCAAGAAATGTCTGACTGCTGTGCTTGCCAACAATTGTATTGCCACCAAATATTAAAGTGATCCTAAACCCAGAAACTGACCGCCCCACATCTTTAGACCTGTCCCTGCACCCCCTCTTGTCATTTCTAGCCATCCTTTTTGCAGAAAAAATCGCTTTTGTAAAGTAAGAGGAAAAACTTATATTACTTTGTCCTGTGTGAGTTCTCTCTTTCTGAGCAAGCCGCAATGGGCGGGGCCTGTGTGCTGCTGCCTTGTAATTATGCACGCCCCTCTCTGCTTCTACGAGCCTGGCCGCGTCTTGAAAGTAATATAACTTTTTTTCTTACTTTACAAAAGCGATTTTTTCTGCAAAAGGGATGGCTAGAAATGACAAGAGGGGGTGCAGGAACATGTCTAAAGATACGGGGGGGGGGTCAGTTTCTGGGTTTAGGATCACTTTAAGTCTTTGCCAGGGGAATCAAATTATTTTTTCTCTCTGCAAAATGCAAATACATTTATATAATTTAGACAATGTGATTTTCTGGATTTTATTTTTGACATTCTATCTCTCCCTGTTAAAATTAACCTACCCTTGAAATAATAGACTGTACATGTCTTTGGCAGTGGGCAAACTTACAAAATCAGGAAAGGATCAAATACTGATTTCCTTCACTGTAAACACACTAAAAATGCATGTAATCCACAGATGACTTTATAGATAAAGTTTTATCAAAGCTTCTGTATTTTCTGGATCTGAAGACTAGAGATGAGCGAAGATTGATCAAATATGTTCGCCAATTTCAAATTCAACCTGTTTTGGGCTATGTTCGAGTCATTCAACGAATGTGAATGATTTGCTAAAAATTCGGTACTTCGAGGTTATGTTCGATAATGGTTCTTTCACCAAAATTGTTACTGACTTTTCACAGTAATGCTTTTGTTCAACGTGATTATGAGTTTCAGTATCTAGGAATTATGGGCGGGAGGAGGGGAACTGGGGAGAGGTCTGTGGTCAAATAATGCAGATCTCTTTTTTTTTTTCCTTCCCGCACTTACTGTTGGTGGTCCGGTCTGTCAGCCTATCAGCACGCATACAGCAAAGTGCACTTTTTGCAGACAAAGGCTTGTGTGATTGGCTGGGTATGTCACATGTCCTTTCCAAATAAGAACCGGCCATTTTACCCCCTCGCCATTTTATCAGTGTTGGAGCTCAGTGTCAGACTGCTGCTGCTGTGTGTGCTACAAAGATAGTTAGATAGCGATAGCGATTCCATTCCAAGTTAGGCTGGGGTTACACATAAGCCCTCAGTCCGTTTTTGGCTTCAGTTTTGGTAATTTTTTTTTCTAAGTCCAAAAACTGACAGAAAAACGCATTGGGTGTAATAAACACCCTGTGCGTTTTTCTCTGGAGCTCAAAACATTGCCCTGTCCGTTTTTGAGCCAAAAACGCAGTAAACAGCGTTTTTGGCATCAGTTAAAAAACGCATGCGTTTTTATGCTTTTTTTTTAACATGGGGCCCTATGGGAAACGCATGCGTTAACGCATGGCACATATAGGCACTTGCGTTAACGCATGCGTTAACGCATATGCGTTTTTAATGAAAAAATGACTAAGTCCAAAAACGTACAGGAGTGCAGGAGACACACAAAAGCACCCTATAAAAAACGGATTGGTGATGAAAAGGACTTCCAAAAACGGACTTCTATGTGTAACCCCAGCCTAAATCCTTTTTTGGCTAGTAGAAGTGTGTGCCAGGCACTGGTGTAGCACTGCTGTAGAGAAAGCTACACATCCTATGTTTACTAGCCTTTTTTATTACTGCATCTGGCCAAGCAAATCCTTTTTGGATAGTAGCAGTGTATGCCAGGCACTGGTGTAGCACAGTTTAGAAGAAAATTACACCTCGTGCTGTGCTGACCAAATCTAGCCAAGTAAAATCTTTTTGGCTAGTAGAAGTGTGTGCCAGGCACTGGTGTAGCACTGCTGTAGAGAAAGCTACACCTCCTGTGTTTACTACACATTTATTTCTGCATGTAGCCAAGCAAATCCTTTTTGGCTAGTAGCAGTGTGTGTGAGGCACTGGTGTTGCACTGTTGTGAAGAAAGCAACATTTCCTGTGCTTACTAGACTTTTTTTTTCTGCATCTAGCCAAGCAAATTCTTTTTGGCTAGTAGCAGTGTGTGCCAGGCAGGGATGTAGTACTGTTGTGAAGAAAGCTACACCTACTGTGTTTACCAGCCGTTTTTTTACTGCATCTAGCCATGCAAATCCTTTTTGGCAAGTAGCAGTGTATGCCAGGCACTGGTGTAGCACTGTTGTAAAGAAAGCTACACCTCCTGTGTTTACTAGACTTTTTTTTACTGCTACTAGCCATGCAAATCCTTTTTGGCTAGTAGCAGTGTGTGCGAGGCACTGGTGTAGCACTGTTGTGAAGAAAGCTACACCTACTGTGTTTACCAGCCGTTTTTTACTGCATCTAGCCATGCAAATCCTTTTTGGCTAGTAGCAGTGTATGCCAGGCACTGGTGTAGCACTGTTGTAAAGAAAGCTACACCTCCTGTGTTTACTAGACTTTTTTTTACTGCTACTAGCCATGCAAATCCTTTTTGGCTAGTAGCAGTGTGTGCCAGGCAGGGATGTAGTACTGTTGTGAAGAAAGCTACACCTACTGTGTTTACCAGCCGTTTTTTTACTGCATCTAGCCATGCAAATCCTTTTTGGCAAGTAGCAGTGTATGCCAGGCACTGGTGTAGCACTGTTGTAAAGAAAGCTACACCTCCTGTGTTTACTAGACTTTTTTTACTGCTACTAGCCATGCAAATCCTTTTTGGCTAGTAGCAGTGTGTGCGAGGCACTGGTGTAGCACTGTTGTGAAGAAAGCTACACCTACTGTGTTTACCAGCCGTTTTTTACTGCATCTAGCCATGCAAATCCTTTTTGGCTAGTAGCAGTGTATGCCAGGCACTGCCGTAGCACTGTTGTAAAGAAAGCTACACCTCCTGTGTTTACTAGCCTTTTATTTCTGCATCTAGCCATGCAAATCTTTTTGGCTAGTAGCAGTGTGTGTGAGGCACTGGTGTAGCACTGTTGTGAAGAAAGCTACACCTCCTGTGTTTACTAGCCTTTTTTTTTTTTCCATCTAGCCAAGCAAATTCTTTTTGGCTAGTAGCAGTGTGTGCCAGGCAGGGGTATAGTACTGTTGTGAAGAAAGCTATACCTCCTGTGTTTACTGGCCTTTTTACTGCATCTAGCCATGCAAATCCTTTTTGGCTAGTAGCAGTGTGTGTCAGGCACTGGTGTAGCACTAGTAGTAGTGCTTGGATAGGTAGCTGTGGTCCAGTGTTCTGTTGAAATCTACTGCCACACAGCACAGAAAACACTTTTGTATTGCATCTGCCCAAACCTACTTACCAAAATCTATTTAGAGTAGTACCATTGTTTGGCTAGGTAGCTGTGGTCCAGTGTTTTGGTGAAATCTATTGCCACACAGCGCAGAAAACACATTTTTTATATTACATCTGCCCAAACCTACTTACCAAAATGTATTTAGTTTATTGCCATTGTTTGGCTAGGTAGCTGTGGTCCAGTATTCTGTTGAAATCTACCGACACACAGTGCAGAAAACACTTTTGTATTGCCTCTGCCCAAACCTACTTAACAAAATCTGTTTAGGGTACTACCACTCTTTGGCCACTCAACTCTGCTAGTTTTACATCCATAGTTTTTCATGCCAACAACAACAACAGAGTTGCCAATTAGTTACCCTCAAATATGAGTGGTTAAAGGTCTGCTGATGGTGGAAAGGGGAATAGGATTGTTGGAAAGGGTAAAAATCTTTGTTTCGGTGGTGTAGGTGCTAAAGTAACAGAAACATCTGCTGAACAAATCAGGTGAGGCTAGGGTCACACATAAGCCCTTGGTCCATTTTTGGATTCATTTTTAGCATTTTTTTTTTCTAAGTCGAAAAACTGATAGAAAAACGGATTAGATGTAATAAACATCCTGTCCGTTTTTTTCTGCACCTAAAAACATTGCTAGGTCTGTTTTTGAGCCAAAAACCTTGCTAGCAACATTTTTGGGGTCCGTTTAAAAAAAAAAAAAAAATTAACATGGGCCCTATGGAAAAACGGATCCGTTTTATTGGGGTGCCTTAAAAAAACGGATCCGTTTTTTCTTGAATTTTGGACAAAAAATGACTAAGTCCAAACACGTTCAGGGGTGCAGGAGGCTCAAAAAAACCCGCCAAAAAAACGGATTGGTCATGGAAATCACTTCCAAAAACGGATTTCTATGTGTAACCTCAGCCTAAGTCAGTGGCCTGTTTAGACCTACTGGGCCGGATAAACTGAAAGCTCATTCAAGCACTCCCATCAATGTTATGCCCTGCCACACACAGATGGGACAAGTATAAGTTTTATGGAGTATTTCAGGAAAAACTAGTCAAGTAGGTCAGTGACCTGTATAGGCCTAGTGGACAGGGGAGATTGACCAAACAATGCTTTTACGGACCCAAAAACTTTTCATGTGTATACAGCACATTTGCCAAAACCTGGTTTGATGCCCAAAACCAGTTTACGCGAATATTAAGGGAGATATAGTAATCACTGCTTTTAAGCACCCAAAAATGGTGGATGTGAATACAGCAAATTTGTTAATCACTGGTTCGATGGGCAAAAAGGTTGAATATTCAGAAACAGGGGCAGGAGTGTCATGGATAGGTATTAAGCTCAGAGAGCCCTACTCTCGAGTCAAGCAACAAACAGCAAAAAGACCCCAACAACAGTCTCCATTTTTCAAAAAAATTAGGCACAGCCACCACTTAAGTGGCATCAATTGCCCCAGAGTTGAAATATTGAAATGAGGAGTTTAATGCAGTACATTGAAAAGTACACAAGCGTTTAGTCTCCCCAGACTGACACAGGGGTGGAAAAGTCCTTGCGGATCCACAACTTGTTCATCTAGATAAACGTTAGTCTATCTACACTGTCACTGGACAGCTGCGTGCGCTTATCTGTCAGCACGCTACCAGCAGCACTGAAGACACATTCAGAGAGAATGCTGGCAGCAGGGCACGACAAAATCTCCAAGGCATGAGTCGCGAGCTCAGGCCATTTTTCCAGTTTTGAAGCCCAAAATGCACAAGGGTCCAGTTCCACAGTCATGACATCGATATTCAGCAGTAGATACTCCTGTACCATACTCTCTACCGGAAAAGTAGCATTTCTGTAGCCAACAGCTTGCAGATGGTGAAATTCAACCTCTTAGCTTTGGCATGGGTAGGAGGAAATGGTCTTTTACTTGTCCACATTTGAGGGACCGAGGGCTGGCTGCTGTGCTGAGACAGGGTTGAGTAGGGTTTCCCAGACCAACTGCTGGACTGTGAGGGAGGTGTAATTAGACATATTATGTTGCATTCATAAAAAGAAGGTGCTCTCGATGTCTGACACCACTCAACACCAGCATGTGTTTCCACTTCAGAAACAGTTGACGACCTGTTAATCACACTGCCTGTTGCGGGAAAAGAGGTGGAAGTTCTGTGGCCGAAAGCCTGTTTGAAAGCTGTCTCCACAGTCACAGAGGATGAAGAAGCCGCAGATGCACTTGATGGGCCAGGCCCGCTAAGCTGCATTGTAGCACAGTGAGCTTCCCACTGTGACTTATGCCTCATGTGCACTCCGTCTCTGTCCAGGAAGCCACAACCTAATCTCATCACTAGCATCCTCCTCCACCTCCTCTGCTGAGATCATCAACTGCCTGCCTGTGGGTTGACAGTAAGTGGGATCTACAACCTCATCATCACCCTGTGTGTTCTCACACTCATCGTTCTCAGAGCCAACCTCTTCCTGCCCTGAGCGCAAAGTCAAGCTGTCGTTCCAATCAGGTATCTGAGTCTCATTATCATCTGCCTCATTGTCTCCACCAACAGGGGTTACAGTTTGGGAATGAGGGTCTACTTTATACTCGGACCCTTCTTCATCTTGGCCTGGATCCGACTGACAAAGATTTTGGGCATCGGTGCAGATCATTTCCTCATCTTGACTCAATGAAGCTTTGGAGCAGACCTCTGATTCCCAGGCTATAGTATGAATGAACAGCTCTGCAGAATCACCCATCTGTGTTAACCCATAGTCAGTAGGGCAGTTGGAGAATTGTGAGCTGTGAGGAAGCAAGTGCGATTGGGGTGACACCTCTGAGCACTGGAGTGTTTGTGATGTTGAAGTTGAGGTGGAGGAGAGCCCACTTGATGGAGCGCTTGATATCCATTGCAGCACCTTCTCCTTTTGGGCCTCACCTAAAAGTTTTAGCGATGCTCTGCTGTGTAAGAAAGGGATGATAGCAGATTGTCCATGAAAAGAAGTAGACATTTTAGTTTGGCTTGAAGACAGTACTAGTTTTTCCTGTAATACTCCACGTAACTTATAGTTCTCCCACCTGTATGTGGCGGGGTATAACATTGATTGGAGCACTTGGATGAGTTTTGAGTTTATCCGGCCCACTAGGCCTAAATAGGTCACTGACCTACCTGACTAGTATTTTCAGTAATATTACATGAAATTTATACTTGTCCCACCTGTGTGTGGCAGAGCATAACATTGATGGGAGCAATTGCATGAGCTTTGAGTTTATCCGGCCTACTAGGCCTAAACAGATTACTGACCTAGCTGACTAGTTTTTCCGGTAATATTCCACGAAACTTATACTTGTGCCACCTGTGTGTGGCAGAGCATAACATTCATGGGAGCGCTTGCATGAGCTTTCAGTTTATCCAGCCCACTAGGCCTAAAGAGTTCACTGTCCTACCTGACTAATATTTCCTGTAATACTCAATGAAACATATAGTTGTCCCACCTGTGTGTGGCAGGGCATAACATTGATGGTAGCACTTGCATGAGCTTTGAGTTCATCTGGTCCACTAGGCTTAAACAGGTCTCTAACCTACCTGACTAGTTTTTCCTGTAATACTCCACAAAACCTATAGTTGCTGAGAAATGTTTAACCTTGAAATGCTAGGCCAGGTCCTGTTCCTGACCAGTGCCATGCAGGCAGGCTCGGGTATTCAGCAATTTTTTGTCTGGGACAATTGATGCCATTTTGCTGTGGTCTGACCCTTTGGGATGAGTTAGGACTCTTGTTGGGGTCCCTTTGCTGTGTGGTACAGGATTTGAGCAGGGCGTGACATGCCTATACCTGTGTCTCATCCTCCTTTTACTCCTCCACCTCTTTTTACTTAATGTAGAAAACTACTGCCACTTTTCCCCTGTAACTCATCCATTTGTCAATTTAAACTCAGTTTCACTCACCTCTGAAATTTTAGGTGAATGTTAACCACCTTCTATTTTGAAGTGCTTTGGAAGAGTGTGCAGGCTGTCACAGACCGTGTCTCATGCACCCATGTTATGCCATGAGACTATTTGTACTGTGGGTAGATTGTTGTCACTTTCCTGCTGTTTTTTGTCTATTCTGAATAGTTTGGCAGCTTTTGGACACCTTTAAAGATGTTCTCTATGCGTTTGCAATAGCTTGCCATTGATTCCAATAGGGTTCGACGGTGTTCGACGAACATTCGACGAACAATTCGTTGAATACACCCAAATTCTGTGAATCAAACTGAATTTGAACACTTAGACTGGAAGCACTCTATCCTACTTATATGCAAGTCACTTGGACGAGATTCAAATCAGTGACCCTGAACTGCCTCTCCCTCTCTGGACGAGAGTGTAATGCTGCATAAAAACACAAGCAGCTGCCTCTCCCGTCCAGACAGGGAGAGGCCGTTCAGGGTCACTGATCCAAGTCTTGTTCGAAAGACTCACATGTCAGTAGGATAGTGTGTTTCCACCCTTAGGTGTTGGCTCATCACTACTTAAGACGCACTTCCCTTTTGTCCAAAAATTAGAGTGGAAAAAGGGGGTGCATCTTACAATCTGGATATAGCGTACCGGTCAGTGTGGGGGCAGTGAAGCCGGCTCACAGGAGGGTAGGCAATGCTTCAGGCCTGAAGTGGAGCAAGTGTCGTGACAGTGTGATGCTATTGACCTGCCAGTGTTGAACTGCAGGAAAATGGCTGCAGAGGTGGTGCCTGCGCAGATTGAGCTCTCAGCTCTACGAAAGCTCAACTGCACATGTGCCGCAGATATTTTCTTGAAGCCCACGTCAAGCACCCGCAGATCAATAGTACTCACCTCACACCACTGCTTCACCTTCTCCTATTAGCCCCAGGCCTGGAGTATCACCCAGCCTCCTGTTACCATCCTGACCTTCTGTGCTTGAGCACATTTGTTTATTTAATTACAGGATATACTCTTTAATTGTAGAGACCCAATGCATTTTATAAGGATATTGTTTGTGTGATGCCACTGCATATGTGTACCTGTGCATTAATTTAGTAATAAAGGAGTTCTTGCTTTGTGTGTAATTGAGGTTCACGTTGTCGTAGTTGAATGGCATATATATTTGCACACAGGTAACAATAGTTTAAATGATGTACCGTATATACTCGCGTATAAGCTGAGTTTTTCAGCCCAAAAATTGGGCTGAAAAGTCCCCCCCTCGGCTTATACGCGAGTCACTGTACACTGTATACACTGTATACAGTATACAGGCCGCCCCCCCCATCAGTATACAGGGCCCCCCTCCCCTTGTGCAGCCAGCCTGTAAAGGAATATATTATTTTACTTATCCCTGCCGCTGTCCCGCCGCCACCATCGCGCTCCTCCAGCTTCATCCAGCTTCTTCCGGCTTCCTCCGGTGGGCGCAGGCAATGACGTCATTGTCTGTGCGCCAGAGGAGGAAGCTGGAATATGCTAGATGAAGCCGGAGGAGCGCGATGGCGGCGGTGGGACAGCGGCAGCGGGAAAGTGGCAGGGATAAGTATAATATTCTATTCCTTTACAGGCTGGCTGCACAAGGGGGGGCCTGTATACTGATGTGGGGGGGGGCTGCTGTATACTACCTCTGGGGCTGCTGTATACTACCTCTGGGGCTGCTGTATACTACCACTGGGGCTGCTGTATACTACCACTGGGGCTGCTATATATACCTCTGGGGCTGCTGTATACTACCTCTGGGGCTGCTGTATACTACCACTGGGGCTGCTGTATACTACCACTGCGGCTGCTGTATATACCTCTGGGGCTGCTGTATACTACCACTGGGGCTGCTGCTGTATATACCACTGGGGCTGCTGTATACTACCACTGGGGCTGCTGTATATACCTCTGGGGCTGCTGTATACTACCACTGGGGCTGCTGCTGTATATACCACTGGGGCTGCTGCTGTATACTACCACTGGGGAGGCTGCTGTATACCACACTGCTGGGGGCTGTATACCTGTGCTGGGGTCCACCCTCGGCTTATACACGAGTCAATAGGTTTTCCCAGGTTTTGGGGGCAAAAGTAGGGGGGGTCGGCTTATACACGGGTCAGCTTATACACGAGTATATACGGTATTCATAAATTGCAGAGTGATGATGCATTTTATTATATGGTATTGCAGTTCGGTTCCAATAAAGAGAATATGGCTACAATGTAGCCGCACAGAGTCTAGACAGGGTGGCATTGTTATTTTGGAAAAAACAGACACATTTTTCTACTCTTGCATATTTATGGTTTTTAAAGCAGGAATGGAGAACGAGATAAGTTTGTTCTAAAACTGAAGGTAAACCAAATCATGTACAGAACTATGCTTGGATGGGTACAACCCCTAGGGTTTCCATTGTTGCTCAGATCAAAGATCTCATTAAAGTTTCATTAATTTGTATATAGAGTGGCTGAACGCTGACCAACGCTGTCTGGGGACTTCAGAATATTCATTATTGGTAATAATGGAGGTCCCAGACAGCAGATTCCATCTCATTCTTTTATGGCTCATCTAAGGCTCCTTTCACATCAGCGGTAATCGCTGATCGCGGCAGTTGCGGTGAAAAAAACGCAACTGCCGCGATTACCCAATAACGGCCGCACTTGCGGCAAGCCCCATGCTATTTCTATGGGGCTTGTGGAAGGTGCAGCAAGTGCAGTATAGTTGTGGTTTCGGCACTTGCGGCAGATGCGGCTGCAAAAAAAACGCGGTCAGCCGCGTTTTTTTTCGCGGCTGCATCTGCGGCAAGTGCCGAAACAGCACTTGCTGCACCTGCCGCACACTTACCGCAAACCCCATAGACATTGCATGGGGCTTGCCGCAAGTGAACCGCAAGTGCAGCCGTTATGGGGTAATCGCTGCAGTTAAGTTTTTTTACCGCAACTGCCGCGATCAGCGATTACCGCTGATGTGAAAGGAGCCTAACAGACAGATCATAATAGCAGGAAGGGCTATAATTGAGTCTATATAAAACCTTATGCTTTATGGTTCTCTATATGTATTGTATATAAAGAGTTTTTATGAAAATAGTATAAAAGTATCCACTTTCTTGAAACAGCACCAATCTGGTCTATGGCCTGCGTCTGGTATTGTTAGGTTTGCCCAATCAAGTAAACATGGTGAAGTTCAAATCTCAACGAGACATAAGAGAATGTTGAATACATAAATTATTTCCCTCATAAACAGAGTTGCTTCCTTAGTAGTTTTGAAAGGAAAGGTTCAATAGGCTAAAATACGTTTTTATTCTTATTTACATATTGTTTGGTTCAGAGGTTTTTTTGTTTGTTTTTTGACTGGTTAGGAATTTCAAATTTGACCAAGAATCCACAAGGTCCAACACAAGACACCTATTGTAGTCCAGATACTATGGCTGCTATGTTTTACCATGTTCATGAAGTTTGTTGATAGTAAATGACAATACACATATAACTTTTATGGCTTGTTTTTGCAGGTTTCCTGACAAATGGTTAGTCAATATCAGTGAGAGCCCATATTGTGAATCCGCCTTCACTCTGCTATTTGTACAAAGGCAAAACATCAACCGCTGAGATTGTCATAAAAGGTTGTTCTTAAAATATAAACTGTTACTGCCCGAGGCAACTCTCCGAGTAATTATCATCCAGCTGCAATAACTTACTACATTACTGACTGTGGAGACTAGGCCGAAAGGAAAATAAGGACATCCGTCCTGTGCCTAAACATAAGAGTAGAGCAGCTGCTTCAGGTCATATGTGACCGTCTTTCAAAAACTTAACATTTGGACCCAAAAGATCTATATAGAACTAGAATAGTCTCATGAGAACAGGGGCTGGCTGACAAATGTTAGCCTGGGGGCAATCACAAAGAAGTGGCCCTCAAATTATAATGGCCCATCTTTAGCCTATTTATCCCTGTCCACTGCATTTAAGCAGAAAAAGGTAATAGGCCTTAAACATAATGGTGGATGGCATATAGATACATGAATAGCAAAAAAAACTACAGCACAGGTACAGGAACAGAACCAAACTTCCTATATCAATATGGCAGCAAAACCACACTTACTACATAGACACAGCAACAAAACAAAGCTTGCTACATAGATACAGTAACAATCTTACTGCACAAATATGGTACTAAAACCAGGAATGAACATAAACAAAAGAACAAAAAGGAGCTTAAAGAGATTCTGACAGGTGATTTTCTTGTACAATAGTAATAGTATCCTGAAATAGGGCTTGGACAGCACCTTCAGAATCACTGGTGTAGCTTTACCGGTGGTCTTGCGGTAAGTGCTGGAGAATTCAAGAGCTAGTCAAGTGTATGTAAATCCAAACTGAACATTCACTGCTCCCCACAATGCATAATCCCATCCACCTTTTCAAACTGGTATCAGTGATAGTACAAATCTTTAGTCATTTACTATCACTGTGAAGAGTTTGGTGAATTTATGGGCGAGGGGAGCAGTTTGGATTTACATAGGTCTGACTAGCCAGCGCGTGATTATCAATTTTTCAAAGTTTACAGCAAGACTACCAGAGAAGCTTCAGCATAGATCAATAAGGGAGCAGAATTGGGTTTACTACAAAGATTTGGGAACAAAAACAAACTTACTACACAGATATAGGAACAGAACTGAGCTTAGTTCATCAATATGAGAAAAGAACAATGCTTACTACACTTACAGAACCTTAAGTGTACACTACAGAACCAAGCTTACTACATAGATTCAGGAAAAGAACTATGCTTACTCTAGAACTATGATACCAGAACCAAGCTTACTACATACTGTAAAATCCAAACAGTGCATAGATGCAGGAATAGAATTGCACTTACTACATAGATAGACATAGACTACATAGACCAATATTTAGCTTACTGCATTGGTACATGAGCAAAACCAAGCTTACTACAGAAGTATAGGAACAGAACACAATGTCAGAATAAAAAGTCTGTGGATTGAAAATTCCTTGTTATCCTTATAGTTTTGCCTCATTCATCAAACTGCAAATTGCGTTGGCATAAACTGAACTCTTTACAAAAGTGAGGCCCATCTGCACACTTCCTTTAACAAAAATGCTGTTTTCACGCTCTCTGGGCTCTTCATACTTTTGCTCGATATACAGTTTGCCTACATACAATAACGTGTTGGCCTCTTTCTTTTTGTGTTTCTGAATTGAATCTGTGGCACCCCAAGGGTTAATGTGCCACAGAAACATCAACACAGGTTTACTCCCCATACAACACTACACTAGAAAGTGGGAGGAGCTTAGGTGGCACCTGCACTAGTGGGAGGAGCTAAGTTGTTTACCACAGAGCAAGAGTGACAGTTAGTTCAGTTTAGTCTGGAGCAGGAGGAGAGTCAAGTAGAAGTGGAGGTCCTGAGAGGTCTGAGGAAAGGAGACAGAGTAACAGAGGAACATGCCCGGGATAAAGAGTTACCCCAAACTTAACCCCGGAGAGGCGCTTAAGACGGATACTGGATCCGAGGCTGTGCCTGAGACAGACAGGACAGTAAACACCGGCATTGTGAAGGTCTACCATCTTCACAGCACCATAGCAAAGCAACACGGAGGGGTCAGTGACACAGAGGACTCAAGTTGCCCAGCAGATTGGTACCCGTGAGCAGAGACAGGGCCAGCAGTTCAGCTACAAGCAGCAGCAGGGCCACACACAGCGCTTAAGTAGGAAGCCAAGGACCCGGTCAGATGAGAGCAACCTGGTACAGACTCCGTGGACAATACTGTGTTATACCATCTGCAAGTAAAGACTTGGAAAACAACAGAAACCGTGAGTGTGTGTGATCCTTATACTGAAGCCCCACTTGCCCTCATATACTGCGATTACCTCTACTCTCATCATCTCTACTGCTACCCCTACTCTCCTGCAGCATCAATAACTATCCTCACAGACTTTAACTACTATCACCACTGCCCCGGGGAACCCAGTTCTGCCCACAGGAACTATTCTATCCAAGCTGCTATCCCATCATCCCCGGAGGTTCTGCAGCAGCGGTGGCCCCATTACTGGCCGCATATAGTGGGTGGCGTCACGAGTGACAAATCCCCTGTAAATAACCCCCATTTTATTGTGCGGGCCTGGGACACGGTCCGGACCAGGACCGCCGTGACATCCCCCAGCAGTACCCCGTTCCGGCACCGAGTACCCCGTCCCAGTGGGCTCCACAAATCAATGAGAGAAGCAGAAGATAAAGCAGGTGGCACATGATTGTTTTTGTGCAAATTGCATATAGAGCAGTAATGTGAGGAGATTAGGGATGGGCGAATCTACTCGCTAGGACTCGTTACTCGGCGAGTAGTAAGGGACTCGCAGGACTCGGTACTCTGCGAGTTTCCCAGTGATTACTCGCCGAGTCCAATGCAAATCAATATCAATCCTAGTTTTGTCAGAAACGCTGACAAAACTAGGATTGCCATTGTTTGCATTAGACTCGTGCGAGTAATCACTGGCTACTGTGCCAGTGATAGCAGGGAAATTCGCAGATAACTGCTGTTTCTTTGCGAGCCGAGTCCAGCTGTCTTCTCTGTGCAGCTCCAGGGTCCTAGACCCCGCCTGCTCACAGACATTATGTAGCAGTGCTGAGATTGTTCTCAGTCTGCTCATTCCCTGTGTACAGACATGAATGTCTGTGCACACAGATGATGTAGCAGTGCTGAGATTGTTCTCAGTCTGCTCATTCCCTGTGTACAGACATGAATGTCTGTGCACAGAGATGATGTAGCAGAGCTGAGATTGTTCTCAGTCTGCTCATTCCCTGTGTACAGACATGAATGTCTGTGCACAGAGATGATGTAGCAGTGCTGAGATTGTTCTAAGTCTGCTCATTCCCTGTGTACAGACATGAATGTCTGTGCACAGAGATGATGTAGCAGAGCTGAGATTGTTCTCAGTCTGCTCATTCCCTGTGTACAGACATGAATGTCTGTGCACAGAGATGATGTAGCAGAGCTGAGATTGTTCTCAGTCTGCTTATTCCCTGTGCATAGACATCTATATTTATGCACAGGGGATGTAGCAGAGAGGACATCGCGTTTTGGACTGCGTCGGACGGAAGAGGATTTTTTTAATTAAAGATGGAGTCCCTAATGGCTTTTTTTTTATTTCTAATAAAAATTTTTCCTTGTGTTGTGTTTTTTTTAAAACAATTTAATAGAAATTCATGGCGGTCATGTCTAATATTGGCGTGACCGCCATAAATTTCGGGCTTTGGGCCAGCTGATAATACAAAGCTGGCCCTAACCTCTTTATTACCCAGCGTGCCACCGCTACCAGGGCCGCTGGAAGAGCGGGGTTCAGCGCCAGAGGATGGCGCTTCAATGAACGCGCCATCTTCTGGGGCGGCTGCGGGCTGCAATTTGCAGCGGGGGGTTCCCAGAAAGCTTGGGCATCCCTGCGCTGCGGATTCCAGCCCCCAGCTGCTTAGCTGTACCTGGCTAGACATAGAAATTGCGCGGAGCCCCACGCATTTTTTTTTAATTATTTCATGAATTTCAGAGTCAGAGTCTCAGAGTCAGAGTCTCAGAGTCAGAATCTCAGAATTTCATGAAATAATTAAAAAAAAATGCGTGGGGCTCCGCGCAATTTCTATGTCTAGCCAGGTACAGCTAAGCAGCTGGGGGCTGGAATCCGCAGCGCAGGGATGCCCAAGCTTTCTGGGCACCCCCCGCTGCAAATTGCAGCCCGCAGCCGCCCCAGAAGATGGCGCGTTCATTGAAGCGCCATCCTCTGGCGCTGAACCCCGCTCTTCCAGCGGCCCTGGTAGCGGTGGCACGCTGGGTAATAGAGGTTAGGGCCAGCTTTGTATTATCAGCTGACCCTAAGCCCGAAATTTATGGCGGTCACGCCAATATTAGACATGACCGCCATGAATTTCTATTAAATTGTTTTAAAAAAAAACACAACACAAGGAAAATTTTTTATTAGAAATAAAAAAAAAAGCCATTAGGGACTCCATCTTTAATTAAAAAAATCCTCTTCCGTCCGACACAGTCCAAAACGCGATGTCCTCTCTGCTACATCCCCTGTGCATAAATATAGATGTCTATGCACAGGGAATAAGCAGACTGAGAACAATCTCAGCTCTGCTACATCATCTCTGTGCACAGACATTCATGTCTGTACACAGGGAATGAGCAGACTGAGAACAATCTCAGCACTGCTACATCAGGCAGCAGGCGGGCTCTAGGACCCTGGAGCTGGCAGCCTGTACAGAGGAGACAGGATCTTATCTGTGCGAGTCAGCGATTACTTACAAAGTAAACGAGCAATGCAAATAAATGACAAAACTAGGATTGCTTCAGGCTGAAGTTTCCGAGACACATCTGCGATTTGTAAATCTCACACTACTCGCTATTACTCGCTTCCCCATTCATTAACATTGGACTCGCTAGACTCGCAACGAGTAGCGAGTCCTGTGCTCGGACTCGCTAGAGTCAAGCGATTCCGAGTAATTTAGGATTCGCCCATCACTAGAGGAGATCAGAGAGTGTGAAAACAGATTAATCCTAAAACTACATTGCAAAATGTTTGGAGTCAGAGTAAATTCAAACAAATATCCTGGACACCTCTTTAAAGGTAATTTGTTACCTTGAGAAATAATATTGATCTATTGAGCTATAGGGTCAAACTGTAAATTAAAAGCATTTTAAGCCTGGTCAGCTGACTTATTACAAAATTGATGGCAACAGACAGAAACATATTTTTTATTGTCCCTGCTGTCACTTTTTGGAAGTGCACTGAGATACAGGCTGATTTGCTGCTAAGGGAAAAAAAGAAAAAAAAAAAAGACTCTTTATATCTGATTCTCTAGCGAGTGTGACCGCGAGCTTTGTGTGACAGAGCAAGTGCGACAGAAGTAAGTGTGTGACTTGTGATTCAGTGACTTTGGATTAAGGGAGTTTGGAAGGGAGGACTTACTGAATTGCTGGTTGTATTTTATTAATACTTTGCATTTCTTTTTACTTATCATTTCTGTCTGGTGCAATCCCCATTAGGAAATGAGCTCCATGATTGGCAATGCCATCCAGTGTACATCTTGCCACATGTATGCATTGCTTGACCAGCCGGCCGAGGGTGCATACTGCTGTGTGAGATGTGAGTACGTTGTGCATTTGGAAGCCCAGATACTGGATCTAAATGAACGACTGACAACGCTGAGATCCATAGACAATATGGAAAGGAGTCTGCTGCTCACTGAACAGCTGCTCAATGGGATAGATGTGGGGGAGGATGGTACTATGGAGCCTCAGGACCATGAGGTAGCTAGCTGGGTGACAGTTAGAAGGCGGGGTAGAGGGAAGGGTGCCAGGGAGGCTAGCCCTGATCTGGCACACCCCAATAAATTTGCTATGTTGGCAGATGAGGGGGGTGTGAGTTCAGGGATAGCACTGCTGCAGCAGGGCATGACCTCTGAAAGCCAGAGGAGTGTCTGCTCCAGTAAGGGGGAAAACAGGAGAGTAGGGCAGCCCAGACAGGTGCTGGTAGTGGGGGACTCAATTATTAGGGGAATAGATAGGGCAATCTGTCACAAAGACAGGGATCGTCGAACAGTGTGCTGCCTACCTGGCGCTCGAGTCCGGCACATCGCTGATCGGGTTGACAGATTACTGGGAGGGGCTGGTGAGGACCCAGCGTCATGGTGCACATTGGCACAAATGACAAAGTTAGAGGTAGGTGGAAGGTCCTTAAAGATGATTTCAGGGAATTAGGCTGCAAGCTTAAGGCAAGGACCTCCAAGGTAGTATTCTCTGAAATACTGCCTGTACCACGTGCCACACCAGAGAGGCAACGGGAGATTAGGGAGATAAATAAGTGGCTCAGGAATTGGTGTAGGAAGGAGGGGTTTGGGTTCCTGGAGAACTGGGCCGACTTCTCTGTTGGCTACAGGTTCTATGCTAGGGACGGGCTGCACCTCAATGGGGAGGGTGCAGCTGTGCTGGGGGAGAAAATGGCTAGAAGGTTGGAGGAGTGTTTAAACTAGGGATTGGGGGGGAGGGTATTCATTGTATAGGAGGGGAAGATAGTGTAAACAGTAACCTGGGCACAAGTAATAAAATTGGGGGTGGCATGGGGGGTGGGGTTAGAACAGTCAATCTAGTAGGAAGGAATAGAGGTAAAGAGAGATGCATAAAGTGCATGTTCACTAATGCCAGAAGCCTCACCAACAAAATGGAGGAATTAGAATTGATTTTGTTGGAAAATAATTATGACATGGTGGGGATTTCGGAGACTTGGCTGGATGAGAGCCATGACTGGGCTGTTAATTTACAGGGCTATTGTCTGTTCAGAAATGACCGTACAAATAGGCGAGGAGGAGGTGTATGTTTATACGTAAAATCATCCTTAAAACCCATCCTGCGTGATAATATAGGTGAATCTAATGGAAATGTAGAGTCTCTGTGGGTGGAGATAAGGGGAGGGGGAAAAAATAATAAATTACTGATAGGGGTTTGTTATAAGTCCCCAACAATAATGGAAGTGGAGGAGAATATCCTCATAAAGCAAATAGATGAAGCAGCGACTCAGGGAGAAGTCATTATTATGGGGGACTTCAACTACCCTGAAATACATTGGGGATCAGAAACCTGCAGTTCCAGCAAAGGTAATAAGTTTTTGAAAACTATAAGAGACAATTACCTTTCACAACTGGTTCAGGACCCAACAAGAAGGGGGGCACTGCTGGACCTAATATTAACCAACAGGCCAGACCGCATATCAAATATACGGGTTGGAGGTCACTTGGGTAATAGTGATCATAACTTAATAAGCTTTCAAGTATCCTTTACTAAGACGTGTAGTAGAGGGGCCACAAGGACACTAAACTTCAGGAAGGCAAATTTCCAACGGTTGAGAGATGATCTTAGTGCAATAAACTGGGACGATGTCCTGAGACATAAAAGTACACAACACAAATGGGAGATGTTTATTAGCATCCTGAATAGGACCTGTGCACAATATATACCCTATGGGAATAAGCATGCTAGAAATAGGAGGAAACCACTATGGCTAAATAAAGCGGTAAGAAGTGCAATATGTGACAAAAAGAAAGCATTTAGGGAATTAAAGCAAGTAGGTAGTGATGAAGCATTAAATAAATACAGAAAATTAAATAACATTTGTAAAAAGCAAATCAAGGCAGCAAAGATTGAGACAGAGAGACTCATTGCCAGAGAAAGTAAAAAGAATCCCAAAATATTTTTTAACTACATAAATAGTAAGAAACTAAAAAATGATGGTGTTGGCCCCTTTAAAAATAGTCTGGGTGAAATGGTGGATGAGGATGAGGAAAAAGCAAATATGCTAAATGACTTTTTTTCAACAGTATTTACACAAGAAAATCCCATGACAGACAATATGATCAGTGATAACAAAAATTCTCAATTAAACGTCACCTGCTTAACCCAAGAGGAAGTACGGCATCGTCTAAAAATCACTAAAATTGACAAATCCCCGGGCCCAGATGGGATACACCCCAGAGTGCTGCAGGAATTAAGTACTGTCATAGATAGACCATTATTTTTAATATTTAAAGATTCCATAATAACAGGGTCTGTACCACAGGACTGGCGTATAGCAAATGTGGTGCCAATATTCAAAAAGGGGACAAAAACTGAACTTGGAAATTATAGGCCAGTAAGCTTAACCTCTACTGTGGGTAAAATCCTAGAGGGTTTTCTAAGAGATGCTATACTGGAGTATCTGAAGAAAAATAACCTCATGACCCATTATCAACATGGTTTTACGAGGGACCGTTCCTGTCAAACTAATCTAATAAGCTTCTATGAAGAAGTAAGTTCTGGACTGGACCAAGGAAATGCAGTGGATGTGGTGTATATGGACTTTTCAAAAGCTTTTGATACGGTGCCACACAAAAGGTTGATACATAAAATGAGGGCAATGGGGATAGGGGAAAATATGTGTAAGTGGGTTAAGAACTGGCTTAGTGATAGGAAACAAAGGGTGGTTATTAATGGAACACACTCAGAATGGGTCACAGTTAACAGTGGGGTACCACAGGGGTCAGTGTTGGGCCCGCTTCTATTTAATATATTTATTAATGACCTTGTAGGGGGCATACAGAGTAGAATCTCAATATTTGCAGATGACACTAAACTCTGCAGGGTAATCAATACAGAGGAGGACAATTTTATATAATTTATGTAAACTAGAAGCTTGGGCTGCTAAATGGCAAATGCGCTTTAATGGGGATAAATGTAAAGTCATGCACTTGGGCAGAGGAAACAAAAGGTATAATTATGTGCTTAATTGTAAAACACTGGGCAAAACTGTCACTGAAAAAGACCTGGGTGTATGGGTAGATGACAAACTCACATTTAGTGGCCAGTGTCAGGCAGCTGCTGCAAAGGCAAATAAAATAATGGGATGTATTAAAAGAGGCATAGATGCTCATGAGGAGAACATAATTTTACCTCTATACAAGTCACTAGTGCGACCACACTTAGAATACTGTGTACAATTCTGGTCTCCGGTGTATAAGAAAGACATAGCTGAACTAGAGCGGGTCCAGAGAAGAGCGACAAAAGTTATTAGAGGACTAAGGGGTCTGCAATACCAAGACAGGTTATTAAACTTGGGGTTATTTAGCTTGGAAAAACGAAGGCTTAGGGGTGATCTTATAATAATGTATAAATATATGAGGGGGCAGTACAGAGACCTTTCTAATGATCTTTTTTATAGTTTGTTACAGTGGAGCATGCTGGTTTACCCACTCAGGAGGTAAGGGTATGGGGGTACCCACAGTGGTCTTGCTGCTAGGAGGTCCCAAGTGCACCTGTGCTCTAGTGCCTTGATATTCGTAGGTTTTAGTTTTTAGGGGGGAGGGACCCAGCGCTAACCGATGTAACTACACTAAGGTTTTTTTTGGAAAAACGGGGGGCAAAAAATAAAACCGGAGGCTAATTCTCATAAAGGTTTTTATTGCTTAAGTTTCCAATGATTGTAGGATAACATTTATTAAAAAATTCAGTCTTTAAAAAATAGTTTAAAAATGAGGAGGAAGGGTCTCAATTGTGCTGTTCCTTCAGGTACAGCACGTATAGATATATAGTATTTGGCAGTCCTGAATTTTCTCACTGTCTTGGGACATCACAGTGGTGCTCCATAATCCTGCTGTTGTCCCCTTCTGTGTAAATAGAAAGACTTTTTATTAATTAGGTGGAAACTGCTTTTCCCTCAGGGTATAGATTCAACAGCTACTCCAAAAGTACTTAAGGTTGTACCTAGTAAAGTTATTGGGTACCTGTAGTCCAACGAATGTGCTGCAGTGGATACCCTTCTCTGTAAAACTGTTTCGCTGAGGACTGTCCCTGGATTTCTGCTTAAGGAACAGAAGGGAAGGACAACAGTCAGTAAGGAGACAGGGTTTCCAGGGTAGATTAGGATTTTTACAGAAACCTGTGGATTTACCGTACTTGAGGCACCTTTCCTTGTCCTATGGTGATTTCAGTATTGTTCTTTGTATAAGGGATTGGGCTGCAAAAAGAACTGGATGGTTAGTCCAGCACCGACCTTTTCTCTGTGTAGCTAAAGGTTAACCGCCTTCTAATGTGTCTACCTCCAAGTGGTGCTGCTGATACAGCTGATCAAACTGCAGGTTAATGGTGTGTGCGCTCCAGCCTCGCAAAACCTGCAGTTTGATCAGCTGTATCAGCAGCACCACTTGGAGGTAGACACATTAGAAGGCGGTTAACCTTTAGCTACACAGAGAAAAGGTCGGTGCTGGACTAACCATCCAGTTCTTTTTGCAGCCCAATCCCTTATACAAAGAACAATACTGAAATCACCATAGGACAAGGAAAGGTGCCTCAAGTACGGTAAATCCACAGGTTTCTGTAAAAATCCTAATCTACCCTGGAAACCCTGTCTCCTTACTGACTGTTGTCCTTCCCTTCTGTTCCTTAAGCAGAAATCCAGGGACAGTCCTCAGCGAAACAGTTTTACAGAGAAGGGTATCCACTGCAGCACATTCGTTGGACTACAGGTACCCAATAACTTTACTAGTACAACCTTAAGTACTTTTGGAGTAGCTGTTGAATCTATACCCTGAGGGAAAAGCAGTTTCCACCTAATTAATAAAAAGTCTTTCTATTTACACAGAAGGGGACAACAGCAGGATTATGGAGCACCACTGTGATGTCCCAAGACAGTGAGAAAATTCAGGACTGCCAAATACTATATATCTATACGTGCTGTACCTGAAGGAACAGCACAATTGAGACCCTTCCTCCTCATTTTTAAACTATTTTTTAAAGACTGAATTTTTTAATAAATGTTATCCTACAATCATTGGAAACTTAAGCAATAAAAACCTTTATGAGAATTAGCCTCCGGTTTTATTTTTTGCCCCCCGTTTTTCCAAAAAAAACCTTAGTGTAGTTACATCGGTTAGCGCTGGGTCCCTCCCCCCTAAAAACTTTCTAATGATCTCTTTACTCTTAGGCCTGAGACTGGGACAAGGGGCATCCTCTACGTCTGGAGGGAAGAAGGTTTAATCATAATCACAGACGCGGATTCTTTACTGTAAGAGCAGTGAGACTATGGAACTCTCTGCCACATGATGTTGTAATGAGTGAGTCACTACTAACATTTAAGAAGGGCCTGGATGCCTTTCTTGAAAACTATAATATTACCAGTTATATATACTAGATTCTTTGATAGGACGTTGATGCAGGGAATTAGTCTGATTGCCGTATCTGGAGTCAGGAAGGAATTTTTTCCCCCAATGTGGAGATTAGTGTTGCCACATGGGGTTTTTTTTGCCTTCCTCTGGATCAACATGTTAGGCTATGGGTTGAACTAGATGGACTTAAAGTCTTCCTTCAACCTTAAAAACTATGTTACTATGTTACTATGTTACTTCCTTCCTGTCATAGGATCACTGCAAGAAGCCATTACAGTCACCACTTACCACAATGTGCAGCACTTTGATTGTGACATCTTCTAAGGAGCCCAATGATTGGGCTTCTTAGAGTGAACAATTTGGCAGCAACCCATAAGAAACCTGCAGCTGCATCACAGGAGTGCTGGTGGGAGCTCGCAAGTGCATAAACCACTGCCAATAATTGAAATGGGCATTTAAATACAGGGTATTATTAATACAGCAGTAATAATGATGAGTTCTGATCACTGCTGTTATGAGCAGTTGCCGGCTTTGTATAAAAGCCAACCTCTGCCCAGTATAGAACAGGCTCAGCTCCTGAACCTGCTCCATACCAGCACAACCCTATGGTACAGTTACATTAAGGATCCCAAAGGCTTTAATTTGAATTTACTGTTCCTAAACTTGGAGACACAAATGGAAATCAGCAACACAAATGTGAACAAGCGATTATAGATTTAAAGTGCTATAAACATATGAAGGTTTATACGTAGCACAATAGACTATTACATACATACAGTTAGGGCCAGAAATATTTGGACAGTGACACAAGTTTTGTTATTTTAGCTGTTTACAAAAACATGTTCAGAAATACAATTATATATATAATATGGGCTGAAAGTGCACACTCCCAGCTGCAATATGAGAGTTTCCACATCCAAATTGGAGAAAGGGTTTAGGAATCATAGCTCTGTAATGCATAGCCTCCTCTTTTTCAAGGGACCAAAAGTAATTGGACAATGGACTCTAAGGGCTGCAATTAACTCTGAAGGTGTCTCCCTCGTTAACCTGTAATCAATGAAGTAGTTAAAAGGTCAGGGGTGGATTCCAGGTGTGTGGTTTTGCATTTGGAAGCTGTTGCTGTGACCAGACAACATGCGGTCAAAGGAACTCTCAATTGAGGTGAAGCAGAACATCCTGAGGCTGAAAAAAAAGAAAAAATCCATCAGAGAGATAGCAGACATGCTTGGAGTAGCAAAATCAACAGTTGGGTACATTCTGAGAAAAAAGGAATTGACTGGTGAGCTTGGGAACTGTAAAAGGCCTGGGCGTCCACGGATGACAACAGTGGTGGATGATCGCCGCATACTTTATTTGGTGAAGAAGAACCCGTTCACAACATCAACTGAAGTCCAGAACACTCTCAGTGAAGTAGGTGTATCTGTCTCTAAGTCAACAGTAAAGAGAAGACTCCATGACAGTAAATACAAAGGGTTCACATCTAGATGCAAACCATTCATCAATTCCAAAAATAGACAGGCCAGAGTTACATTTGCTGAAAAACACCTCAAGAAGCCAGCTCAGTTCTGGAAAAGTATTCTATGGACAGATGAGACAAAGATCAACCTGTACCAGAATGATGGGAAGAAAAAAGTTTGGAGAAGAAAGGGAACGGCACATGATCCAAGGCACACCACATCCTCTGTAAAACATGGTGGAGGCAACGTGATGGCATGGGCATGCATGGTTTTCAATGGCACTGGGTCACTTGTGTTTATTGATGACATAACAGCAGACAAGAGTAGCCGGATGAATTCTGAAGTGTACCGGGATATACTTTCAGCCCAGATTCAGTCAAATGCTGCAAAGTTGATTGGACGGCGCTTCATAGTACAGATGGACAATGACCCCAAGCATACAGCCAAAGCTACCCAGGAGTTCATGAGTGCAAAAAAGTGGAACATTCTGCAATGGCCAAGTCAATCACCAGATCTTAACCCAATTGAGCATGCATTTCACTTGCTCAAATCCAGACTTAAGACGGAAAGACCCACAAACAAGCAAGACCTGAAGGCTGCGGCTGTAAAGGCCTGGCAAAGCATTAAGAAGGAGGAAACCCAGCGCTTGGTGATGTCCTTGGGTTCTAGACTTAAGGCAGTGATTGCCTCCAAAGGATTCGCAACAAAATATTGAAAATAAAAATATTTTGTTTGGGTTATGTTTATTTGTCCAATTACTTTTGACCTCCTAAAATGTGGAGTGTTTGTAAAGAAATGTGTACAATTCCTACATTTTCTATCAGATATTTTTGTTCAACCCTTCAAATTAATCGTTACAATCTGCACTTGAATTCTGTTGTAGAGGTTTCATTTCAAATCCAATGTGGTGGCATGCAGAGCCCAACTCGCGAAAATTGTGTCACTGTCCAAATATTTCTGGCCCTAACTGTACATCTTACAAAAATACATATAATTCCAAATACACAGAAATGTATACAGACATGCACAAATGCACATATGCACAGTACATATGCAAACATCAGTAAATGAATACATCACCTGAGTCACCATCAGTATATGAGAACACCAGTACCACAGACATACAGACACGCACACACACTCACACACAAGGGCCCAATTTTCCAGCAAACGTCAGACATGAACATCTGTCTTGTGATGTCGGTTTGCAGACCGCTATACCTCAACCCTTCACTGGTTGTCTCGCAGTGAAAGAGGGAGTTGTAGCTCTTTGTATTATTGGAACGCAGCAATCGCGCAAGCTGTTATTGAAATGTAACTGCTCCAATAATGCTACCATTGGGTTATAACTTAGAAAGGTTTGTGGTAACACCTCTCTTACTTTGAGAGCTGGCCTTTAGAGTTGAGATGCCATTCTATATGTCACGATCACAATCCAGTTAAATCCGGCCTTTTGCTCTAAAATCAGGCCCTTTGGAGTGACCATAGAGGCATACATGGGTGATGGTTGCTTCATAATATTTAAGAAAATTGCCAATCTGGGACTACCCACTATTTATTGCATACAAGGGTCAGATCCAGATTGGTGATGTTTTCTTTAAGCGTGAATATTAATATTTTTCTTTTAATTTGAACAAAACTTTTATACTTTGGTCACCTTCTGTAGTTGATTTCTTGGAGTGCAGCTTATATGTCATATCATTAGGGTAAAACAATAAGTGGACATTTTGCATGTTCTAGTTTTCATTAATGTGTCTCGTTGCGCAGACAGCAGATACAGCATGATGTATGTCACTTTGCCACATCAATATTTAAGGCTGAGAGACTTGTGGAGTGAATTTGCAAACAGGCCCATTAGAGAGATGAGTTGCCAGAGTTTAATAAATTCGGTACTATACATAGACAGATTCAGTACTCAGTGCTCAGCACTGTTCTGTCAGGACAGGGAGACAAAGCCAATATCCATCTAGTCACACTTTCAGGTACTCAAGGTATTTTAAATAGTTTTATGATCAAGATTTGCCCTGACGTGCTCTGCAATTTGATGGTTATACAAAGTTAAACGTATACAGCAAAACACATTTAACTCCTTTGAAGTGATTGTTTGGAGTTTATCATGTTTGTGTGGCACCCCTGCAGATCCAGTCGCCACAGAGGTACTGTACCCCAGCCAGAGGTGTAGTGTCTCACTCTAGGGTAAGAAGGGGACACTGACCGGCATCCATACACCCAGAGCACCACACACCACTCCAGGTCAGGGTTAGGGTGAGACTGCTCATAAGGGAGAGCACAGTCCCTCATCCTGTCCAGAGAGGATTCCACCAGGGTAGTGGAGATGGGTGGAGAGTGGAGTTTAGGGGAGCACCCAGGATGGAATGAAGTCAGGAAAGACACACGTTAGTGACGCAGGACACGTGACAGACAGTATAAAAAGACGAGAGAAACATCTAGAACACAGTTGGTGGGTTGCTGCCATGAGCTGAACAAGTCTGGGAGGGCCAGAGAGTCTGTCGGAGAGGGGTAGCATTTGGAAAGAGACGTCCAGAGGACTGGAGCCAGTGGGAGCTCATCCTAAGAACTGGGAGAGGCAAGACCAGACAGAGGAGCTGAAAGAAAGAGAGAGAAAGGGTGCTCTATTAGACAGAAGGGATCCTAGGGGACCAGGTATTCTGCAATACACCCAGGGATGCCGGCATCCACAGAGACTGAATCCGTGTGGAGAGACCAGGCCACAGAGTAGAGGGACCGGGCCCTAGATTAGTGGAGAAGACCAGGCTCAGCTAGCAGCCTGGAGGCTGCAGTATCTCCAAGTGCTGCAGCCGAAACCGCACACATCCGCTTAAAAGGTAGCCACATAGGGTGAAGGGACAGACAATGTAGAGACCCATCATAGACCCACGGTCACTGGCTCGGGGCACTGTGTGTGTGGCACACGGAAGAAGGGCAAAGCAAGAACAGAGTCGACTGTGAAAGGATAGTAGAAAGGGTTACCAGTTTAGTGCCGCCACGTTACTCGGGAGTTAGGCTGTGGTCACAGTTGCCATGCGTTTTTTTTTAGTGATTTAACAAAACTCATGCTTTTTTTCATGTCAGCATGAGTTTTTTAAGGTGTGTGATGGCCCCCTGCGTTTTTGGCTGCGTTTTTGAATCTGCACCTAAAAATAGTGCTTGTAGTATTTTTTTGTGCGTTTTGAAAACATGGGTTCCTATGAGAAACGCATGCAAAAACGCATGTACAATTAGTACCTTTTAGTGCCATTCAAAAACGCATGCGTTTCCCATAGGAGCCCATGTTAAAAAAACGCATGCGTTTCCGGAAACGCATGCGTTTTTTTAACATGGGCTCCTATGGAAAACGCATGCGTTTTTGAATGGCACTAATTGTACATGCGTTTTTGCATGCGTTTTCCATAAGGCCCCTTATTAAAAAACGCATGCGTTTTTGGATATGCTCCAAAAATGCATGGGACAGTCACACATGCTTTTTGGCTATTAGGGCATGCGTTTTTTAACATGGGGGCCTATGGGTGCGTTTTTTACATGCGTTTTTGAAAACGCAGGTCTCCAAAAACGCATGTGAAAAATGCTACTGTGACCCCAGCCTTAGCTGGGTCCAAATCTCCACCTCCAAGGGCTCAGCACTCCGTGGGTTGTTGCAACGGTGATGACTGCTGTACCCAGGAACAACAAAGCTGTGAGTAAATATCTTGAGACTGCACCACACTGTGTCTCTGACTTTCTTGCTGCACCCCTGCACTATAACATCAGCACCAACTCGCAAAGTAACATCTGCTGCCCTGGGGTTAAGCCCTACCCGTGGAGGACATTCCCATCAAGCTGCCTTATCACCAACCCTCAGTGGAACTGTGTGGCAGCGGCGGCCACTATTAGCCACAACTCATGGGTGGCGTCACATGTACAAGTATCCCCAAGTCTGGTACCCCTGTCCCTGAAGCCCTGTCCCTCACCCAAAGCAGAATCCCCTTCCTCTATTGATTGACCGCTTTGGGCTTATGGACCGGGTCACACCACGATGACATCCCAAAAGCATCGTCCACCAGCCTGGTTTCGAGTACCCCACCGCGCCCACGGGCAAGTCATTTGTCTCAGTAAAAAAAAATAGCATTCATGCCCATAGAAATTAAATGATTTCTAGAGACATTTTTTTCATTGGCACAGTGTTAATAAGTAAAGCCCATTGTGAATATGCAACCACAAAAAAATTAATGCTTGTTAATTCAGTAGTACATTTAATTGGTATGATCACAAGTTACAATACTTTCCACCCTTAACGTAAATCTGGCAGGTCAAAAATCCATATTTAACTGATATGATTTTCTAATTCCTCTGGCGATACTCTTTCTATTCATGTATCATATTTCTTTTATTTATACTCTCCCCCTATCCTCTGTAAACTGCAAAAAAAGAAATGTATTACTTCTGTCACTTACTTCTTTGCTGCACACTCCACAGGATATGAATATTCATGTAGTGACATTACTGCAGTGCACTGTCCCTCTTTGCGAGCATACAACTAAAGTCCCGTCTTCAATCTCTCACAGACAGCACAGACTGTAGTGATGTCACTAGCTAGAGTCTGCAGGAGAAACACCTCTCCTTCTCCTATCTCTCCCTCTACCTTTCAAATCCCTCCCCCTTAGGCTGCCTTCAGATTTGCAGATTACTTTCACTGCCAAATAGTCAATCACATATAAATGTTATTTAAATATCCCACCTATCCAATCTGGTATTCCCTACTCTCCCCCCTGCTGAAGTTAGTCACTGAAATTCTTTAGCTTGTGCAAGGTGCTTCTAAGGCTGGCTTCACATTAGCGTTTGTGTCTGCATGCTGATGGCATGCAGACACAAACGCTGTCAGAAGCAGGGACACTTTGATGTGTCCGCAGCGGATAATGTCCGCCTGCGGACACATCACTATGGAGCCCGGCAGCCAATCGGCGCTGTCCGGGGGCGGGCCGGAGGCGGAGATCAGCGCCGGAGATCTCCGCCCCCCGGCCGCCGGTAAGCTCCGGGACTGTCGGCGGGGAGAACAGCTGATCTGAGAGCTGTTTGAATCTTCCCGCGCCGACACTGTGAGGAGATGTCGGCGCGGGAAGATTCAAACAGCTTTCAGATCAGCTGTTCTCCCCGCCGACATCGCTATGAGATTACAGGCGGCGGGGAGAAGGAGGACAGCAGAGGGTCAGCTGATCTCCCGGTGGCCGTCGGTGAGCTCCTGTGACATCACCGGCGGCCACCGGGAGATTTTTCAATGGGTCCGCAGCGTTCTCCTGCTGTGTCATGCAGAGGACACTGCGGACCCATTGAAGACAATGCTTTTTTTGTACGCTTGGGGACGCTTGCTGATTGTCCAAGCTCCCCAAACGCACAAAAAAACCCAACATGCTGCGTCCCGGGTGCGGATGCTGGACACCGGAAGCAGCAGATATCGTCCGCATCCGCACCCGAACGCAGCAAACGCAGGCACCATGCGTTCCTATGTTAAACATAGGAACGCAGTGCGCATGCGTTTAACTGCGTATGGGAACGCAGCAAAACGCTGCCTTCCCATACGCAAATGTGAAGCCAGCCTAAGGCTGCCTTCAGATTTGCAGATGCCTCCGCAGCGTTTTGCGGAGGCATCTGCAAGCATCTGCATGCAGACGGCAGCCCCTATGTTTATAATGGAGCGCACGGCGGTCTGCAGATGCTTGCAGACCGCCGTGCGCACCCATTCACTCCTATATGTGATCTGTGCGCAGGCGGATGCCTGCGTACAGATCACACACTCTCGTCCGCACCAGGGACGCGACATGTTGCGTCCCTGGTGCGGGCGAGAGTGTGTGATTTGTGCGCAGGCATCCGCCTGCGCACAGATCACATGTAGAAGTGAATGGGTGCGCACGGTGGTCTGCAAGCATCTGCAGACCGCCGTGCACTCCATTATAAACATAGGGGCTGCCGTCTGCATGCAGATGCTTGCAGATGCCTCCGCAAAACGCTGCGGAGGCATCTGCAAATCTGAAGGCAGCCTTAGAAGCACCTTGCACAAGCTAAAGAATTTCAGTGACTAACTTCAGCAGGGGGAGAGTAGGGAATACCAGATTGGATAGGTGGGATATTTAAATAACATTTATATGTGATTGACTATTTGGCAGTGAAAGTAATGGTCCTGACTAGTACAGCCAGCTGCACGCAAGGTGTGAAGATGCACTACAGAATGTACAGTAATGATTTTTACATGTTTTAAAAGGGCTGCCTGAGCAATATACAAGAGTAATATTAGTATCATACTGAAAAATGAATTGACAGGGTCCCTTTAATGGCCTTTCATATACTATTGTAAATTAAAGATACATTACCAATCAGCCTGCTCACTGAATGCCAACTGATTGAAAATGGGGAATTGGGTGATGTGTTACTTCATGACTTCTTATAGCACTAGAGATGAGCAGATTGTTTGAAATTCACTTTCACCAGCTTTGAGAAGTTTTCCCCAAAAATTCTACTTTTGTTGACCAATTTGCAGCTAATCAGAATACAGTAAAGGCTCTAGTCTAGAAAAGATATGTACAGTATAAGACTCTTAGTTCTCTTAGGACTGTTTTTAAAGGGAACCTGTCAGGTTCATTGTGCACCGAGAACCACAAGACGTTCTATGCACATATAATTCCTGAATAGTAACTTCCTGTGGTAGGACACAAACAGATCTTTAAGACACCTATTTGTATATATCATTTATGAGATGCTAGTTAGGGTTCTGACTAGTCGAGGGACGTAAGTGTCCCTGATTAGTCAGCCCACTCAGCATGTTATAAAGCTCATGTGGGCATGATAACATGCTCTATATAGCCAGCCAGTGTCATCAGCATCGCTATACAAAACCATGCTAGGTAGTGTAAAACATAGTATGTGTTGGAATATGTTTAGTGCAACAACTCCATTACTGTGTATGTAAGTGTTCTATTGTGTATTGTCTATAAAGTTAGATTAAAAAAACACACCCAAAGGCTCACACACAGGAAAGACCATGTGGCTGTAACCAGTTTCCTGTGTCTGTGTCTGTGCATAAGAGGAGAAGCAGCCTGCTGATTCTGCACAGAGACACTTAAGATATGTATATTCCTGATTCCTCAAAGCCTATCATATCTGTACCTGTTTATTGCTAATTAAAGCTCTGTTCTGTTGTCAACACGCTTTCAGTGTATCCTGAATCATCTGCTGCCAACAGGTTATGGGTCCAGGATGACACAGAACCCCAGGAGTGACACAGAGCACTGAGTGACACAGAAAAGTAATACAGCAACAGAAGCCTAAAGCAAAAGCAGCAGAGCAACATAGATGTCCACAAGCAGGAATCACTGCAAGTTCTCAGTGCAAAGTCTCACCAATCAGAATTATCAATCCTGAAAATTCAAGGTGAAGATGCTGCTCATAAGAGAATGTACATGGAAATATACACAGGAACAAGTGTCTCATCCATTACTAGATGATTGGTTAGAGAAGGATCAGAAATGAAAAAGCACTATCTCCCTCAGTGTAGATGATGATCAGATTGTGCATATATGCAAGTGTGCAACTGCAAAAGAGATGTGGGATGAATTACAGAAAGTGCATGAAAGATCAAATCTCAGCAATAAGCTTTATCTCATGAAAAAGCTGTACCAGTCTAAGCTATTTGATGGCCAAAATATGCAGGACTATATAAGAAATATCTTAGAGATTGTGGAGCGTCTTAGAGGTATTGGAGAAGAAATTAAAGACTTTCATATTGCTGCACTTCTATTAAGTGGTCTTCCAGAAAGTTATGACACACTTGTCACTGCACTAGATGAATGGCCAGATGATGAACTGACACTAGAATATGTCAAAGGCAAACTTGTAGATGAATTCAAGCGAAAATGTAAGCAGCAGTAATGAATCCAGAGCAGAAACAGCATTAAAGACAAAGGACTTTACTAAAGGTACGTTCGCTTTTGAGTGCTCGCATAAAAGCAGTGCAAAACAAAGCTGGTTACGCCTTCCAGCCAAAGCTATGGCTGGAAGGTGTGCAGACGCCAAGTTTAGCCGTGTATTTTTGCGCAGGCGTTTTCAATGAAAATGCGCCCGCACAAAAAGCATTATCATGCCAATTCTTGGTGTATTTTTCAGTGCACTTTCCCCATAGGCTACATGTTAATATGGGGAAAGCACACAGAAAAAAGTGCAGTGCACAAAAAAGCTGCACTGCCGAATACGTGGTAAAATGTGCCTCTTGTGAACGTAGCCTAAAAATAAGAGCAATCTAAGAGAAATTCGTGAATGTTTTATCTGTAAAAAGCCCAGCCACCTTAAAGCAGACTGCAGATTTTGGAAAGCAAGAATGAGTCAACTTAAAAAGCAGAACAGTGATCAAAAGGTGAAAACAGCTGTGAAGGAAAAGTCTGCATGTGTTGAAGCTGCATTTAATACCAGTATAGGCTCATCTGCAAAGCATATAAAGTGTATAGACTCTGGTGCTAGCAGCCATATGACGAATAACAAGGATTTCTTCACTGACCTTAATGAAAGCAAGACAGAAAAGGTTATCTTAGCTAATGGTCACTACATGAGAGGATGCTAGTTATCATAGTACAAAAGTAAATCACAGCTGATGCACATATTCCCTTGACCAATAACGAGTATTGTAAAAAGAGTTTATTAAGAAATTCAGTGACAAACATAATAAAAGTAGTACACACAATAATAAAAGGTATAGAATAATCTGTAGTAAGGTACATAAGAGGACAGAAAGAAAGCCTCCAGAAGTCAAAGGCAGCGCTATCAATATGTCAAATGGGTGAGTGAATATCCTTGACAGGATATAGTAAAAGCCGTGTGAATAACAAAAATCCTAATGCTTCCAAAGAGATACAGCAGCAAATATGCAAGGGATAATATAGCAAAGGATAATACATTAGTCATTTTTATATTCACAAACAGCATAGCATGCATACAGGCTCACCCATAGCATGGAACCATGCTGACTGAGGCCACAGAGGGGTACTACATTTGATTCATAGGTATACTTCTTCAGGGGGCAGTGGGGTGTGTAGGAGTGAGCCTCATAAAAACCTCTGTCAGAAAGGAATTATCCAATCATGGTGCACGCCATACATGTTTGCTTGCAGGCGTAATACGGAAACAGATCATGCGGCATGCATAGTTCTGAAAGTGACCTGAAGGGGGAACAAGCCTCTCCAGATGTCACTATGCAGGTTACCGCCCACAGCGTGTTGTAACTGTAACTGGCACGGCAGGGGAGCGTTAATCTACAGGAACTGGAGAGGAGTCTCCTGGATAGTCATGAAGTCAGTAGGTGTCTAGACAGAGAAAGCTTTGCAACGCAGACAACAAAGCTAAATCTGATAATAAGCCAACCTGTTTTAGCAGACATAAAAAAATTTTTTTTTAGCGTGATTCTAAAATATGGCTATCCAATAGAAAGAAATCAAGAAGGGGCAAACACTTTTTCACACCAGTTAGCGTGAAAATGACAACAGTGGTCATAATAATGAACTATTGCAGCAATGTGATAAAAATTAACTAATAGGTTCACCAGTTGTGCTGGGCAGCATGGCCAGCTCTATGCTAAAATTATTTTTTTATGCAAACAAAACACCTTTACAAACAGTAAAATATGGTGGTAGTAAGACTTGCTGTGGTTAATGGAACCATGAATTCTGCTGTCTACCAAAAAATTCTAAAGGTAAATATCTGGCCATCTGTTTGTGACCAGACACTAAAGTGCACTTTGGTTATGCAGAAGCACAATGATCCAAAACACACCAGCAAGTCCACCTCTGAATGACTTAAGAAAAATAACATTATACCTTTTTTAGTGGGCTAGTCAAAGTGCTGACCTTAATCTGATAGAGATACTGTTTCATTACCCTAAAAAGGTGGTTCATGGTTATAAACCCCCCAGTGAGGCTGAATTACATCAATGTTGCAAAGATGTATGAGCCAAAAATCTTCCAAAGTGTTGTAAAAGACTCACTGCCAGTTATTGCAAACGCTTGATTGCAGCTGTTGCTGCAAACAGTGGCGTAACTAGAGTCTGGTGGGCCCCGGTGCGAAATTCAGACCGGGCCCCCCCCCCCCCACCCACGGGCACACGTTGGTCGGATGTATGGGCCCCATGTAACGTTCTAAGTTCTATAAAGACTCACAAATTGACCCATCTATGTATTAATGTCACTCATCCTGCTATATATGGTCATCCTACTGGAATATGGAGCTAATCCTTTTAAATATGTCTCCCATCCTGCTATATATGGTCTCCCTCCGGGAATATGGCCCTTATCGTGGTATATATGTCCCCCGTCCTGGTATATACGGTTTTCCTCCTCCCGCCACGATAGTCCTCTAATTATTATAATGTATCCCCATATTCCTCCATATATTACAATAGACCCCCATAGTCCTCCATGTATTATAATGCATCCCATAGTCCCCCATTCATAAGGTAGCCCCAATAGTCATCCAATTATTATAATGCACCCCTACTATCCTACATATAGTAGCATCATAGTCCACTGTATAGTATAATACAGCCTCACAGCCCTCCATATAGTATAATATAGCCTCATTGCCCCTCCATATAGTATAATACAGCCTCACAGCCCTCCATATAATATAACGTAGCCTCACAGCCCTCTATACAGTATAATGCAGGCTCAGTTGTCCATGTAGTGCAGCCTCTATAGTACAGCCTTATATATGCAGCCTCATAGCTCTCCATATAGTACAGCCTCATATAGTGGAGTATTATATATGCAGTCTCATATCTCTCCATGTAGTGCAGCCTTATATTTCTCTATATAGTGTATTATATATGCAGCCTCATAGCCTCTCTATATGGTGCAGCCTCAAATATGCAGCCTCATAGCCTCTCTATATGGTGCAGCCTTATACATGCAGCCTCATAGCTCTCCATATAGTGCAGCCTTATATATGCAGCCTCATAGCATCCTCTTTGCCCCGCTCTCCTGTGCCCCTCGCTCTCCTCCTCCTCCTCTGTCCCCCCACTCTCCACCTTCTCCTGTGCCCCTTGCTCCCCTACTCTTCTGTCCCCTGCTCTCATCCTCTTCCTGCGTCCCTCAATCTCATCCTCCTCTGTCCCCGCTCTCATCTTCCTCCTCTGTGCCCCGCTCTCATCCTTCTCCTCTGTCCACCCGCTCTCATCCTCTTCCTCTGTTCCCCGCTCTCATCCTCTTCCTGTGTCCCCTGCTCCCCTACTCCTCTCTCCCCCGCTTTCATCTTCCTCCTCTGTGCCCTGCTCTCAACCTCCTCCTCTGTCCACCCGCTCCTGTGTCCCCTGCTGTCCTTTTCCTCTGTCCCCCGCTCTAATCCTCCTCCTCTGTCCCCCACTCTCATCCTCCTCCTCTGTCTGTCCCCTGCTATCATCCTCTTCCTGTGTCCCCTGCTCTTCTCCTCTGTCCCCCACTCTCATCCTCCTCCTCTGCTCTCATCCTCCTCCTCTGTACCCCGCTCTCATCCTCTGTCCACCAGCTCTCATCCTCTTCCTGTATCCCCTGCTCTCCCACTCTTCTGTCCCCCACTCTTATCCTCCTCCTCTGTTCCCTGCTCTCATCCTCCTCTTCTGTCCACCAGCTCTCATCCTCTTCCTCTGTCCCCTGCTCTCCCCATCCTCTGTCCCCCGCTCTTATCCTCCTCCTCTGTCCCCCGCTCTTATCCTCCTCCTCTGTCCCCCGCTCTTATCCTCCTCCTCTGTGCCCCGCTCTTATCCTCCTCCTCTGTCCACAAACTCTCATCCTCTTCCTGTGTCCCCTGCTCTCCCCCTCCTCTGTCCACCAGCTCTCATCCTCCTCCTCTGTCCACCAGCTCTCATCCTCCTCCTCTGTCCACCAGCTCTCATTCTCTTCCTGTGTCCCCTGCTCTTCCCCTCCTCTGTCCCCCGCTCTTATCCTCCTGCTCCTCTGTCCCCCGCTCTTATCCTTCTCCTCTGTCCACCAGCTCTCATCCTCCTCCTCTGTCCACCAGCTCTCATTCTCTTCCTGTGTCCCCTGCTCTTCCCCTCCTCTGTCCCCCGCTCTTATCCTCCTGCTCCTCTGTCCCCCGCTCTTATCCTCCTCCTCCTCTGTGCCCCGCTCTCATCCTCCTCCTCTGTCCACCAGCTCTCATCCTCTTCCTGTGTCCCCTGCTCTCCCCCTCCTCTGTGCCCTGCTCTTATCCTCCTCCTCTGTCCACCAGCTCTTATCCTCCTCCTCTGTCCACCAGCTCTTATCCTCCTCCTCTGTGCCCCGCTCTTATTCTCCTCCTCTGTCCACCAGCTCTCATCCTCCTCCTCTGTCCACCAGCTCTCATCCTCCTCCTCTGTCCACCAGCTCTCATCCTCCTCCTCTGTCCACCAGCTCTCATTCTCTTCCTGTGTCCCCTGCTCTTCCCCTCCTCTGTCCCCGCTCTTATCCTCCTGCTCCTCTGTGCCCCGCTCTCATCCTCCTCCTCTGTCCACCAGCTCTCATCCCCCTCCTCTGTCCACCAGCTCTCATTCTCTTCCTGTGTCCCCTGCTCTTCCCCTCCTCTGTCCCCCGCTCTTATCCTCCTGCTCCTCTGTCCCCCGCTCTTATCCTCCTCCTCCTCTGTGCCCCGCTCTCATCCTCCTCCTCTGTCCACCAGCTCTCATCCTCTTCCTGTGTCCCCTGCTCTCCCCCTCCTCTGTGCCCTGCTCTTATCCTCCTCCTCTGTCCACCAGCTCTTATCCTCCTCCTCTGTCCACCAGCTCTTATCCTCCTCCTCTGTGCCCCGCTCTTATCCTCCTCCTCTGTCCACCAGCTCTCATCCTCCTCCTCTGTCCACCAGCTCTCATCCTCCTCCTCTGTCCACCAGCTCTCATCCTCCTCCTCTGTCCACCAGCTCTCATCCTCCTCCTCTGTCCACCAGCTCTCATTCTCTTCCTGTGTCCCCTGCTCTTCCCCTCCTCTGTCCCCCGCTCTTATCCTCCTGCCCCTCTGTCCCCCGCTCTTATCCTTCTCCTCCTCTGTGCCCCGCTCTCATCCTCCTCCTCTGTCCACCAGCTCTCATCCTCCTCCTCTGTCCACCAGCTCTCATTCTCTTCCTGTGTCCCCTGCTCTTCCCCTCCTCTGTCCCCCGCTCTTATCCTCCTGCTCCTCTGTCCCCCGCTCTTATCCTCCTCCTCCTCTGTGCCCCGCTCTCATCCTCCTCCTCTGTCCACCAGCTCTCATCCTCTTCCTGTGTCCCCTGCTCTCCCCCTCCTCTGTGCCCTGCTCTTATCCTCCTCCTCTGTGCCCCGCTCTCATCCTCTTCTGTCCACCAGCTCTCATTCTCTTGTGTCCCCTGCTCTCCCCCGCTTTCCTCCTCTCACCCGTGTCTTGTTCTCCGCTCTCTTCTTCCCTTCTCTGTTCGGCAGCAGCTGGGGGGCGTGTCCTCACTTCCTGGATAATGAGCGGCCAGGACCTGATGCACGGCCGCCGGGCGGGAGACTGAGGAGGAGGTGGGTGACAGCTTCCCAGGGGCAAAGGGCAGATTTTCGGCTGCTTGACAGTGCGGGCTGTGCTGCGCCCGGCGCTGGCATTGATGGGCGCAGGGCGCTCGGCACAGCGGGCGCAGGGGGCGGCTGGCGATGCGGGCCCCCTATAGGCCCGGGCCCCGTCGCAGCGGCGACCCCTGCGACCGTGAATGTTACGCCACTGGCTGCAAAGGATGGCCCAACCATTTATTATGTTTAGGAGGCAATCACTTTTTTACATAAGACCCTCTAAGTTTGGATTTCTTTTTTCCTTAATAATAAAGACCTTAATTTAGAAACAGCAATTTGTGTTTACTTTGCTATCTTTGTTTAATATTTACATTTGCTTTGTCATCTGAAACATTTAAGCGTGACAAATGCATGCAAAAGAATAAGAAATCAGGAAGGGGGTAAACTTTATCACATGACTGTATGTTCACTTTCACATCCACCTGCTGCTGCTCTTACTCCTCCTCCTCCTCCAACTACTGCTGTATGTAACATGAACATTGAGGGTCCCATGAACATTGAGGGTGGTGATGAACATGTACAAGTTGTTGTTCTTCCTCTTACCCCTCTTGAATTCTGGTATGTTCTTATTCCATGCTCTCTTGCTTTCTGCTAAGTGTTTTCTCAAGATAAATATGAGTAAAATGACATTGCTCATTCCACATTTGTCCCTAATGAAAACTATGTCACCTCCTTGAAGAGCTTCAGTAAGTGGCACACATCCCTCAACAGTTACGAATGGTGGATTTGAATCTAACTCACACTCCAGTTTAGCTACTCCATGATATAATTTTCCACCACTTTCATCATGGTTTCATCTGTGTAGAAAATGGCCTCCCCTAACCATCTAATGTTCACCTCCTTATGTGCCCTGGCTCAGAGGGACACTGACAGTGCTCTGACCACCACTGCTCTTCCAAGACAGCAAAACAGCTTTGCATTAGAATCCGATCATCCATGTCCTCTATCCCATGTCTTCTGACTACAAAGTCTGACTGTTTTTCTATTACCATAAATTAACTTGAAGACGTTTTCTGGTGTAGTATCTTCATTAGCTCCCAGAGTGCTGGGATTAATAGAAACAAGAAAGATGGAGAACAGAGCAGGGGTATTTGATGTAAAAGAAAATTCTGCTAATGTCCAATATTAAATTTTATGGTTGTGGAAAAGAAGGGCAGAGCAGATCATTGACTCAAGCTGATGGTGTTGCTGTCAGAGATTATAACAAAATACTCTGTGATGTGACATATATTCCATGATGCCCTCTGTTTCCTTCCTATTGATAACCTTGCCTGGGTAAAGTAGGCCAAGTATGACCTGCTTTTAGTAATACTGATAATACTTATAATATTTTCTTTGAGTGTTTAGTTTCACTTATCCTTGTTTCAGTTCTATTAGAGCAGGGGTGGGGAACTCCAGTCCTCGAGGGCCGCAAACAGTTCAGGTTTTCACGATTTCCTTAGTATTGCACAGGGATTGGAATCATCACCAGTGCAAGTGATTATGTTATCACCTGTGCAATACTAAGGAAATCCTGAAAACCTGCACTGTTTGCGGCCCTCGAGGACTGGAGTTCCCCACCCCTGTATTAGAGGAACACGTGTATTAATTTATTTGTGTGTCTGCCCAATCACATTTGGGTGTGTCTTTAAATACTTTCCCTAAAGGTATTTTCTGCTGGTGATATTCTCATTTGGATGTTCCGTCATACTGATGATTGTTGACTCCAGAAAGAGGAAGTCCAGCTTGAATTTCTCTCTCTGCTGTTTATGTTCTTTACTCGGTAAGTAATTTTAGTTTGTTGTTAAGAACTAGGCAATATATTCTTTAGCGGTATATACCTTCTCTAGTATTTTGTATTTTAGTGTTTGTTTTACTCGCTCTTGGATCACCTTGTACCTCATCATATCTTCCATACTGTAGATTAATTGCACTCAGCTCTACCCTCTGATTCTTTGGGAGGAACGTGAAGCACTCGATGGCCGATGAGGCAGAATAGGTATGAGTTGCCATAGTTTAGTGTGTGGTCAGGGCTATCCCAGCTCACGAAGGAACCGCTAGGGACATATATAAAGTTTAAGTAATTTCAAGAATTTATAGAAACAAACAGAGCTCACTACATCTGCAAAACTCCATACTTTTATGCTCAATGCCAGGAGCAAAGGCACTAAATCCAATACAAGAAAGAGAATCGGCATTATGTCTTGCTTTAAAACAATCCAATTTTATTTCTTCATGAACTGTAAAACCAATTCAGCCATCTGAAATGTTCTAGAGCGTACGATCGTTAAATGTGAAATCACTGCACATTATTGTTTGAGCGTTGGAATTTTTTAAAGGTGAAGGAGTGTCGCTTTTCTTTCATGCATTAGAAATGCAAAAAATTGTTACTAGTTAATCCTGGACTAATATGGTATCGAACAGAAATACTAAGCAGGGTTCACAAGATGACAAAGAATACTAATACAACAATAGCCTGCCAGTAATATTGACTTGGGGAGTAGGTGGCTCCAAAATGACAATTAAAACGGGAACTTCACAGCTGATAAATACTGCCTGTTCCATGGTCTATGATCCATTATATTACAAATTTTGTTGTCCATTTTCTCCTAATACCCCTTGCAAAAATGGAAAATTATTAACTAAAACAACATTTTAGTATAAAAGTTGTTTTTAATTTCTAGTTCCCTGCACTATAAAATTCCCAGAGGTTCAAAATGCTTATGACACTGCTAAATGAATTTCTTGAGGC
Organism: Allobates femoralis; assembly: GCA_033576535.1. NCBI lineage: Eukaryota > Metazoa > Chordata > Amphibia > Anura > Aromobatidae > Allobates > Allobates femoralis. Next base: position 110,912,877 of record JARQOC010000004.1, read on the forward strand.
ATGTAGTATCCAAAATTGGTGGGGATATCTGCTATTATGGCACCTCAGGGACCAATAATCCAGGAGAAATTTTTCTCTTGAAGTTAGATGGCACTCGTTCCCTTTTAAGCCCTGCCACGTGCCTAAACAATAGCTTCCAGTTTCATATTGGGTGGTTTGGAAATTTTTCAATGTCCCTTATCAAATGTCACTTGTTTAACCCAGCAGCACAGCATCACCTCAAACAAAGTAGACCAAGCACTAGTCTTGGATGGCAAACATCACAATGAACTACAGGAACTAAGTACTGTGATAGACAGACCATTATTTGAAATATTCAAGGATTCCATAATAAAACGTTCTTTACTACAAAATTGGCGCATTGCAAATGTGATGTTGATATTCAAAAAAAGACAAACTCTGATCTTGGAAACTTTAGGCTTGTAAGTTTAATTTCTACTGTGGGTAAAATTCTTGGGGATGGGGATCTAAAAAATACTACCCTGAAGTATCTCAATAAGAATAACCCCATGAGCCAACCACAACATAGAATTATGAGGAATCAGTCCTGTCAAACAAATCTAAACAGCTTGTATGAGAAGGTAAGTTCCATTTTGGACCATGGTAATGGTAAGATGTTGCCTATTTGTACTTTTCTAGTACAATGAGTGAAATAGGAAAAGGGGAAAATATGTGTAACTTGGTTGTCAACTGGCCCAATGATAGAAAATAGAGGGTCTGAATATGGTGATGTTTTGGTCAACCTGTGACCTTCTTCCAGCCATATTCACCTGAGGGCCAATAAAGGCATAGGGAATACCCCAAAAGGAGTGCTGCAGTTCGTTTTTTGCACATATAGTCGGTATGTTGGTTTTTGATTCCCACCTGGAACTGATATAGCACCATATCAAAGCTATTTTTGAAACGCTGCTTTAAATTTTTTTTCGATAGATAGATAGATAGATAGATAGAAAGAAAGAAAGTAGAGACATATTTATAGATTAATGGAAAAAATAGATAGTTTTGAGATGGATAGATATATGTCAAACAGCTATATAATGTCCCACCCCCTATTTATTGTATGCTTGCATTCTAAAGTGTTTTTCATGTTGCACTAATGGGTGTTTTAGCCTTTTATTTAGCTAAATAATAAACAATTATTACTAGAAAAGGCACAGTGTACCCCCTATTTTTCATTGCCAGCTATGGTACAGTAGACAGCTGCAGCCTGCCGATCACAGCAGGCAGCTTAACCTTGGCTGGTAATTGTCACAGTCTCTACACTGCTTGCTATTCCTTGTCTCTCTTGTATGTTGCTATGGGTGTGGTTTAGCCGTCAATTTATTTTGTTTGTATTTTATACCATGCTGGGTCTGGTGTGCTGGAGTCACGGATGTTCATACTTCCAAGTGATTAGTCTGCTATATAGGTATGTAGGTTTCTCTCTCTGGTGTCAATTGTATTCTTGCATTTACTGTGTAGACTCTGGTTCTTCCTAGCTCTATTGCCTGACCTGGTCTTAACTTGTTTCTTGTTTATGTTTGCCTGATGTTCTGACACCCTTGTTTTTGACTAGAATACATTTTTTGACTTCTCCCTCCTCCTTCTCCTTCACTGTGAGGTCCATAAGCATGGTAATAATGAGAGAGTAGGCCCAACTTTATGTGGTGCTCAGGAGTAAAATAATAGTCAATCACCAGAGAATAGATACTTCGGCACACTCAGTGTGAGAAATGAGGAAAAATCATGAACTTTTGAAAATCCATTGCCTTTTATTGAGAAATTAGAGGAATTAAATATAGAGCTCTCCCTACGTTTCGGCCCACCTTTGGTCTTCCATGAAGATCATACCTTTTATTTTTCATAAGGTCTCCCTTTACCCTAAGGACCATTATGTATGATAATATTATTTTTGTGACCCAAGATACGTAGACTACAGAAATCCTTACAAAAACCCAAGGTGGTTTGAAACATAGGAGGGAGCTCTTTTTCTTGGATTCTTCTAATTCAATTCTGAGTAAAAGACAACGGATTTCCAAAAGTTAATTTATTTTTCTCAAACTGAGCATGCCAAAGTATCAATCCTCTGGTGATTGACTATTATTTTACTTCTAAGCACCACATAAACCTGTAGAGCTGGGTCTACTCTTCCTTTATTACAATATTTGTTTCTTCATAAATTATATTTTTTCATAAAAATTCATAGAAATTTTCCCTAACCTGGAATAAAAGGACATGATGATATTCTTGGGATAGAGGCTATAATGGCCACAGCCCACTCATTGTCCACACATGGCCAACTGCTAGGATACTGTTTGTGGAACTCTTTGTAATTTGACTTTCTATTGTAGACTTAGGCTGGAGGCACACTGTCATGCATCAAACACAGAGCATGCAAGTGTTATGTGTGTTTGCTATGAGAGTGGTGCGAGTGTGGTGTGTGTGGGTGTGCATGGCTGTATGCATGTGAGTGTGCTGGTGAGTTAGTGTGTGGTGCGTGTCAGTGTGATGCTGTCCGTAGTCCTGAAGCAAACTTCAGGACCACCGACAGCATTTACCAGCATATTCAGACACCACTTCTGTCAAATTAGCAATGTTTGAATTTGCTGGGTTGCCGACACAGTATCCATTCAGCTGTCATCCCTGTGACTGCAGCGGTGACAGCTGAAGGGTTAAATGATGTGGTAATTGCTGTCCATGGTGCTGATGTATTAATATCAGCACCATGGATAGCGCAGACATTCATAAACCTGCATATTAACCCTATCTGCAGCCTCAGTGCTGCATGTCAGCCGGGAGGCTGCAGATGCAGTTAACAAGCTGGTTATATAGGTTTATCCCCATGTTTCTGTCATGGCAGTTTGTGTCCAGTTATGTCCACACTCCCCGGACACAAACTGACATGTCAGACTGTGTGTGCAGGGGTTAATGCAGTTTTTTAATAAAAGCTGGCAATTACCGCTATTCTGTAAATTACTGTATTCTCCTGCGGTGAACAGGAGTCATTAGCTGTCCATGGTCCTGATCGTTATAGCTGGGTGCTGACCAGCTTCAGCACCACAAACCCTGGACAGCTCCTGCACTGTAAAACCGTGAAATTTCAGGACCAAGGAAAAGGTCTATAATTTCACGATCTTACAGTGCAGGACCATGGACAGCTCCTCCTGAGTCCTGCAGACCGCTGGATAATACAGTAATACAATGAAGACCGGTAATTGCCGACTTTTTAAAAAAAAAGCTGCATTAGGATTGTGGAATTATAGACCCTGTCCTTGGTCCTGAAATTTCACAGTTTTACAGTGCAGGAGCTGTCCAGGGTCTGTGATGTTGAAGCTGGTCAGCACCCAGCTATAACAATCAGGACCACGGACAGCTCCTAACTCCTGCTCACAGCAGGAGAATACAGTAATTTACAGAATAGCGGTAATTACCGACTTTTATTAAAAAAGTGCATTAACCCCTGCACACACAGTCTGACATGTCAGTTTGTCTCCAGGGGGTGTGGACATAACTGAACACAAACTGCCATGACAGAAACTTGGGGTTAAACCTATATAACCAGCTTCTTAACAGCATCTGCAGCCTGGTGGCTGACATGCAGCACAGATGCTGTAGATGGAGTTAATATGCCGGTTAACCCTGGGAAATTTAAAATATTCTGCTGTCAAAGAAGCAGAAAGCCCGAAATAGCTATTATAGCTACAGATCTTTATCTGTAGATATATAGCTTTCGGGCTTTCCTGTGTCGGGACTATAGCACACACATGAGTGACTCACACAGTGTGCTGTCTGGGTGCGAGATTTTGTTGCACCCATAGACTTCCATTAGCCCCTCGCACGTCAAACACGCGTTTTGTCACAGCATGCTGCGAGTGAACTCGCATTTCACTCGCAGTGTGAGTTCAGCACAGGGGATACACACTAGTGTGCCCTGCCTGATATGGCAACACTGGTCCGAGTGCAATGCGAGTTGCCCTTGCATTGCACTCACGCGAGTGTGCCTTCAGCCTAAGTCGACTTCTCCTCTCTCATTGTTTCCAAACATGATGCCAATGATCTTCCTTCTGTTGGAATATCCTCTTGTTCAGGTTCCTTTGGGCTGCTGTGACCTGATGAGTCCACGGAGTAAAAGAAAAAGTACTTGCTGTTGTCTCCAAAAGTGGAGGGGCAAATATTACCACTGCATAAAAACTGATTATATAAAAGCAGACACATGAACGTTTTACATGAAGTGATTTATGGGAGAAGCCTCCCAGGGCTGCAAGTAGGTAGTCACACTGTGGGTTTTTAGTAATCTAAGTACAGTACTAACATTATTATCACTTCTATTGTGAGCACATATAGTGATGCAATAACAAGTAACAAGTATACCAAGTCACTAACCCATAGTTCACTCAGAACTGTGATCAAGCAGTGGCGAAACGGCTGTTAAGGTGGGGGTCACACGTGGCGATGTCGCCCGCGACATCGCCGAAAAGTGACGTAACAGCGATGTCGTGGGCGATATCACAAGTGCGTCGCGCTGTGTGACAGCGCGACGCAACTGCAAATTATCGCTGGTTGCAGGTTGACAGGTTTATGAACATGTTCATAAACCTGTCAACCTGTGACCAGCGATTAGGCTGGATCGCGCTGTCTGACACTGTTGGCGGACCGATCCAGCCTATATCGCAGCGTTGCTGAGGATCGCTCGCTGGGCTGAGCCCAGCCCAGCGAGCGATGGCTCCGCCCACATCGCCGCCGCGTCACTGGCAACGTCGTGCTGTGTGACAGCTAGCCTGCGATGTCGGAAGCGAGCGTGCACCTGCACATCGCTTCCGACATCGCCGGCCAGAATCGCCACGTGAGACCCCACCTTTAGGGGCGCGCTGCAACGATAGGACCTGTGGGTTGTAATCAGTGCTACACTTCTGAGTGAACTATGGGTGAGTGACTTGGTATACTTGTTACTTGTTATTGCATCACTATACGTGCTCACAATAGAAGTGATAATAATGTTAGCACTGTACTTAGATTACTAAAAACCCATAGTGTGACTACCTACTTGTAGCCCTGGGAGGCTTCTCCCATAAATCACTTCGTGTAAAACGTTCATGTGTCTGCTTTTATATATTTTGTTTAATAAAAGTGATATTTTTATAACAAAAACTCCAGTAGTGGTTTCCACTTACTTTATTGTTAAAAAGGAGTGTTATTTACGGTCCTGAACTATAAACACACTGTTTGATAATGGATTTATAAACATGTATTACGTTTACAGGTGTGTTATGTTTTTGAATATTTGCATTGCATAAAAACTGACATGCTTTTTGTACTGAAGGGTACTGAGGGGTATGCCATGATTACTGTAGTGATTCATTTATTTTCCTGTAATGACTTAATTAATTTTGCTGCACATCAGTTGTAACATACAGTATGTGAAAATATGGAAATCAGTAAACAACATTATGTGGATCTTTTCACACATTGCTCTATTATTATTGTGCACTGCATCTGTGTTGGCAATGACACTAGGGATTGTGTTTATACAGGATTGGCTATGTTGCATTTCCATTTTGATCAAAAGACAATCAAAAATAATGTCCAAACCACATAAATTGCATAACTGAAGCAAATGGAAGCAGAGGGGCCTTATAAATTATTATGGAGTTTGTTTCATTTTAAGAATAAAACGAAAGGGGCAATGTCACACCCCCAGAGTCTGCTCCTGCAGCTTCTGTGTCTGCCACCAGGTGCCGCCGTGTTCACTCCAGAGGTGGAGCTGGTGACATACCGTGTTTCCCCGAAAGTAAGGCCCTGTCTTACATTAAATTTACCCCCAAAAGTCCCACCCTGCCTTACTTTCGGGGGAGGCCTTACATTAGACAAAAAAAATGACAGGGGATGTTGTGCAGCATCCCCTGCAGCTCCCCCATCCCTGTGTGCAGCATCCCCTGCAGCTCCCCCATTGTTGTGCAGCATCCCCTGCAGCTCCCCCATTGTTGTGCAGCTTTCCCTGCAGCTCCCCCATTGTTGTGCAGCATCCCCTGCAGCTCCCCCATCCCTGTGTGCATGATCCCCTGCAGCTCCCCCATCCCTGTGTGCATGATCCCACTGCAGCTCCCCATCCCTGTGTGCATGATCCCACTGCACCGTGCACCCCCACTCTGCCCATGTGCTGCCACCACCCGCACGCAGCCCCATACACACACCCGTACGGCACCCATACACACACACACACGGTTTCGCTATACTTACCGTTCCGTTGCCGTACTTTCGATTTCCTCTGCGGTGCCAGTGGGAGCCTTCTGCTGCAGGGGACGCTGGGCCAATCAGCTGCGAGCCTGCAGGGCCGTGACGTCGCGGCTGATCAGCCAATCAGAGCTCGAGCTGATGGCCAATCAGCTGCAAGCCTGCAGGGCCGTGACCCGGGGCAGGAGAGAATGGCGGAGTCGGCCACAAGAAGCCCGCAGGCAGGCGAGAATGACGGGGCTGCCACAAGAAGCCCGCAGGCAGGCGAGAATGGCGGGGTTGCCACAAGAAGCCCGCAGGCAGGCGAGAATGGCGGGGCCGGCCACAAGAAGCCCACAGGCAGGCGAGAATGCGGGTGACAGCATGGAGGGGCCTGAACAAAGCGGTAAACTACGGCCTTAAGCGGCCTTACATTCCCCAGCTACCCCCCACCATAGGTGGCCTTACATTCCCCACAGACCCCCCCCCGAAAGCGGCCTTACAATCGGGGGGTGCCTTACATTGGAGAACCCTGGGCACCCCCCTACCCTGCCTTACTTTCGGGGGGGTCTTATATTCGGGAAACACGGTAGTAGTCTGACTTGTAGATGTGTTTTATGGCTGCCTAGCTGCGGTCATTAACTCTGACTTCAGCAAATTAGTAAATACTGCAGTCTATTTAAATCCTCTGTATGCCTCTGCTGGTTGCAGATATACTCCCTAGTTGTCGTTATCCTGCTTTGTAATTTGGGTCTGCCAAATTGACCTCAGCCTGATTTTGTGCTGTTCTCCAGCCTAACAATTTTGTACTTTTCTGACCTCTCAACTTTGACCATATATAGCGACTTTTCTATTCCTAGACTGCAACCCATCTATAGCCAGCAACTCCTTGGACCTTGCAGTAAAGCAGGATCCCTATATAGGAGTTAAAGCATGTCTGGGTATCTCAGTGATCTGCCTGATGGTGCGGTTTGCATTTAGTCTGTTCAGGATTCCCCTGTTTACCTGTAACTCGGACGGATGTTACAGTCATTATGTAGAGCTGAAACTAGATGGACCCCATAATAATCCCAGGGCTCCCTCCTCTTTCTTTACTTGAATTACGCAATGGATCAATTTTGGACACTATTTTTGTTTCTTACTCAAAAAGAAAACGTGAATTCTGCCCTATTTTTACAGTTTTCAATGTTATGTATAATTGATCAGTTAACTTTACTCTGCAAGTCAACACACTTACATAAATACACAATTTCACTAAAGGTTTTTTGGGGGGCTTATTACTTTTTTTATGATTTTGTCATGGAAATCTTTTTTTTTTTCGTTTGACATATTCTCAGAACCAACACTTTTTTTTAATGAACGAGTTGTAGTTTTTATTGCTAATATGTTAGGTATGACTTTTTGATTTACCGTATATACTCGTGTATAAGCCGACCCGTGTATAAGCCGACCCCCTACTTTTGCCCCAAAAATCTGGAAAAACCTATTGACTCGTGTATAAGCCGAGGGTGGACCCCAGCACAGGTATACAGCCCCCAGCAGTGTGGTATACAGGCCCCCCCCAGTGGTATACAGGCCTCCCCAGTGGTAGTATACAGCAGCCCCAGTGGTAGTATACAGAAGCCCCAGTGGTAGTATATAGCATCCCAGCAGCCCCAGTGGTACTATATAGCATCCCCAGTGGTAGTATATAGCATCCCCAGCAGCCCCAGTGGTAGTATATAGCATCCCCAGCAGCCCCAGTGGTATTATATAGTATCCCCAGCAGCCCCAGTGGTAGTATACAGCAGCCCCAGTGGTAGTATATAGCATCCCAGCAGCCCCAGTGGTAGTATACAGCAGCGCCAGTGGTAGTATATAGCATCCCCAGCAGCCCCAGTGGCACTATATAGCATCCCCAGTGGTAGTATATAGCATCCCCAGCAGCCCCAGTGGTAGTATATAGCATCCCCAGCAGCCCCAGTGGTAGTATATAGCATCCCCAGCAGCCCGAGTGGTAGTATACAGCAGCCCCAGTGGTAGTATACAGGAGCCCAAGCAGCCCCAGTGGTAGTATATAGCAGCCCCAGCAGCCCCAGTGGTAGTATACAGCAGCCCCAGTGGTAGTATACAGGAGCCCAAGCAGCCCCAGTGGTAGTATATAGCAGCCCCAGCAGCCCCAGTGGTAGTATACAGCAGCCCCAGTGGTAGTATATAGGAGCCCCAGCAGCCCCAGTGGTAGTATACAGGAGCCCAAGCAGCCCCAGTGGTAGTATATAGGAGCCCCAGCAGCCCCAGTGGTAGTATATAGGAGCCCCAGCAGCCCCAGTGGTAGTATAAAGGAGCCCAGCAGCCCCAGTGGTAGTATATAGGAGCCCCAGCAGCCCCAGTGGTAGTATACAGGAGCCCAAGCAGCCCCAGTGGTAGTATACATCAGCCCCAGAGGTATATACAGCCCCAGTGGTAGTATACAGCCCCAGTGGTAGTATACATCAGCCCCAGAGGTATATGCAGCCCCAGTGGTAGTATACAGCCCCAGTGGTAGTATCCAGCAGCCCCAGAGGTATATACAGCCCCAGCGGTAGTATACAGCCCCCCCCCTCCTTATCATGTCCCCCCAGGCTGCGGCAGCTGTGAAAATAACAAACACTTTATACATCACCTTCCGGCGCAGCTTCTCCGCTCCTCCGCTCGCCGGCTTCTTCTTCTTCTTGTGCCGACTTCTGTGACCGTGCGCAGGAAATTACGTCATCTCCTGCGCCCGGTCACATGACACCGGCACAAGCAGGAAGAAGAAGCCGGCGAGCGGAGGAGCGGAGAAGCTGCGCCGGAAGGTGATGTATAAAGAGTTTGTTATTTTCACAGCTGCCGCAGCCTGGGGGGACATGATAAGGAGGGGGGGGGCTGTTTATTAATACTGGGGGACCCATATTAAGGAGGGGGCCAGTGTATTGCAATATGCACGGCATCCCCCCGCCGTTGATGGACGGGGGATGCCGTGCATATTCATTGCACTAATGAGGCGGCCCCACGTGACCGCCTGCGGTCACCGCGGCCCCCTCCTGCCTCCTCCAGCTCCCGGTCACAGCCCCCCCCACAGCATATACCGTATGACCCGTGTATAAGCTGAGGGGGGGACTTTTCAGCCCAATTTTTGGGCTGAAAAACTCGGCTTATACACGAGTATATACGGTACTTATCAGGATGTATGAATCTTCTTAGAATAGGTCATCAATATCAGATCACTCACTCTCCACATATCAACTGTTATTAGCTCCTGTGAGGAGTTAGAACAAGTAGCAGTTGATCAGTCGAGGTGACAGGTGTCAGATCAATCTGATATTGATGAAGATCGATAGGTCATTAATATTGTAAAACTACTTTATGGGGTGATGTGGGGCATAACCAAATAAAGCAAAACTTGCTGCGGTATGCATAACACATCCCTCAATGACAGCAATATGTAAGGGATGATAATGTATGTAGAGTGGTGACGTTTGTGCGCCAGGGAGACATTAGAGTTTCCGGGACATAGCTGGGCTGGAATTAAAAAGCAGCCCTGGCCCACAAACATTACCAGTCTACATACATTATCATCTCCCTCATATTACTGTCAAAAAGCAATCTGTTATGCATACTGCAGCAAGTTTGGCTTTACTTGGTCACGCTATCTGAGGTTCAGAAATTTTGTTTGTCTTGTATACAATTTATTAGGGGTTCATTCAGAGCAGTGTTATTAATGGTCCATTCATAAAACAGGTCATCAACATTTATCAGCCCTAGTGTTGGAAATATACAGTATAAATAATGTATTTAGTAGCAATAGAACAGCTCCATATACTGTATAGTGAAAATTCATAGGTTCTGCAGTTCAGCTCCCATTCACTTCTAATATGAGCTGACAACCATTTAATGTGATTGAAAAGTAGTTAAAGGGGAGTTATCAAATTATGAAAATCCTACTATTGGACAACATGACAATTAGCTAGTTTCAAGCTGACTTGCTCGTTCTACCTGCTGTCATTTCTCCTGCTGATCTTTTATCTGTCATGGTGTACAGCTGCTTTCCATGGAGTTCAGCAACTACTGCCTGCCCAGGCCCTTACCATGAGTGTGCAGTATATATATTTAGTGATGAGCGAGTGTATTCATCACTATTCGCACGAATAGTACGGTATTTGCACTATTTGTTATTGTGTACTCATCTCTCTATATTTGGATGTCCCGCCCTCCAGTTTTGATGGCTCCTTTGCAACCACTAATCATTTTGGGCTTCTTAACCAATCACAGACATCTTGGTTGTGGCATTACTGTGATTGGCTGGCTGCCTAGCGTAAATGCAATGAAATCCAGTGGCGTAACGCATCCCAGCATAAGCAATGGCTTTTGCTGAAATGTGTTCACACAACCTGCATTTTTGCAAATGCACTTTCACTGCAAAGTATCAACAGAATCAACATGTCAATTCTTGGCGCCTTTTTCAGCAGGCTTTTCCTATAGCCCACATTATAAAATGGGCTCGGGAAAAGCACTGCCGAAAATGCAGTGTGTGAATGCAGTTGCAACTGCATAAAAGCGCCGCATCCCAAAAAAAAATATGCAACTTGTGAGCACAACCATAGGATCTATTTAATCGCTGCTGCCTCAATTTTACCCAGATTGAATGCAGAACCTGTGTTGGAGAAGCATAGGGACAGATCGGTCAGCTGCTGGGGAGAGAGTTAGGCCTCTCCAAAACAAAAAAACCCTTTTGAGGGCTACCTCAAGTGTACCTCAGTAACAGTGTAAAATAGCAAGAGATATTGGAGCAGGGAGAGTTGAAAGGATTATTTTATCAGCTGCATAATACCACCAAAACAATAGCTCTTCTGAGCGCTGAAGAGACACAGTACTGAGTTAGACTACAGGGGCGCAAGTGACTGGACAAGGGTCAGTGTCCAGCAGGGTCAACGCAGAGCAGCAGTACAACAAAACTTGCTACTGCCTGCTACTATCCTTACAGCAGTGCATTTAATCCACTGGTGCTTCTGTCCACATTTTAAAAAGTCATTTCGCCCAACTTACAGAGGACCTGTCACCTCCTTGTGCATGGCAAACTAAATACAGCACTGAATGCAGCATGTCTGCTGCATTCAGGGAAGGGGTCCCCCATGTCTCTAGCCCCCCTGTAAGCTTTAAAAAAGACTTTAGAAACCTTACAGTTAAGAGGTTGCCTGGGTTGGATATTATTAAGAGACTGCTGGCACAGCCCTCCCTGCCTCCTTTTTGTGTGTTCCACCCCCTCTTTGTGTCTGCTGCTGTATCCTCTTGTTCTGGGTCTGCTCTCCTCTTCTGCTCCTGACATCACAAAGAGCAAGAGCAGAGGAGAAGGGCAGACCCAGAACAAGAGGAGGCAGCAGCAGACACAGGTTTGTGCCATCCACACCAAAATCTGTCAACAAAACCCAAAAGGCCCCAAAAGCCTTTAGGCAAGGGATAGGGACGTGCATGTGGATGTGGTGGTGTCAGTGGTGTGCGAGAAGGCACTGAACCTGTGTCAGCTCAGATGAAGAAGCATGCATCCACTCTGTTCCTGGATAAATTTCCCGGTCTGGAACATAAACATGTGTTGAAGCCAGAAGACAAAAAACAGATTCTGTCTTGGATAGCAGATACAGCCTCTACGCAATTGTCAAGCAGCAATTGTCCACGACCACACAGTCTAATGTTGTTACACAGAAGGCTGGCCCATCCAACCCCGAAGCTGATTCTTCTTTCTCCCGCCATTATTAGTCACAGGAGACATATGACCCCAAGTTTGGCCACTCAGAGGATCAATTTGGTTCATATTGTTTGGTTAGCTCTGGCCTATCACCGTGCAGCATCGAAGAGGGATGCGAGGAGGTGTCATGAGTTGATGCTTGAGTATTTCAGAACCTACAACCAGAAGAAAGCCACTTGGAGGAACGTTATTTACTGTCTCCAGAGATGAAGGCTGATGATGATGAGAAACAGTTGCCATGATGTCAGCCTACATTGTCAAATGGGAAGGAAGATGAGATGGAGAATGAGGTGGTCGATGATGAATCCACTGATCTGACCTGGACTGTTGGCATGCATATCTTTGACAGCAACACAGAGGAAGAAGGATATGTAGCATCCACACAGGCACCAAGGGTTCGTCATGGTTTGCCCAGAGTGTCAACTGGGTCAACTCTTCCCAACACCACCCCTGCTGTGGGCCATGTCAGGGCAAGGGGGTGTTCAGCTGCTGTGTGGATTTTTTTTCTGAAAGTCCTTAAGAGAAAAACATTGTAGTCTGTAGCATCTGCCATACCAAGTTGAGCAGAGGCCAGGGCAAAGGCAACCTCAGCACCACCAGTATGTGAAACCTCATGGCAGCCAAGCATCCCAGTAAGTGGGCGGAACACCAGGGTACCGAATCTGCATCTGAGCGTCAAACCACTGCCATGTCATGTGGGCTATGTTCTTCCAAATCTGAAGTTCAGGAATCTGCCGCTCATACCTCCTGCCTACAAGCTGCGGTGGATCGCTCACAACAAACATCAACCATATCCACTTCCTTGTCCCAGCGAAGCGTCTAATTGTCAGGGCCTGAGACCCAACCACGCACCCACAATCACAAATACTAAACTCCTTCATTGCCAAATTGCTAACTGTGGAGATGTTGCTGTTTAGTCTTGTGGGAACACAGTCTTTCCATGATCTCTTGGCTGCGGCTGCCCCATGATACAGTGTTCACAGCCACCACTATTTTACTCGGTGTGCCGTCCCTGTGTTACAGAAGCACATGTTGAACAATCTGAACTGTGCTCTCACCAATGCTGTAACCAGGAAGGTCAATTTAACAACAGACATCTGGACAAGTTGTGGTAGACAGGAACGATACATTTTTGTCACGGCACACTGGGTGACCCCCTGGTGGAGGATGGAACAAATGCGCAATGTAGAATATCACACATCCTACCCACGCCAAGAATAGCGGGCCCAACTTCTGTCAGGGTTTCCGCCTCTTCATATTCCAGTTCTTCTCTCCACTCCTCCTGCTCCTCATCCTCCGCAGAATTACCCTCCCCATCAATGCCAAGCTGGGATCTGTGCAGCAGCGCATTGGCAAAGCAGCAACACACTCTGCTGAAGCTAATCTGTTTAGGTCAGAAACCACATACTGCAGCATAGCTGTGGCAAGCTTTGAAACAACAGACCGATCAGTGGCTCTCCCCACTTCACCTCCAAACTGGTCTGGTCATCTGCTATAATGGGCGTAAGCTGTGACAGCTTTAAAGGTCGACAAGCTAGTACACGTGGCATGCATGGGTCACGTTCTGAATCTAGTTGTTCAGAAATTTCTATAAACCTACCTTAACTTGACGTACCTCCTTGACAAGGTGAGCCTTATCAGAGCCCATTTACGCCATTCCTTTACTGCTTTAACAGCTCTTATAACACTTGAATTTGCCAAATCACCGACTCTTTTGCGACCTGCCCACACAGTGGAACTCTACCTATCATATGTTGGCGAGGCTTAGTGAGCAGCAGAGGGCAGTAGCTGAATACCAACTTCAACATGCCCATCAGATTGAGAGTCAGCCAACACACATATCAACTATCGAGTGGGTGTGGATCACTGATATTTGTGAGGTTCTTGAGAACTTTGAGTACTGCACCAACCTCATGAGCGGTGATCAGGCTATTATCAGCGTAACCATCCCGCTGCTGTGTCTCCTGAAACAGTCACTGCATAATCTCAAAGATAAAGCTTTGAGTGGCCTGCAGTTGACATGGAGACAGATCTCCAAATGGGTGATGCTACCCAGCCCAGCCAATATTCTGAGGCAATATTCGGTGATGAAGAGGAAGAGGAATTGTTTTACTGTGCTGCCGAGGGGCCTCATAATGCTATAGAGGGGACACCCAACCCAAGCTTCATGTCTGTCCAGGCTGGATGTCTTTAAATATATCCCTGGCACACAATAAAAGAAGAGAGATGATTATCCTTTTTGTGTTTTTTTATTTTTGAAGGTGAAAAACAGGTTGTATCACACAACGTTTCGGCTCCAGTTGGGCTCCTGTCCATCCACCCAGACCAGCCACCAAGCTGCTGCACTGACACAAAGGACGGAGTCATATGCTGAGTACCTCAAACAGGGTACTGGCCTGAGCAGTTGCTCATGTGGGAACTGAACCACAAACCCCCTTTCTATATATACAGAAGACTCACTTGAGAAAGGCTCAACTGGAGCCAAAACGTTGTGTGATACAACCTGTTTTTCACCTTCAAAAATAAAAAACACAAAAAGGATAATCATCTCTTCTTTTATTGTGTGCCGGGGATATATTTAAAGACTTTGTGGCCTATTTTTCCCTTGTGCACCTAAACGGTGGTCGAGCTATACTATATGCTCTCTGATTTGTCCAGGCTGGATGGGCTGGAGAGGAGGAGGTGGAGAGTCAGCGTGAGGAGAGGATGGGTACTCATCCTACTATTGAGGACACCGAAGATTTGCCTTTTGACAGCTTGGACCACATGGCACAGTTCATGTGTAACTGTCTGTGGCAAGACCCTTGCGTGATATACATTTTATCTAACAACCTGTACTGGTTGGCCACCTTTCACGGTCCACAGTACAAGGAGAAATTTTCTTCTCTCCTTTTGGAGTCACCCAACAGTTTACAATGGAATCCTTCAAGAGGGTCGTTGTAGATCAATTGCTAAAAACATCACACTCAGACAATGCTGGCGGCATAGGTGCAGACTCTTTTAAACACCAAGGCATAATGGGGAGATACATGAACACCAGGTCCAACAGAGGTGGTGGGAAAATGTGCAGAAATTTGGCAATTTTCAATAAATCAGCTCAACAGCAAGGGCTATCTGTGCCTGTAACAATGCCAAGAAGGGAGAAGTTACACAACATGGTCAAGGCTTACTTAAGCGACCATACGTGCATCATTTCTGACGCTTCAGCTCCCTTTAATTACTGAGTGTCCAAGCTAAGCTTTAGGAGCTTTGTTTTAAATGTTTTTGTATACTAATCTAATTATGAGAAGACCAGAATCAACCAGGAAAAATATTAAAACCATCCTAAGTGTGAGCTATCGCCAATCCAGAAGTCTCCCAAATCTCTCACTGGCAACTGACTCGTTCTTTTTGATTTATCAAGTGAACCAAACAACGTTCATGTATATGATGAGGATTTATACTAGCAATGATTTCCTCCTGTGTGGCGGTAGAAGCTTCCCTCTAGTGCCTTGCCAAGCTCTGACGGGCCGCTGCCAAAATATGGGTTACCACTGGAACTAAGTTTGGGGGAAGAAGGTCCAACCCAATATTTAAGACTGCCAAGGGCCCCTCTAGAGTTAAAGAGAAATCTATCAAGGTCCACTTATAAGTCTGCCTCTCAATTCCAGAATTCTCCTATCTCCAGCACATATGACCCAGATCCCCTTTTTTACCACATCCCTTCCAGCATAATGGAGAACATGATTTGTTAAATTTGGAAATTTTAGAAGGGGTCAGATACCAGTTCATATGTATTTTGTTTAGTTGTTATAGATCAGTGTTTCTCAACTCCAGTCCTCGGGACCCACCAACAGATCTTGTTTTCAGGATTTCCTTAAGGTACCATCACACACAGCAATATTGCTAGGCAATTTCACTGGCAATTTGCTGGTTGCAGTGAAATCATGGACACATTGTTACATTTTGTTGCTGTGTACAAATGTAACAATGTGTCCATGATTTCACTGTAACCAGCAAATTGCCAGTGAAATTGCCTAGCAATATTGCTGTGTGTGACGGTACCTTTAGTATTGCACTGGTGATATTTTAATCACCTGCACAGGGGATAATTCAAACCCATGTGCAACACTAAGAAAATCATGAAAACACGACGTGTAGGTGGGTCCTGAGGACTGGAGTTGAGAAACACTGGACTAGATGATTAATGCAGGAGGAGTTGCCTTCAAGTAAATGTGGCCGCAGTCTACCATTGTTCGGTGGTGGATGAGAAAGAGAGTGCCTCCTCCCAGTCATTAATATAAGGGAGTTTGACCGACTCTGCTGGCGAAGAGTCCTATAGAACAGAGGCAATCCATGTTCATTGCTGTATTCTACTTCAAGAAATCAACGAGGACATCGTATGTCACAGAAAATTCTATTTAGCCACAATCATGTATATTGTGGTGTGAGTAAACATGTGTGTATGTCTTATGACATCATACTCACCACGCAGAGTCTGGATGTGGGCGCAGATGGCGGCCATGCGGTCCCTCGCCTTATACTTATTGTCCGCCACCGTTTTGATGATCTGCTTAGGCGTCCGCACCACTTGCAGTCTCCTAAGCAGGGCCCTCTGTACTTTGTACACAATGCGCATCTTATGCAGCCGTGGGTGCTGATGCAGGAACTCGCACCAGTAGTCCAGCCTGTCCAGGTAGTCAAACAGCAGCAGTAGCTCGGGCTCCCCCCATGCTGCAGAGCGCTGTACAGCAGCCATCTTTAGGCAGGGGACTGTAAAGCACCTAGAAGGCAGGGCCCGCCACAAAACGACGTAACGACGTCATGGCGCAGAGTATTGACGCTGTGTAAACTTCTCCGTCCGCAAAGGCGTCGCCCGCACATGGTGGATGACCACAGTGAATGCCACGGCGTCACATAAAATTTTAAACCGCAACGCTCAAGCGTCGCACATGGCCACACATATCTGGGCTATTATTGCCATAAGTGCCTAGACTTGTATTAACATTTTAATATATGTGTGACATGTGGAATGAAAGAGTGTAGCTAGCATCAATGAGGGCTTCACATACTGACATGGCACTTTTGGCCAGTACATTTTGTTTTTAGCGACCCTATGTTTGTGGCGTCATCAATAGGCGCCTTAAACGCCATCATGAATAGTAAAGAAGGTATTTGACAATGATTCGCCTTGTATATGTGCATTTTGGCAACATTGAGGAGATGCAGAAGTCAATGAATAAAGTGGTGTACGCACAGATAATCCAATATGGCTCCTTTGCCAGTGCCATCCAATCGGCATACAATACTAGCCACCAATCGACGTAGATGGGGTGCGGAAAACACAACCCACAGGCACACCAACGGGCTTGTTTGTGCAACCTGTGAAATCGCAAACAAGATCGTAGTTGCGCCGTCACACAGCACGATCATGCCAGATCACATATGCAACATTGTACGGTTGAAGAGCATGCACAATCTTCATGCAATATCGTCCCTGCGATTTATTGCAGTCACATTGCCCTGTTACACGACACAACGCACGAACAATATCAACTGCGACTGCCACACCATGTGACTTTTGTCGAAGTTGCATTGCGATATTGCAACGTGTAACGGTACCCTTAGAGTTTTGATTTGCAACATCCTTCTCAGGATAGTGAGTCAATACACAACTTCCAATTTGACCCTTTTAAATCTGGACGCTGTTTTCATTTATTACTTTTCCTCATTTGCAGTGAATTGTTTTCGGCTTGCCCAATCAAGTGAAAGATAATTTACTCCATATTGAACAAAAACAAGTTACACAAAGCAGGAAAATTTGGACAGACAACTACTTAAAGATTAAATAGGTCACATTAGTCAATCTAATCAATGCCAACTTGTACAGTTCTCAGCCCATGTCTATGTGAATGTAGCTAATTCGGTCACCTTGAGGTACTATCTGTGACGGCCTTTATTAAATCCCAGTGTGTCACACATAGTTATCCACATTGCAGTATCAGGATCATCAAGCTTTGCACATCAGAAACTAGAATTGCACCAGGAACACATTAAAAATGGATATCACTTATTGTCAGCTTGAAGGAGCACACTTAGCAAAAGCTTAAAGTCTTCAATCTAAGATGACCTTCATCATCTCACCAGAAACAGTGTCCTCCATGTCTAGAGCACTGAAACTTTTTATAAGATTTCTGTTCAGTGTTTTGAAGTTTTTAGTGGTAAACGGGATGGTACAAATGAAACTAAACTTAAATTGCAATACATTATACCAGCGATCAGAGTAATATAAGTTAATGTCCCATAGAGGTGTGGCCACTGGTCGGGACGCCACGGAGGGGTACTGCACCCAAATAAGAGTGTGTGGTATTCCTGTGATAAAGGGAACTGAGATGGTGAATAAGGGACCCTCACAACAACCATTTATACACACCCTAGACTAGGGGACCGTGGGTGGACCCGCTGTAGGGAGGACCCAGTCCCAGGAGGAGGAGTTAGACGGGTAGAAAAGTGTGTGGGTGGGAGAAGAGAGAGACGCAGAGAGTCGAGTTGGGAAGTGAGGGGTGAAGGAAGATGCAGGAAGGTTGTCGTGACAGGAGGGAGACCCTAGGGGCACCAGGTGTTGCGATGAGCCAGAATCTGAACCCAGTACTAACGTCCAGAGGTGTCTGGTCCCAGGCAGAGGACCAGCTCTGGAAATGGTGCGGGAGTTCAACCCCAAGCAGTTAAACCGGAGGCCCCGAGTTTCTTCAGTAAGTCGCGGCCAAAGACCCAGGGCATCCCTTAAAAAGGCATACTCAACTAGGGTCAGGGGGACCTAAAGGGCAGTCCCCCACCGAATATCCGTGGGAGCTGGCGCGAGGCTCTGCACGCGGAGGAACTGCACAATAGTGAGGAGAAAGTAGGGGAGTGAGGAACCGGCAAGGAACAGCAGGCACACCACCGAGAATCCTGAGTGAGGATGGTGACTACCCAGGCCAGAAAGACCCGAGTGACTTGAACATCTGTCAATTTGCTTGAAGTACTGCAAGTAAACCTGTTCAGAATTAAAGACTTTGTGACATACTTTATTTCCCTCACCTGAAGAGCCGCACACTTGCTGTGTTGAAAGGACAAGTGACTGTGCCATGTGTAAAAACTACTACGTAACTAGCGTAACCATCTTGCTGCACTACCATCACCCCAGAGGTCTGACCGCAGCTCCAGTAACCATACCGGAACTATAGGTGGCGTCACAAACTATTCTTATTTTTATTATTTTTACTGATTTTCAGTGACCACCAGAGCCACGGGATAGGGCACAGGACCCAGTGACATTCACCGTGAATCAACGCCCGGAACCGGGTACCCCACGGCCCTGGGTCGGGTCAGAGGGACTAAGTAAAAAAAATGAAAAAAAAGTGAAAATAAATTGTGAAGATGTTAAAAAAAATACCAAATTATATACAAAATTGGGAAAATATTATAGTAATACATAAGTATATTTATGTAAAAACAAAAATAAACAAAAAAAGAACAAATATCTGGTAGCACCATGTCCGTGGCAGCCCAATCTATAACACTGTCACACTACTTAACCCCTTCTGTGAAAACTATAAAAAAAATTAGATACTTTTTCATCATTTGGTTGAAAAAAAGTGTTATAAATACAAATGGTATCGCTGAAAACGTCATTTTCCCTTGCGAAAAAACAAGCCACCACTCAGCTCCATAAGCAAAAAGCTTTAGAATATTGCAATTTCAAAAAAGTATGCTTCTATAAAACAGTTTTTACTGGGTACAGCTGCATACTCACAATCAGTAAAAACAAAATTCTCCTAAAATGCTGCAGTGTACAGTAGCAGCATAGTGAATGGGATTTGTAGAAATCATATGCTCACAATGCTTCTCCCTCCGCAGTGTTATTTCAGCTGCGGTGCAGGTTTCCGAAGGATCGTATCTCCACAGCATGCACATTTCATGCTGCGGAGTCGGAAGCGGTCACCATCGGGTGCACACAGGGAGAAGCCACTCTGCACCCACTGCAGATGGTGGCACAGGGCGCCTGCGGTTTCCCTGCAGATCCAGAGGTACTGCTTCCAAGATCCAGCGCCTCCGGATAATGAGCACATACCCCCTAAAAGCGACAAACCATAAATAAAGAAACATATTATATATATACACACATATATATATATATATATATATATATATATATATAACTAGATGGCGGCCCGATTCTAAAGAATCGGGTATTCTAGCCTATGGTTAGCAGGGTATACGGGGACTCAGTGGTTAGCAGACTATACAGCAGCTCAGTGGTTAGCAGAGTGTTACGGAGGCTCAGTGGTTCCTAGTCTGCTTCAGGGCAGAGTGCAGTGGTCAGGGGCAGAGTGGAGTGGTCAGGGGCAGAGTGCAGTGGTTAGGGGCAGAGTGCAGTGGTCAGGGGCAGAGTGCAGTGGTCAGGGGCAGAGTGTATTGGTCAGGGGCAGAGTGTATTGGTCAGGGGCAGAGTGCAGTGGTCGGGGCAGAGTGCAGTGGTCGGGCAGAGTGCAGTGGTCGGGGTAGAGTGCAGTGGTCAGGGGCAGAGTGCAGTGGTCATGGGCCCGATGCAATTGCATCGGGAGCGTGGTGAAATGAATTGTGTGTATTCAGGCGGGTCAGTGGGTAGCAGAGTATACAGGGGGCTCTGAGGGTAGCAGATTATACAGGCAGCTCTGTGGGTAGCAGAGTATACAGGCGGCTCTGTTGGTAGCAGAGTATACAGGCGGCTCTGTGGGTAGCAGAGTATAGAGGCGGCTCTGTGGGTAGCAGAGTATAGAGGCGGCTGTGTGGGTAGCAGAGAATACAGGCGGCTCTGTGGGTAGCAAAGTATAGAGGTGGCTCTGTGGATAGCAGAGTATGATGTGGCGGGAGGCTGGAGGGGTGAGGAGAGGTGAGGCAGGAGGGGTGAGGAGAGATGCGGTTGGAGGGGTGAGGAGAGGTGCCAGTGGAGGGGTGAGGAGAGGTGCAGCTGGAGGGGTGAGGAGAGGTGTGGCTGGAGGGGTGAGGAGAGGTGCGGATGGAGGGGTGAGGAAAGGTGCAGCTGGAGGGCAGGAGGGGTGAGGAGAGAGGAGGCTGGAGCAGCGACATCACCGTTCGGCACACCTCTCCTCCTCCAGGCTGCACACCTCTCTCCCTCCAGGCTGCACACCAGCTGGCTCCGTATCCCCGGGGCCACTTGGCCTCGTGCTCGGCTTCCGGCACAGGGCTGACCCCCGGAGCCTCGGCCCAGTCCAGGAGTGGAGGCCGGTCCGTGCGGCCGCCATTCCGCTGAGAGCCGCCAGCAGCCCCGGGCACTGGAAGTGAGGGGGAGGAGCCTGCAACTGTGAAACCGGCCGGAGCAAGCGCGAGGCACCCGGGAGACGACCGGCATTAGCCGGTCATCTCCCGAAGTGGTGTGTGGCGGGCGGGAGACGACCAGCTATCGCCGGTCGTCTTCCGCCCGTGATGTGTGTTTTAGGCAGTGTAGGGGCGGCCGTAAGCATGGCGGGGCTGCCAGAGTCCCACTCTGCTTAGGGCCGGCATGTTGGTCCACCCTGGACGGGTGTAGCGCTGTGGTGACGTCACTTTGGCGATGACAAAGTGACAGAAGTGCTGGCTAAAGTGACGGAAGTGAGCCTTCGGGTTTTATATATTAGATATAGCAGCGCTATGGTATATGGCGGTACAGTATAGCACATGTATAGCAGCACTATAGTATATGGCAGTATATTACAGTATATGTAGAGTTGCACTATAGTATATGGTGGAATTTTATAGCACATGTATAGCAGCACTATAGTATATGGCGATACATTAGAGTACATGTATAGCAGCACTATGGTATATGGCAATACTCAGCTCCCCTCCGCTCCTCCCCCCAAAAAATAAAAAAATCCTCAGTGAGGATACTCACCTGTCCGCCGGCTCGCTCCACCTCCGTCTACTAGGTCCTACAGGCCTTTAGGACCCGTCGTTGCCTGGGAAACCGATCAGCTGATCGGTCACATGACCGCTAACTGCCAGGGGGGCAGGATGGTGACGGGGGGTGAAGTGGTGGCAGGATGGAGCGTGCGGTGCAGGATGGACCCGGGGGGGCAGGATGGAGCCGGAGGAGCAGGATGGAGCCGGAGGAGCAGGATAGTGGCGGAGGTGGGGGCAGGATGGAGGTGGCGGGGCAGGATTGAGCGAGCGGGGCGGGATGGTGGCGGGGGAGCAGGATGGAGTGAGCGGGGCAGGAGGGAGCCGGCGGGGGGGGCAGGATGGAACAGGCGGGGGGCGGATGGAGGCGGAGGGGGGGCAGGATGGAAGCGGCGGGGGGGCAGGATGGAGCTGGCGTGTGGGGGGGCAGGATGGAGCGGGCAGGGGGGTAGGATGGAGCAGGCGGGGGGGAGCAGGATGGTGTCGGTGGGAGGGCAGGATGGAGCCGGCGGGGGGGCAGGATGGAGCTGGTGTGGGGGGGGCAGGATGGAGCCGGTGGGGGGTTAGGATGGAGCAGGCGGGGGCACAGGATGGAGCCAGCAGCGGGGGGGGGCAGGATGGAGTCGGCGGGGGGCAGGATGGAGCCGGCGGGGGGGCAGGATGGAGCGGGCGCAGGGGGAAGGATGGAGCGGGCACAGGGGGAAGGATGAAGACGGCGGGGAGGCAGGATGGAGCTGGTGTGGAGGGGGCAGGATGGAGCCGCAGGGGGGGCAGGATGAAGCCGGCGGGGGGGCAGGATGGAGCCGGCGGGGGGGGGGAGGATAAAGCAGGCAGGGGGGCAGGATGCAGCCGGCAGGGGGGGGCAGGATGGAGGCGAGGGGGGGGCAGGATGGAGCCGGCGGGGGGCATGATGGAGCTGGTGTAGGGGGGGCAGGATGGAGCGGGCGGGGGAGGGTGTGGAATGGAGCCGGCGGGTGGGCAGGTTGGAGCTGGTGTGGGGGGGGCAGGATGGAGCGGGGGGGGGGTAGGATGGAGCGGGCGGGGGGGGCAGGATGGAGCCAGCGGGGGGGGCAGGATGGAGTCGGCGGGGGGCAGGATGGAGCCGGCGGGGGGCAGGATGGAGGTGGGGGGTGGCAGGATGCAGCCGGTGGGGGGGGCAGGATGGAAGCGAGGGGGGGGCAGGATGGAGCCAGCGGGGGGGGTGGAATGGAGCCAAGGGGGGGACAGGATGGAGCCTGTGGGGGGGGGGCAGGATGGAGCCGGCGGGGAGGGGGGGCAGGATGGTGGTGGCAGGGGGATTGTCAGGATGGATACAAGGATACTCACCCGTGTGCCGGCTCACAGGACCTGTGGTCAGCTGATCGGTTTCCCAGGCAACCACAGGTCCTCAAGCTATGGAGGTAGAAGACGTAGATGGAGCGCGCCGGCGGACGGGTGGGTATCCTCTATGAGGCTGTTTTTATTTTTAATAGAACCAAGCAGGGGGGAGCCGCGGGGGGGCCGCAGGAGCGGGAGGGCAGGAGGAGACGCGGGGGGGCAGGAGGAGCCGTGGGGTAGCTGCGGGGGGGAAGGAAAAGCCGCGGGGGGCCGCAGGAGCGGGGGAGCTGCGGGGGAACAGGAAAAGCCGCGGGGAACAGCGCCGTTTTGACAGCAGCTCGTGGTGGGCGCTAAAGCGCCACCGCTCGTTGCCATCTTGGAGCACCCTGAGCGGGTGTAGTGCCCAAGCCACTTCCGTCTGTGTGACGTCATTTTTGTCCCTTGAAGACAGAAGTGGCTTCGAAATTTATATATTAGATGGAACAGCACAGAAGAAATATTAAAGCGGGAGCAAAGCTGTCACACTTTCCCTGACGAAGGTCACAGCCGAAATGCGCATAGGGCGCATGCACATCTAATATACACTGGTCATGCACCATAGATTACGGTAATTAACTGGGAAATAGAATGTAAAGATAGATTACGGTTTATTCTCATTATAGACTGCACAACTTGGGATTGTTGCAATCGATCTATGTAGGAGTCTAAAGGCAGCGTTACACGTAGCGATATCACTAATGATATCGCCGCAACGTCACAGGTTTTGTGATGTAGCAGCGACCTTGCCAGCGATATCTCTGTGTGTGACACTTAGCAGTGATTCGCCCTCCGTTGGGAGATCGCTGATCGTTAATGAATGGCCTGAACCATTTCTTGATCGCCGATCTCCCGCTGGGCATGCTGGATCACTGTGTGTGACGGGGCAACAACCAGCGAGCTCCATGCTTCGCCCGAGAACCAAACAGTTCCCAACGACTGTCGGGTGTCGCCGCATCGTTGGGTGATCGCTGGTAAGTCTGCCTGTATGGCATCTCACCAGCGACCACACAGCGATGTTCCAGCAATCCCGGCCAGGTTGGATCACTGGATATGCGGGAACATCGCTATTTGCAACGGGGCCTTTACTGCAAGTTCAGTGCTAGTTGATTAAATGAGGCTGAGTGTATATGGGTGGAGGTCAGTAGTAGTCTTGTGAAAGTCCACAACATGCAGCTTGATGTCCCTATGTACATATGATGCGATCTCATGACAGCATTTGGGCTTCAAAATCCCATCATGCAGCCTGAAGCCTCTATGTTCATATAATGTAATCTTACATATGACAGTGTTTCAACTGCAAATTTCTCAATACTACTGTAGATTCTTTACTGAGATATTGAGAGTGTATGGGATCTGTGATAATTGATAATTGCATCAGCTGCAGTGTTACTATGGAAAGTTGAATATGTAAACCATCTCAAATTCATATTGTACTACTTAATTGTGTCCCCACCTTTGATAAAGATATATATATATATATATATATATATATATATATATATATATATATATATATATATATTAAAAAAAATAAAATAAAATTATGATCACCACCTGTGGTCTTTATGTACAATTCTGTAATTACATGGGTAAGGCTGCTTTCACATCAGCGGTTTTCACTGATCGCGAGCAGTTGCGGTGAAAAAAACGCAACTGCCGCGATTACCGCATAACGGCCGCACTTGCGGTTCACTTGCGGCAAGCCCCATACAATGTCTATGGGGCTTGCAGCAGGTGCGGCAAGTGTGGTTTCGGCACTTGCGGCAGGTGCGGCCGCGAAAAAAATACGGCATACCGCGTATTTTTCGCGGCCGCACCTGCCGCAAGTGCCGAAACCGCACTTGCCGCACTTGCCGCACACTTACCGCAAGCCCCATAGACATTGGATGGGGCTTGCCGCAAGTGTGCTGCAATCGCGGCCGTTATGCGGTGATTGCGGCAGTTGCACTTTTGATACGTTTAGACCATTAATTGCTTTTTTTTTGGTTCGGTTTAAGTGTATTACACCTGTTTGTACTGTACATCATAATTACTTGTATTACTGTTCATAAGGGGTGCCTTTTGTGCTTATTTTGCCTTTGGCAATTTTCATTGTTTTTTGTCTTTTATGTGTCAGCTGTTTTTTGTACTTCAATAAGGGTATTCCGTGATCATCCTGGTTTTTGCATGCTGCCTTTTTCTTCCTTTTCTACAGATTGTTTATTGCATGCTTGGGATTGATCCTATTTACAGTTACTTTGCGGTGCCCTCAGATATTCTCTCTTAAAAATCATGTTATCTTTCACACTTCAGCTGTGAATATCACAAACTGACAGAAAGGGTAATAAACTAGACAGCTGAAAGAACTCATTGGGGAAGAGTTTTTGAAAGCTTTTTCGCCAGAAAACTTGCATAAAAGCTTTAAGATGTGTGTAGCTCGGGAAGAACCAGGGAAGGGTATAGCCATACCCACCATTACGTTCATGTTGACTAATGGAGTTTTGAAGACTCTAATGGCAGCATTACACATCCCGATATCGTCGTCCAACTGCGACAAAAAGTCACATGGTTCGTGCGTTGGCCCCGATATCGTTCGTGCGTTGTATGGTGTAAATGAGCAATGCAACGCAAGAACGATGCCAGAATGATATTGGGGAAGAATTGTGCAGGCTCTCCAACTGCCCAATATTAGATGGATGATGTGGCAGGATCGTGCTGTGTGACAGCCCAACAACGATTTGGAGTACAACTTCCCCTATTCTCTCCCATGTTAAATGGTCGTTCCTGGGTCGCCCGTACAAGGGGGCGTAGACATCGCAGTTGTGTTGCCTGCCGATATCTCCCTGTGTGACAGCTCTTATGCGATCTTGGAATTCTGCCCAAAAAATGCGCGCACCCGTGCCGTTGTATCCAACATCGAAACGATGTTGGGACGTGTAAAGCGGCCATTACTGATGTAGCATTTTTGGAGAGGCATACATCACTCAGGAGAGGTGCCATATTTATTAAGTGATGTGACCGTTTTAATGAATTGGGCTCCTTCTACTCCAGCAAGACTTGAGTGTTTACTATTCAAGTGTTGAAAAACAGCCTCATTGTATTTAAAAAGTTATCCCTTTTGACAACTTGCTTTTTTAAAGTCATGGTCTCCATGTTTTTCTGATGGTAGAGTTATCTAAGGTGGCTTCCACAGGTTTCTCTTATGTGTTTATCCCTTTAATAGGCCAGTGTTCCATCGTGATTGACTTTGATGTAGATTTGTTTTGAATCAACTCATGTTTGCTAGCTGTGAATTGTAAGCCGTCATCATCGTTCCACTTCTCGACAATTCTCATGAATGAATAACAACAGGATATTTTAAACAACATTTTCAACATTCTCAACTTCCTGTTTGTACAGATTAACTTAATGTCCACTTAATATATCCCTCTGCACATTCTCCTATTAGAAAGTTAAAGAAAATTAATCTCCTGAAACATTCATAGGATTCTAGCTCCAATTTAAGAGCACTCCATTCCTAATTTTAGCCTTCCTGCTATTTTAGTATTTCTCTGTTTAGCTTCGATTATGTCTTAAATTAATCAACAGACTGTGGGAAAAGCAGAATGTCCATTGTTTCATCAGGTCTGGATGGTTTTCTTCCATTGCTCAGTTTATATTAGATGTAAACGTGCACAAGGAAGCTTCATATGGCATGATCCACCATTGTGAACCATCTTTAGTACCAAAATCATCTAAATCTACTACATCATCTCTTTGCAAGTTTTAAGCACTTCTTCATTTTATATTTATATATTATCAAAATATATGGAAAGCAGCGGCGATGTAGAAAGCAACTATCACTTCCAGGGTTAAATTCAATCCTGGCAGAGATCCTTAACATTGCAGTCAATGGGGAAGTTGCTTGTAACATCACTGTTGCAATGTCAGACAGGGCGATTCAGGCAGATCGCCTGAGCAACATCGCCTGGTTTCAGGAAATTGTCCTGAAACCAGGCGATGTTGCTGGAGCATCTATCGCCGTTGATATCACCCTGTCGCACTGGCACTGGCGATGTTGCAGAAACTTGGCCACGCCCCTGAGTTGCCGGCTAGGTTTCCAGACATGTTTCCCCATGTGACGGTACATTAAGAGACTAAAGAGACCAGATGCATTGTTCTATGTGAAAGTAAAAGATGCATATAAAAAAAGAAGAATGAATCCAAATATATAATTTCACAGAATAAGATAAATGTAGGTAAGGAGGAGAAGTTAGGGAAAGATTGAATGAGGCAGCAGAGTAGTAAGTTGGGCAAAAGGCAAACAAGGGACTTAGTTTTACCCTTGAAATGTGGTTCACTGGCCCTCCCTGTTCCTAGAATTACCTCTGAAGGTGAGGATGTCTGAGCCACCACCCTTACCTTTTGCTCCCAAAAAGCCCTAGGCTAAGTCTTCCTCCCCTTCAGGCAAATACCAGAAACCACAGCAACTCCCACAAGATAAGGAAAACTCCAGGCAGGAACAGTAGGTAGGCACCAGCACACTCTGCCTTACATCCATACAGCACATGGTCTTGGCAGAAACTAAAACTCTATCAGCGACATCTGGTGATTGAAGAGCAAACTATTTAAAGGCCAGGGGCATGGACACCTAACACACCCATAAGATCCCATCTGAAGAGCCGCCTCAGATAAAGACAGCAACACCACAGCAGCAACATTAACTTTGAATTTGCCAAAGGAAATTTACTCCCATTTAACAACAGCAGAGCATTTCACAATGACTGCAGAGCAGTCAACACGTGACACTTGAAAATAGCTAGAAATTGGCAACGACAACTATGAATGGCTATTGTAACAATGCACTTTATAAAATAGAGGTACTTGTGTGTTGGTTGTCGAGTTGCAAAAGGCACGGTTTCCATTTAAAGTTCATTCTGTTTATTCAGAGCTTCATAAACCCGGTAAAGAAACTTAAAGAGGAGCCTTTCATTGACTTTACAGGAATGTAGATACACACAGTATTACAGTCCAATAACACACATGGATACACCCACACAGGTTTGGATACACTTCAATAGACGTATCCTAGTGAGTTTATCCCAGTCTTCACTCCCTCCAGAAGTCTGCTGTTTCCCAGGGTAGACACATGGTTTTCAAGTCTGTTAACCTCTCTGACATACTCCACACACACACATAAAGGTCTCTCCACCATGTGCTTCCAGCCAGCATGATCATTCCAGGACCTTGCAACATTGCATCTAACCACTTGCAGGACTTGGGAACACAGAAACCATGTGACCCAACAGAAGAGAAACTATATCACATGAGATACACCCATGGGAGGTATTTGGATGGTCAGTCCCTTCCATCACTTTTGACCATCATGTGAACCTGGCTCTGAATGTGCACTAAAAAGCATTGCAGGTTCACATTGCATCAGATCTCCACCTTTGCAATACATACTGGCTTTTTATAATGCAGCCCATTACTACATTACACAATATAGAAGCCTACAAGGAGCTTGAAGTGAAATGTGTTTAATATTTGTGTGTGTGTGGGCGTGTGTGTGTGTGTGTGTGTGTGTGTGTGGGCATGTGTGTGTGTGTGTGTGGGCATGTGTGTGTGTGTGGAGAACTGTGGCTTAGAATCATGAGGTATTCTACAGTGACTAAATATCAGCACTTGGAAAATAAATGCTCAATTATCTGGGCAGGGATGGATATACTATCGTTGCAACCAAAGCAGGAGGAGCTGTGTATTATGATGAGCCATAGGAATGCAAAGTGCCCATATATTGTTCTTGCCAGGGGCCCTCCTCTGTCTGTGTCTGCTCCTGAATCTGGGCATTAATCAGATTCCAATCTCTGTATTAATTTGCTCTAGAACCCAATGAGTGTCAGAAGGATAAACCATCCATCATGACTTCATAATTCTCTGTGTCTTTCTAAATTTAAGATGTCACATAGCTCCTCGATATAAAGCCATTTCAAGTTGGATGACAGTAGACATGACGTTTTGAGCTGTAGTCATCATACCTTTTTGATTCTTTATTGTGGACTTAGTGTGAGGTATTCAGTTATTGTGGATCTGGCAGTGACGGATGCCTCTGCTGTTCCCTGTTGTCACTGCTGTTTTATTGCTTGAACTGTCAGCACGACTAACATCAGTCATGTCTCCTGACACAAGATGACTTCTTAGATTTATCTACAGCAGGCAGAGCAATGACTCACCTGCCTGCGGGATGTAATTTAAGTGACATACCTGTAATATTAGTGTTTGCATGGTACAACTGACAAACCCATTACTATCTATATATATTTAGACATACACTCTGATCTGAGTAATTTAGAAGTGACCTCAGGTAGACCACTCTGTGTGGAGATACAGGGCACCAACATTAATCCAAATGAGTTAAATTGGTAATCGTTCAACTGAGTGTTTCATTTCCTTCAGCTCTGTGGGTGTGATAGTGAGATGAAAGTACATGCTCACAGAGCTGTTCGATCTCCCCACTAAAGAGCTTGGTTTTGGCAAAGTATTCATGAATTGATTGTGGTGCTATATTTACTGTATGTACTCATTTTGGTTTTCATGCTGTATTTGTGTACTGATAATGGTTCAAATGATTAATTAATGTAATGATGATGTTCTAGAGGAGTGTTCATGCCTTGATTATTTTAGTGATGTATTCATGTACTGCTGATAGTACTGGTGATGTATTTCTGTACTGATAGTGGTTCTGGTGTTGTATTCTTGTACTCATGGTGCTTCTGGAAGTTCATTGATGTACTGATGGTGATTCTGGAAGTACTGTATATTCATGGTGTAATGAAGTGTTTTGTGCTTTAGTCATATACTGATAATGGTTTTGATCTTCTAGTAATGTAAGTATAGTAACTAGAGATATTCAAATTTATTAAAGTAGAAATATTTACTCAAATCTTACAAAAGTAAAAATTCAGCAAAACCATAAGTAGCTGACTGCCATTATGCTGAACTGTAGATGACCAGGAAAAAAGAGAAAAAAAAATAAATGCAATTTATGTTATATTTTGATACTTCGGGCATTTCTGAACACAGCAATACTAAATATGTGTATTTTTTTATTATTCTTTTATTTGAAATGCAGCACCTCCCTAATAGTGATGGGCGAATCTACTCGCTAGGACTCGTTACTCGGCGAGTAGTAAGGGACTCGCAGGACTCGCTACTCGGCGAGTTTCCCAGCGAGGATTCGCAAAGTAGCGAGTCCAATGCAAGTAAATGGCAATCCTAGTTTTACTAGCGAGACTCGCTATATCACATCGCTATGTAGCTTGAATCTCCCCCAAATCGTTTAGAGAATCGCACCGCTTCACGGATACCCGCTGTAAGCAGCGATTCCGAGCGAGTCTTAGCGATTCCTAGCGATTCCTAGCGAGTCTACGAATCCGAGTCCTGTATTCTGTATTCGGGACTCGCGAATACAGAATCTGTTATGTTCCGACAAATCTTCCGAGACAGCCTAGCGTGTTAGGTCAGACAAACTTGTGAAGATGGACAAGGATGTTAGCCAATCTTATTCAGTAATGCCACAGCCCTCTTCGTTGTGGCATTACTATGATTGGCTGCTGTCCATCGTGATGGCTATGTCATCGATGACAGGCAAGGCTGTATATAAGCCTTGCCACCGCCATTTTGAGCACATTTCTCTGAAGATCTGAGCTTGAGCAGGGTGAGGTAGATTCTGGAGCAGATCATAGGGATTGTCAGTGAGTGTAGGGAACTTCAAGATTCCTTATATTAACCCCAAACAGCTCTTGTGAGAGCTAGCAGGAGGACAGAGGAGTACAGTGTACTGTGACACTGTAGGCAGGCAGGGAAGCAGGGAGCTGCAGCCTTTACAGTGTTCACAGGAGCGACCTCATAGCTTCGCTTACTCATTCAGCTGTTCTAATAGCTGAAGTGAGAGGCTTAGCTGAGGTACTATTTACAATTTTTTGCCAGCTGATAGATTTTGGGTCCTAAAAACCCCTTCAGCGTTATTTTGTCTGTGGCAGATCAGTGCGTTGCTGCTCTCCTAGCTGCAAATAGCACGTACGCCACCTACTTGTGCGACTACTTGTGCGCACTTAATAATTTTCTTCAGGGAATAGTGTGCTGCTTCACTGACAAGTGTTAGCACACACTTAACCCGCCAGTAAGTGACGCCTGCAGCAACACCTAACTCCATCTCGGTGGCTGTGCGCACTTTCTAATTTTTTCAGGGACTAGTGTGCTGCTTCACTGCCAAGTGTTAGCACACACTTAACCCGCCAGTAAGTGACGCTTACAGCAACACCAAACTCCATCTCGGTGGCTGTGCGCACTTTCTAATTTTTTCAGGGAATAGTGTGGTGCTTCACTGTCAAGTGTTAGCACACACTTAACCCGCCAGTAAGTGACGCCTACAGCAACACCAAACTCCATCTCGGTGGCTGTGCGCACTTTCTAATTTTTTAAGGGACTAGTTGTCTGCTTCACTGTCAAGTGTTAGCACACACTTAACCCGCCAGTAAGTGACGCCTACAGCAACACCAAACTCCATCTCGGTGGCTGTGCGCACTTTCTAATTTTTTCAGGGACTAGTGTGCTGCTTCACTGTCAAGTGTTAGCACACACTTAACCCGCCAGTAAGTGACGCCTACAGCAACACCAAACTCCATCTCGGTGGCTGTGCGCACTTTCTAATTTTTTAAGGGACTAGTGTGCTGCTTCATTGCAAGTGTTAGCACACACTTAACCCGCCAGTAAGTGACGCCTACAGCAACACCAAACTCCATCTCGGTGGCTGTGCGCACTTTCTAATTTTTTAAGGGAATAGTGTGCTGCTTCACTGTCAAGTGTTAGCACACACTTAACCCGCCAGTAAGTGACGCCTACAGCAACACCAAACTCCATCTCGGTGGCTGTGCGCACTTTCTAATTTTTTCAAGGGACTAGTGTGCTGCTTCACTGCCAAGTGTTAGCACACACTTAACCCGCCAGTAAGTGACGCCTACAGCAACACCAAACTCCATCTCGGTGGCTGTGCGCACTTTCTAATTTTTTCAGGGATAGTGTGCTGCTTCACTGTCAAGTGTTAGCACACACTTAACCCGCCAGTAAGGTGGTACGACCTCAGAAACCGGAACCTCCATCCTCGGTTATGGGCGCTTTTTCCCCCTTTAATTTTTTTCAGAAAAACGCATGTGCGGCTTCACTGCAAGTGGTATATAGCACATCTTTACCGCGTCCAAAAGGCCCATGTAAAACACCAAAAAACGCATCTCGTTGTTTACTGTGCCACCTTTCTAATTTTTTCAAGGAATAGTGGCTGCTTTACTCCAAGAGCAAATAACGCCAGTGTGACTTAAAACACAAACCCAATCGTTTTCATCTGTCAAGTTTTTTGGGATTTAGAAGGAATGACTAAACTGACCAATACACACGAGCTTATTGACCCGCCATAAGTGACGCCTACAGCAACACCAAACTCCATCTCGGTGGCTGTGCGCACTTTCTAATTTTTTCAGGGACTAGTGTGCTGCTTCATGTCAAGTGTTAAGCACACACTTAACCCACCAGTAAGTGACGCCTACAGCAACACCAAACTCCATCTCGGTGGCTGTGCGCATTTTCTAATTTTTTCAGGGACTAGTGTGGGCTTCACTGTCAAGTGTTAGCACACACTTAACCCGCCAGTAAGTGACGCCTACAGCAACACCAAACTCCATCTCGGTGGCTGTGCGCACTTTCTAATTTTTTTCAGGGACTAGTGTGGTGCTTCACTGTCAAGTGTTAGCACACACTTAACCCGCCAGTAAGTGACGCCTGCAGCAACACCAAACTCCATCTCGGTGGCTGTGCGCACTTTCTAATTTTTTCAGGGAATAGTGTGCTGCTTCACTGCCAAGTGTTAATACACACTTAACCCGCCAGTAAGTGACGCCTGCAGCAACACCAAACTCCATCTCGGTGGCTGTGCGCACTTTCTAATTTTTTCAGGGACTAGATGCTGCTTCACTGTCAAGTGTTAGCACACACTTAACCCGCCAGTAAGTGACGCCTACAGCAGCAACACCTAACTCCATCTCGGTGGCTGTGCCACTTTCTAATTTTTTCAGAGACTAGTGTGTGCTTCACTGCCAATGTTAGCACACACTTAACCCGCCAGTAAGTGACGCCTGCATCAACACCTAACTCCATCTCGGTGGCTGTGCATTTGTCAACAATGTCCCAAAAACACCAAATTCCCAAAAACCAGTCTGCAAAGGGACAGGGACGAGGTCGGGGCCCTAGCAGTCGTGAACAACAAGGCACTGGTAGTAGAGTAGACTCACCTAAACGTGGTGTCTTGAGGCCGGAAGATCAAGACCAAATAACATCTTGGATGGCTGACAAGACCTCAACCACTGGTTCTGGCAGCACACAATCATCCTTGACACCATATTCAAGTGCCGCTACTGACACGCGGGGTCATCTAATCCACAAAATCTTCCTATTTCCTCAAGCCATCGCCAGACAGAGGAAAATTTAGACCGCGAACTTGGACATTCGGAAGATTTATTTGGTTCTTATCAGCCATTCAACAACCTGACCTTTCTTTGTCACTGCCTGAACAGATACTTGAACCAGACGTACATTCCATCTATGGACAAAGTTTGGATTCACCTCGTCCTTGAAGAACGTCCCTTTCAACAAAGCATAGACCATCTCAGGAGGTGGAGGATGATGATGATGATGAGACACACATCTCATCTGGCCAGCCTGACCAGTCACGTTATCCAGAAGACTTTGTGGAGGAGGGGTGGATGATGAGACCACTGATCCAACCTGGACACTTGACATGCAGAGCCAACAGAGCAGCCAGGAGGAGGAAAGTGGTTATGTACCACCGCCTAAAGCACCCAGGCTTACTCCTTTATCCAGAATCCAAGCTGTGACAACAGTAGCCCAAATTGTGTCAACTGTTGCACAAACTGTACCAACTGTTGCCCCAACTTTAAAACAGTTGGCCAAAATGTGTCTACAGTTTATGTTGGCCAGACTCATCCTCCAGTTCCTACACCACAACCTAAAGGACGAACATCCATTGTCTGGAAATTTTTTAAAGATAGCCCATCAGTACCAAATGTGGTTATATGTAACATCTGCTATGCCAGGCTGAGCAGAGGCCAGGGCAAATCAAACTTGAGCACCAGCAGTATGCGAAAAGCACATGACTCTTAAGCACCCAAGTCAGTGGTTGGCCCATCAGGGTTCGACATCAGGGCCTTCTGACCTCAACACCGTTATGCCACCTCCGAATCGTCCTTCACCATCTACTGTTCATGCAGCAGCTCCTACTCATACGATCTCCGCACAAGCTGCATTAGACCAGAGATATGACAGTAGTCAAGTGACTTGTGAGTCTGCGCCAATTGTCCAGTTGTCTGTTCCACAGCTGTATGAGAGGCAGCGGAAGCACCCATCCACACACCCTTTTTCTCGACAAATGACAGCGCAAATTTCTAAGATGTTAGCTGTAGAAATGCTGCCATTTAGGCTTGTGGATACTGAGGCTTTTAGGGAGTTGTTGGCTGTGGCAGCACCACGATACACTGTCCCCAGTCGCAATTTTTTTTCACGTACTGCCATACCCGCGCTACATCAGCACGTGGTTAACAACTTGAAGCGTGCACTGACAAATGCTGTGAGCGGAAAAGTTCACCTGACAACTGATACCTGGACAAGTAGTTGTGGACAGGGCAGATACATATCCCTAACAGCTCACTGGATCAACCTTGTCGAGAGTGTCCCAAAGTGTAATAGTGGAATATCTGCGATCCTACCAACTCCACGAATAGCGGGCACAGCATCATTCCGGGTTTCCGCGTCCTCATATACTTCTACAACACAATGTGCGTCTTCTACTTCCTTGACCACTGCTGATTTGTCCGCCACATCACGTCAAAGTTGGGAGCTTTGCAGTACTGCATCAGCCAGGCGACAACAGGCTCTTCTTAAGCTCATCTGTCTAGGTGACACACCTCACTCTGCAAACGAGCTGTGGAAAGGTGTTAAGCAACAGACAGATGAGTGGCTGGCCCCACTGCAACTACAAGCAGGTCTTGTTGTCAGTGATAACGGACGAAACCTTGTTGCAGCAATAAAGCTCGGTAAACTTCAACACGTGCCTTGCATGGCTCACGTACTGAATCTTGTAGTTCAGAAATTCTTGAAAAATTACCCAGAGTTATCTGATCTACTAGAGAAGGTGCGTAGAAATTGCGGACATTTCCGACATTCATCAACGGCACTTGCAAGTCTATCTGCCCTACAACAGCAATTTAATTTGCCCAAACACAGATTAATTTGTGACATGCCCACACGATGGAATTCTACATTCCATATGTTGGCTAGGTTCAATGAGCAGCAGAGGGCTATAGCGGAATATCAGCTGCAACATGCCCGTCACCCAGGAAGTAATACAAGACACATTGGTACGATGGAGTGGGTCTGGATCGCTGACCTTTGCGAGGTTCTAGAGAACTTCGATTAGTGCACAAAACTGGTCAGCGGTGATGAGTCCATTATTAGTCTCACCATCCCCATGCTCTGTTTGCTTAAAGATTCTCTCCTGAATCTTAAAACAGAATCATTGAGGGCACAGCAGAGGGCTATGGATCCACATTTTAACATCCAGGATCAGAGCCAGCAAAGCCAATTTCAGCCGGCAACATTGGCTGCAGAACAAAACAGTGATGAGGAAGATGAAGGCGATTTATTTCTCCATGGTACTGAGGTGCACCCTGATGGAACTCCCAACCCCAGTTTTATGTCGGTACAGCATGGGTGGGCTGAAGAGCAGGAGGCGGAGACCGATTTTGAGACCATGATGCCTATTGTTCATCAGTCAGGTGACACAGAAGACATGAGTCTTTGTAGCCTAGCACACATGTCTGACTTCATGTCTCAATGTCTGTCCCAGGATCCACGCGTCATTAACATCTATGACAGCGACCTCTACTGGTTGTCAACATTCCTTGACCCACGCTACAAAGACAAGTTTCCATCGCTGCTGTTGCAGTCACCAAGGGGCTTAACGATGGATCATTTCAAAAGTGTGGTGGTTGACAATTTAATGTCAATTTCACCATCTGACTCCGCTATACCACGAACAAGCAGCTCTTTGCCACAGCAGCCTTTGGTTCAACACAAACTGCCACATTGTCAAGAAGAGGTGGTGGTAAGATGTCCACCAACTGGGCGATGTTCAACAGACCTTCCAATCTGCAACGGATTGTGCCTACGGTCCCCTTGTCTAGGAGACAAACATTGTCAAACATGTTGAACGAGTATGTGTGTGACACTACCAGCTTCTTAACCGACCCCTCTGTACCCTTTAATTACTGGGTTTCCAAGCTTCACGCTTGGACTGAGCTGTCTTTGTATGCCTTGGAGTTGCTGGCCTGCCCAGCTGCTAGTGTGACATCAGAGCGTGTTTTTAGTGCCGCTGGGGGAATTGTCACTGATAGAAGGTCACGGCTGACTACAGAAAATGCCGACAGACTCACTCTCATAAAGTTTAACAAGGACTGGATATCATCAAAGTTCTTAACCCCTTCAGACGACAGTACCCAAACCTAGAGGGACATTTTCAAATATGTTACGTTTGGCTGAGTGCGGTTTAAACATTATGTCCTCTTCTGACACAAAGGATAAACAATGTCCCTCTGCTAAGAAGATTGGATAAATAATGTTCCTGCTACACTTGCTGCATGACAACAAAACTACACAATCAGTGTCAGTAATGTTACTTTAATAATGCATGCACTTGTGATGATTTTTGACCGTTGAATTATGTCAGACAATCCAATACAGTCTCTTGGCTGAATTTTTTAAGGCAACAAGCCTATGCCTGCATTGTGGGCATTTCTCAAACTGAAATAAAACATATAGTTTGGCTCAAGTGCCTTGCATAAATTTTAAAAATGTTGATCCCGCCCCTTGGGCTAATTTTTTGAGGCAACAAGCCTAGACCTGCATCGAATACGTTGCTTGTACTATGCTCTCAGGACAAGCAAATAGTATGGGCCACGCGCCCTCCTCAACTTCAAAATAGAGTTGATCTCGCCCCTTGGGCTAATTTTTTGAGGCAACAAGCCTATACCTGCATCGAATACGTTGCTTGTACTATGCTCTCAGGACAAGCAAGACTATATTATGGGCCACGCTCCCTCCTCTATATCTAAACAGAGTTCATCAAGCCCCTTGGGCTAATTTTTTGAGGCAACAAGCCTATACCTGCATCGAATACGTTGCTTGTACTATGCTCTCAGGACAAGCAAATAGTATGGGCCACGCGCCCTCCTCAACTTCAAAATAGAGTTGATCTCGCCCCTTGGGCTAATTTTTTGAGGCAACAAGCCTATACCTGCATCGA
This sequence comes from Allobates femoralis, assembly GCA_033576535.1. Lineage (NCBI taxonomy): Eukaryota > Metazoa > Chordata > Amphibia > Anura > Aromobatidae > Allobates > Allobates femoralis. Next base: position 110,950,448 of record JARQOC010000004.1, read on the forward strand.
ATACGTTGCTTGTACTATGCTCTCAGGACAAGCAAGACTATATTATGGGCCACGCTCCCTCCTCTATATCTAAACAGAGTTCATCAAGCCCCTTGGGCTAATTTTTTGAGGCAACAAGCCTATACCTGCATCGAATACGTTGCTTGTACTATGCTCTCAGGACAAGCAAATAGTATGGGCCACGCGCCCTCCTCAACTTCAAAATAGAGTTGATCTTGCCCCTTGGGCTAATTTTTTGTGGCAACAGGCCTATGCCTGCATCGAAAACGTGGCTTGTACTAAGATCCTGCTGGAGCATGGCGAAGGGTCCCACTGTACGCTACGGAGATAACGCGTAGACGCGCTCTGTTGCAAGTAGACGTCCCAGCCTATCGCATCTGTGTTCCCAGTGTTGTTGCCATACCGAGTCATTAAGTAACCCCCCCACAAACACAGGCACTATTTATTTGTCAGCAACATTTGTATGTGCAGTCATGATTTTCCACATAATAACCAAGGTGCCTTCATGCGCCATGCGGGCCGTAAAGTACTTGCTAATGATGATGACTTTAAGCCCACCCACAAAAAAAACCTACACATCCATTCCCTGAAAAAAGACAGACACAAAGCAGTTTTTGTCAACTGGGTATTATTTCGCCATAATGGCAAAGATGTCAGAATTTTTTTTTTTTTTTTTGGTTTAAACTTTGTAAAAACAAATAATAACATAACAAAGAAATTGTGCAATGCACAGGAACAAAAAATAAACAAAAAAAAAAAAGGGGTCTACAGCTGGTGGTAGGTTGCCGCATCCTCCGGGCTTGCCTGTAACGTGGCACCATCACCCTGGTCGTTGAGTAGGTCCAGGGCCCCATGCAGTACCTCACCCAGTGGTTGGAAGCCTGTAGGCTGGGGCATCTGGGCCGGTTGGCCTTGGCTTGGTAGGCCCCTGATTGTTGGACACCACCTCTGGGTCGCCACATACCTGTCCCGGGGTGTGGCCCTGTCCAGGATGTTTGATCTGCTGAGTCGCCACTCCTCCAAAAAATCAAACACCTGCCCAGGGTGGTTTGGGGGCCTACACGCATCGAGGACAATGTGTATTGCTGACCATGCCCGCAGTCGTCTCTCGAATGGAATGTCATCCAAGAACGGTATGAGACTGCGGGCAAAGTCAGCACTACACTGTCCTCTGCGGTCTTGTGGTGCCCCCGGGATCAGAGCAGGGCTGCTGGGGTTCCAGTGACTCCCCACACTGCTGCTGGCAGTCGGCACTGGAGGGCGCTGGTGTGGCCCTTCATCCTCCTCTTCTTGTATCTGCGGCCCCAAAGGTGGTGGTGGTGGTGGCAGCGGTGGTGGTGGTGGTGGCGGTGGTGGTGGTGGTGGTGGTGCTACTCCCTCCTCCTCATCTGGTGGGGGTTGAGGGGCCTCCCTCCCCTCCTCAGGCAGCTGTGGTGGCGGGTTCCAACGCCGCCTCCGAAAGTGAGCAGCTCTGTGGGTAAATATAAAAAACATTTGGTGAATGGGTTGCGTTTGGAAACAAAACCATAGGCCAAACATAACATGTGCACGCTTTTTTGACTCAGTGTATCTGTGTATTCTGTGTCTTTTCATTGTTGCCCTTAAGATGGAATTATTAATAAATTAATGACATTTTGGCTCATGCCTCAAACTATATTGTATGTGTGGGTAGTGTTGCTCCACGATTTTTTGCCATTACATTACAAATTTTAAAATTAGTCTGCACTATTACACTGTGCCCTGACTTAGGCAGGACAGCTATGTAGTCACTTGAAGACATATTAGTGGCCACAACTATTGTTTAGACTTTTTGTGGAAACTTTATGTGGACAAAGCTATAGCCTGACACTGTGAGGCAAACACATTATTCAGGGTTGTTTGCCATCAGATGGACACAAAAACACACAGTGTGGACGGCCTTGGTCTCAATGCACATAACCCAGATCTATAGGGCAGGTGAGCAAGACAGGAAATGGAGTCCTGCAGCATAGGTGACACATGAGCATTTGGCGTTAGTGGCCTACACTCCTTGTTGCTGCCATGTATGCTAATCAGGAATGTCTTGGTAAATAAAACACACCAAACAGATGGCTTGGGATTTGAAACGACTGTAATGGACATAGAGTATGGGGTTGTCTTTGAGCAGCAGGTCACACATCGTTGGTGCCAAACAAGGTGGTATGCACAGATGGACAGTTTTAGTTATTCCAACGGGGCCGAACAAAAAACCGGGAGCAGCAAGGACAAACCTCGGGTTTCCTAAAGGACCTTGGACATAAAAGGCTGTTGCACTTAAAATATGGCCCTCTTTAGTTTGATTTAATACAGCATTAATACGCTATGTTTTCCGGAGGATTCGTAATGTGGCCATGAGTTAACGACAAAAAAACTAAAATTCACATGTGGGCCCTAATATCTACACCATCACCTTGCAGCCCCAAATAAACCCATGGGAAAACTGAACCACACATATTTGTAGTGATACAGGGTATGTTCTGAAATGTGTGTGAATGTGTCAGCAATCTGGGATGGTGTACAAACAGTTTAGTGCAAAAGGGGTATATCCTTGCAACGTTATTTAGCCGAAAAAAACACCCACAACTAAATGTGTAGGGATGTATGTGGCCCTTATGCAAGTCGAGGCCATTAGGAACTGATACAAATGAGGCTTATGACAGGCAAACCAGACAGGGCCACACACCTTAGAGGCCATTGCAGGGAAGAACATGGCTTTGTTCCACAAACATGCCAACAATAATAGCTAATTGTGAGGTCACGGAACATTGTGTCTGACCACCCTGCAGAACATTGCTTATTTGTCCAAACGTCACAATGTGACTATAAATGTGTATGTCCTGGATCATTGCCAAAGGTAATAGAATTGTGTTGCACCATGGCAGAAACAAACCCCAGTGTGGGTATGTAAACCAGCACACTCATTATAGAGCTTCATACGTACATTGTGTGCCCTCGTGGACAGGGTCCTCTCCTCTTGTACCTGTATGACCTGATTGTCTTCATGTACTGTTTTTTGTCGTTAACCCTTATCCTCATGTAAAGTGCCATGGAACCTAATGGCGCTATATAAATAAATAATAATAACAATAATAGTAAACAACAGTGCGGCAGACACATACCTTGGCATACGGGCCACCGGTTCCAGAAATGACAGCCGTTCATAGTGGCCATATATTATCCCGTGACCAGCTTCCGGGCCCCTCTCCATGATCCTCCGGTGTTGCCGCTTGAATTGGTCGCGGCAGCTCCTCCATCGCTTCATAATGTGGTCAACTGTGAAATGATTTCAAACCGGGTTTAGACCTCTTTAACATTTGAAACACTAAAAGTATGTGTACAAATCAACAATAACATTTTAATCATGTTGTGTGTGAAATGTGTATACAAGGCACATGAAAACGACAGTGTGGAACATCATCAACAGCATTACGGACATTGAGCTCACGTGGCCACAATCACAAATGGGGCAGGGCACATGTCAACGCATAGAGAATGTAATAGTGCGGGCACCAGACTCCGCTCATTAGTGGTATTTATATACACCCAACCCCCTGGCCTTCAGAGCCAGGAGGAACAGCCCTTAAACTAAGTGTACTATTGTGAACCCATCCAAATATAGGCAACCATGCGACGGCGCATTATAACACATTGAGGGCCCTGTATACCCTACTATGGGGGCCCTGTATACCCACGGGGGCCCTGTATACCCACTGCTGGGGTCTTGTATACCCACGGGGGGCTGTAGACCCTACTATGAGGGCCCTGTATAACCACTGGGGGCCATGTATACCCAGTGCTGGGGGACCTGTGTACCCACGGGGGGGCTGTATACCCTAATATCGGTGGCATATATACACACTGGGGGGGCCTGTATACTCTGCAGGTGGAGCTGTATACTCTGCTGGGGGGATGTCTAACAGTGATAGCCGCTGTATACAAGGATGGCGGTCAATATGGTTTCCCACTTTTTTGGGGCTAAAGTAGGGGGGTCGGCTTATACACGGGTCGGCTTATACACGACTATATACGGTAAATGCAATATAACGTGTGAACACATTTAACTCACCCATATTGCTCTGCACATCATGGCCACAACGATGAAACGTTGGGAAAACGCCCTGTGCGATCTCCCTCCAGGCCGTAGTCCGCTGGACATTATCCCCATACGCAGGGTCAGTGGGCAGCCAAAGCAGGGGCCGAGCCTCCACCAGAGCAATTAATTGCAGGGTGTCGACAGGAGCCATGCTTCCTCGCTGTGACTTTCTGCGCGTCCAGCCAGGAAGCTCGAGTCGGCTTATTTCCTGTTTGCACAAAGCATGGGGTTTGCTGCAGAAAATCGCTTGCCTCGCCTCAAACACATGCGACTTTGGCCTCGGAGACAGCAGCAAAATACAGTTGCCAGTGGGGCTTCCGACACGGCAATGCGAGCGCTTTCCGACACACATCTGCGATTTTTAAATCACACATTACTCGCTATTACTCGCTTCCCCATTCATTAACATTGGACTCGCTAGACTCGCAACGAGTAGCGAGTCCCGGGCTCGGACTCGCTAGAGTCAAGCGAGTCCGAGTAATTTAGGATTCGCCCATCACTACTCCCTAACTCTCTACCCTCATAACTGTCTATCAACCCTCCCTTTCTATTCACACTGGGAGTGACTTGAGACTAACATCTGCACTAATACGAACCTCCTATTCCCAGCTCCAAGACTTCTCCCGAGCTGCACCAATCCTTTGGAATGTTCTATGCCAAGAAATTAGGACTACCCACAATTTACATAGTTTTAGGCACTCGCTAAACAGACATCTTTTTAGAGCAGCCTATCATTCTCCCTAATCGATGTCATGTAGACATAGGTTATCCACTACTTAGGCTGGCTTCACACCACGGTTTGGAGCTGTCAGGTTGTGTCCAGCGTTTTGCAGGATGCACCGGACACAACCTCACAGGCCCGGATGAGCAGAATTGGATGAGTAGAATCGGAGGTCAAATCTGCCCTATGATCCCTGCTTTTTGCCGGCTTCGTTTCTGCTGCTGTCCGGTGCTGAAATTTCAGCACCGCGACTGCAGGGGAGCTGGCCACGGTGCTTAAATTTCAGCCATCCTCCCGGAAAAGCCCCAAACCAGAGGCCAAATAAGAGCAATCCGGCACCATAGAGATCCATGGGGGACACATTCGGATTCAGGTCTGTCCGCTTCATACCGAACAGACCCGGACCCGAAAAATCATGGTGTGTAGCTGGCCTTACCTTAACATAGCTGTCAAACTCCATCAGACCCAAAAGCTCTACACAGATTAGCTGTTGACCACTTACTCCACTCTTATCTATTCCATACTTTCTCAAGATGATCAGACCATGATTGAAAATAAGCACCTGCACTTTGTGCCACCCCCACCTTATTGCAGATTGCAAGCGCTTGCGAGCAGGGTTGTCATTATTTTTTTCTTTCAACTATTGTGTTTTCCACAACTGTTTCTTAAGACTGTTTGTTTGTATATAAATCTCTGAATTGTTAAACGCTGCAGAATATGTTGGCGCTATGTAAATAAAAATTTCTGCTGTAGAGAGTCAAGCATCAGCATGGCTCTGTACAGCTAAAATGATCATCTCTAGTGAACACCCAGTATTCACATGAAGTTCGCCATGACAGACCCCCAGCTGACACCTGGCTGTCATAAAAACCCATCTGCTCCCTGTGGTCATGTCACGGGTTGCCGATGGGAGCAGGGAATGGCACGCTACCCACCACCACATGTTAAATCACACTGTGAAAGTTTCACAGCATGATTTATCCAGTTAACAGTGGCAAGCAGATCTCCACTCTACCCACGACTATTAGGCTGGCTTCACACCTCAGTTTTGGGGATCTGGGTCTATCCATTTTTAAACAGATAGGCAGGGATCCAGTTTTGTCTCCCATGTATCCCTATGGCGCAGGATTGGTCATATATAGCCATCCGTTTATATGAATTTAGTGTGGGATTCGTATTTGTCCTTTTTTTCCAGGACTTAGAATTGAAGACTGCACCGTTTTTGGGTGCACCAGACAAAACCAGACAGAAACAAACTCAGCGCGATTCAGATCCATATAAAGGGAGTCTATGGCTCCAGATCCAAGTAAAAACAGAATAGTTTCCCGGATCTGGTTTTAGTTACTGCGCATGCTCAGAACAAATGTAATGCTTCTTCTAGGATCCCGAATCTCTCTCCTTCTGTCTCTTTCTCTCTCTCTCTCTCTCTCTCTGGACTGACATTACCATTATTTCTTATGGCTGCAATGCATTTGTATGGAGAAAATGGATCCTTCAAAAAAACAGGATCCGGTAGCATAACTGGCATCCGTTTCTTCAAATCCGTTCCTGTCCATCTGGTCCTTTTACAAACAGGATCCACATGGACAGGCACAAAATGTGATGTGTAGGGGGCCTTAGAGGCACATGTTGGCTGATTAAATCAGCTGACATATGCAGGGAAAGATGCAGGCTCAGTGCATGAGCCAACATCAAAGTCAGGGACATGACCAATGATGTACATATACGATACGCCATTGGTAATGAAAGACTTAAATAAAACTCAAAAATCAATGGTGTTATTGCATTTATTCATGCAGGTTTATATTGTGGTTAGGCGAGCCTTATCAATTTTTGCTGTATGAGCTGGAAAGGTAGACGTAACCCTGGCAATGAGCAACACTAAAAGTGCTAGTAGCTGAGTCGTCTACAGCTAATACGTAGCCTAACTCTCTGCATTTCAGTGTAGGCTATATTCAATCTCTCTAATGTATCCATAATTTACTGGTGATGGATTTCTTATCAGCTACCTGCTGACCACATCTCAAGTCTTTTTCTAGTTATCAATTTGTAATGGAAATTGTAAAACAAAATCTAAAGCCTACTCTCCAGAATATATCGTATTGCAAAATAAGGTACCTATGGAGATGATGTATGGATCAATTATATCCTGGATGCTAAATATAGAGGAAACCTTTTATAATAAAAATTAGATAACATATGCACCATGACATACCTCATGTAACTTTATTCCTACATTGCTACTTTTTTTTCTGACATATGCACAATAAGTGAATACACAATTGCATTTAAAATGAAATGGTCACCAGATTTTTTGCAATAAGCTGTGGCCACCAGCTGAAAACCCTTACACACAGTATTTTATAATCCTGCATATACATCCACAGGCTGATCAGTAAAATTATAAAAAAAAAAAACACTTTTTATAATACCTGTGGGGTGGTCCGATCTAATGGGCATTGCTGGACTTGCTCCAACGCTTCTTCTGTTCTTGTGATTGCCGTCCTCCTTTGTGTGAATGATGCGTCTTACGTCATCCACTCACTGGTCTTCATAGAACTCCTGCCCACCCGAACTTCTCTCTGCCCTCCTGAGGTCAGAACAAAGTACTGTAATGTGCAGGTGTTGGCAAATCCCATGAAGTGTGCATGCAGAGATGACCTTTGTCCTTTTCCCAAACCTGCTCAAACCAACACTTTGCTCTGCCCTCAACAGAGCATAGAGGAGTGCGCAGGAGCGCAATGAAGGCCAGTAAGTGTATGATCTAGGGTGTGTCATCTATAAGAAGCAGAGAGGATGGCAATCGCAAGAAGAGAGGAGGCACCGGATCAAGACCAGCAAACGTTCTTCGGACCGTACCGGTCCGCTGCGTAGGTGAGTATAATAAAAGGTCTTTTTTATGTTATACAGATATGCCTGGGGACTTATATACAGTATTCTAGAAGGTTGTATATAAGGGCATACTGGTGGTGGCCGCAGCTTCTATGAGAGAAACCTGGTGACAGGTTCATTTTTAACCATAATTTGCCACAATCACTGCACTTTATAGCTACTATGTTCCAGTATATGACCATAGCTCTTCCGTAACCTAAGAATAGATAATATTTCCAGATGGGTAAACATGTGAAATCCCCTTTGATTAGCAGCACTTAGGATCACACTGTGACACATATCAATGTATTCTGAGGTACAGTGCAATCAGCTGCTATATACCGTATATACTCGTGTATAAGCCGAGTTTTTCAGCCCACAAATTGGGCTGAAAAGTCCCCCCCTCGGCTTATACACGGGTCTATACGGTAATGCTGTGGGGGGGGGGCTGTGACCGGGGGCTGGAGGAGGCAGGAGGGGGCCGCGGTGACCGCGGGCGGTCACGTGGGGCCGCCTCATTAGTGCAATGAATATGCACGGCATCCCCCCGTCCATCAACGGCGGGGGGATGCCGTGCATATTGCAATACACAGCCCCCCTCCTTAATATGGGTCCCCCAGTATTAATAAACAGCCCCCCCCCCCTCCTTATCATGGCCCCCCAGGCTGCGGCAGCTGTCAAAATAACAAACAGTTTATACATCACCTTCCGACGCAGCTCTGCGCTCCTCCGGTCCTCAGCTCCTCCGCTCGCGGCTTCTTCTTCCTTGTTGTGCCGACTTCTGTGACCGCGCGCAGGAAATGACGTCATCTCCTGCGCCCGGTCACATGACACCGGCACAAGAAGAAAGAAGAAGCCGGCGAGCGGAGGAGCTGAGGACCGGAGGAGCGCAGAGCTGCGTCGGAAGGTGATGTATAAACTGTTTGTTATTTTGACAGCTGCCGCAGCCTGGGGGGCCATGATAAGGAGGGGGGGGGGGGGCTGTTTATTAATACTGGGGCTGTATATACCTCTGGGGCTCCTGGATAGTACCACTGGGGCTGTATACTACCACTGGGGCTGCATATACCTCTGGGGCTGATGTATACTACCACTGGGGCTGTATACTACCACTGGGGCTGCATATACCTCTGGGGCTGATGTATACTACCACTGGGGCTGTATACTACCACTGGGGCTGCATATACCTCTGGGCTGATGTATACTACCACTGGGGCTGCTTGGGCTCCTGTATACTACCACTGGGGCTGATGTATACTACCACTGGGGCTGTATACTACCACTGGGGCTGTATATACATCTGGGGCTGATGTATACTACCACTGGGGCTGCTTGGGCTCCTGTATACTACCACTGGGGCTGCATATACCTCTGGGGCTGATGTATACTACCACTGGGGCTGTATACTACCTCTGGGGCTGTATATACATCTGGGGCTGATGTATACTACCACTGGGGCTGCTTGGGCTCCTGTATACTACCACTAGGGCTCCTGTATACTACCACTGGGGCTGCTGGGGCTCCTATATACTACCACTGGGGCTGCTGTATACTACCACTGGGGCTGCTGGGGATGCTATATACTACCACTGGGGCTGCTGTATACTACCACTGGGGCTGCTGGGGATGCTATATACTACCACTGGGGCTGCTGGGGATGCTATATACTACCACTGGGGCTGCTGGGGATGCTATATACTACCACTGGGGATGCTATATAGTACCACTGGGGCTGCTGGGGATGCTATATACTACCACTGGGGCTGCTGTATACTACCACTGGGGCTGCTGTATACTACCACTGGGGCTGCTGGGGCTGCTATATACTACCACTGGGGCTGCTGGGGATGCTATATACTACCACTGGGGCTGCTGGGGATGCTATATACTACCACTGGGGATGCTATATACTACCACCTGGGGATGCTATATAGTACCACTGGGGCTGCTGGGGATGCTATATACTACCACTGGGGCTGCTGGGGATGCTATATACTACCACTGGGGCTGCTGGGATGCTATATACTACCACTGGGGATGCTATATAGTACCACTGGGGCTGCTGGGGATGCTATATACTACCACTGGGGCTGCTGTATACTACCACTGGGGCTGCTGTATACTACCACTGGGGCTGCTGGGGATGCTATATACTACCACTGGGGCTGCTGGGGATGCTATATACTACCACTGGGGATGCTATATAGTACCACTGGGGCTGCTGGGATGCTATATACTACCACTGGGGCTGCTGGGGATGCTATATACTACCACTGGGGCTGCTGGGATGCTATATAGTACCACTGGGCTGCTGGGATGCTATATACTACCACTGGGGCTGCTGTATACTACCACTGGGGAGGCCTGTATACCACTGGGGGGCCTGTATACCACACTGCTGGGGGCTGTATACCTGTGCTGGGGTCCACCCTCGGCTTATACACGAGTCAATAGGTTTTTCCAGATTTTTGGGGCAAAAGTAGGGGGGTCGGCTTATACACGGGTCGGCTTATACATGAGTATATACGGTATCTATGTTTCAGATCAGTCTTAAATGAGCAGAAACATTTTCCTGCATTAACTCCCTAATTAATCACAAAAAGGATGAAAGACCCAGACTGTGGCCGCTATGTGTTTTAAGACCCGAGTGCCTGTGTATACACTCCACTTAAAAGACTTTGATATTTCCTCCAACATCTTCCATTTCTATCAGTCACTTATCAACCCTAGCTGCATTTTCTCACAATTACCAATGTCTTTCAATCATGTCATCATTTGTTATTATAGTCTTTATACTTCTGGTGAAGATTATTAAGTTAATATAACCTTGTCCCACATTTCACATACAAGTGTCATGCACGAATAACCCTTACCTTGGTGGATACAATAAACACAGGCTGTCTAGGAAAAATAAGCTATTACATTTGTAGGTAGAAATTATTTAGAAAAAAAATGACAGTATTTCGAAGGGAGGCAGCAAATTCTCAGTCCAACTAGTGTCTTCCTCTACAACCTACAAATAACTTCTCTTCTTTATGACATTGAAAGCTTTAACCAAAAGGACACTGTTAATCCAAATTTAACAAAATATGAACCATTGATTGCTGTTTAGTTCATGGCCATATGTTATCTCCATAGACTTCATGGTCCTCTCAACTATTGGAGTCTATCAGATTTATGAATAAACTGAGCAAGTAACCTATTTCCTGATAAGTGAGTAAATACAGGAGACCCTCACCTGGGACCATACCTCTAAGATCCATGTGTATAATTTACGAAATGTAGAATCAAGTGTTATTTCGCAGTGTGAGATCCATGTGTCATATTTACGATAGTGTGAGATCCATGTGTCATATTTACCATCAGTGTGAGATCCATGTGTCATATTTACATAGTGTGAGATCCTGTGTCATATTTACATTAGTGTGAGATCCATGTGTCATATTTACATTAGTGTGAGATCCATGTGTCATATTTCATCAGTGGAGATCCATTGTCAATTTACCATCACGTGAGATCCATGTGCATTTTACCCGTGTGAGATCCATGGTCATTTTACCATCAGTGTGAGATCCATGTGTCATATTTACCATCAGTGTGAGATCCATGTGTCATATTTACCATCAGTGTGAGATCCATGTGTCATATTTACCATCGTGTGAGACCATGTGTCATTTACATCAGTTGAGATCCATGTGTCATTTACCATCAGTGTGAGATCATGTGCATCTATCTTACCATCAGTGTGAGATCCATGTGTCATATTTAACCATCAGTGTGAGTGTGTCATTTCCATCAGTGTGAGATCCATGTCATTTACCATCAGTGTGAGATCCATGTGTCATATTTACCATCAGTGTGAGATCCATGTGTCATATTTACCATCAGTGTGAGATCCATGTGTCATCTTTATCCATCAGTGTGAGATCCATGTGTCATTTTACCATCAGTGTGAGATCCATGTGTCATATTTACCATCAGTGTGAGATCCATGTGTCATATTTACCATCAGTGTGAGATCCATGTGTCATCTTTATCCTCGGTGTGAGATCCATGTGTCATATTTACCATCAGTGTGAAGATCCATGTGTCATATTTACCATCATGTGAGATCCATGTCATATTTATCCATCAGTGTGAGATCCATGTGTCATATTTACCGATCAGTGTGAGATCCATGTGCATATTTACATCAGTGTGAGATCCATGGACATATTTTACCATCAGTGTGAGATCCATGTGTCATATTTACCATCAGTGTGAGATCCAATGGTCATATTTACATGATTAGTGTGAGATCCATGTGTCATATTTACCATAGTGTGAGATCCATGTGTCATATTTACATAGTGTGAGATCCATGTCATTTTACTAGTGTGAGATCCATGTGTCATATTACATAGTGTAGATCCTGTGTCATATTACCATAGTGTGAATCCATGTGTCATATTTACCAAGTGTGAGTCCATGTGCATATTTACCATCAGTGTGAGATCCATGTCATATTTACATCATGAAGATCCATGTGTCATATTTACCATCAGTGTGAGATCATGTGTCAATTTACCATCAGTTAGATCCATGTGTCATATTTAACATCATGTGAGATCCATGTGTCATATTTATCCATCATGTGAATCCATGTGTCATATTACCTCACTTGTGAGATCCATGTGTCATAATTAGATATTGTGAGAATCATTGACATATTTACGATAGTGAGAGATCCATGTGTCATATTTACCATCAGTGTGAGATCCATGTGACATAATTACAACATGGAGATCCATTGTCATATTTATCATCAGTGTGAGATCCATGTGTCATATTTACCATCAGTGTGATGTCCATGTGTCATATTTACCATCAGTGTGAGATCCATGTGTCATATTTACCATCAGGTGAGATCCATGTGTCATATTCTCTAAGTGTCAATTCCATGTGTGAATCATTGTCATATTTACTGTGTATCCAGTGTTTTTCATCAGGTAGATCCTGTGTCATATTTACATCAGTGTGAGATCCATGGTCATTTTACCTCGTGTGAGATCCATGTGTCATTTTACATAGGTGAGATCCATGTGTCATTTTACATAGTGTGAGATCCATGTGTCATATTTACATAGTGTGAGATCCATGTGTCATATTTACCATCATGTGAGATCCATGTGTCAATTTACCATCAGGTGAGATCCATGTGTCATTTTACCATCAGTGTGAGATCCATGTGTCATATTTACCATCAGTGTGAGATCCATGTGTCATTTTACCATCATGTGAGATCCATGTGTCATTTTACCTCGTGTGAGATCCATGTGTCATTTTACATCAGTGTGAGACCATGTGTCATATTTACATCAGTGGAGATCCATGTGTCATTTTACATAGTGTGAGATCCATGTGTCATTTTACCTCGTGTGAGATCCATGTGTCATATTCCATCAGTGTGAGATCCATGTGTCATTTTACCATCAGTGTGAGATCCATGTGTCATTTACCATCGTGTGAGATCCATGTGTATTTTACATCAGTGTGAGATCCATGTGTCATTTTACATCGTGGAGATCCATGTCATTTTACCTCGTGTGAGATCCATGTGTCATATTACCTCAGTGTGATATGTCATTCCATCTTGCCGTTCATTTATCCTCGGTGTGAGATCATGTGTCATTTTACCATCAGTGTAGATCCTGTGTCATATTTACCATCAGTTGAGATCCATGGTCATTTTACCTCGTGTGAGATCCATGTGTCATATTTACATCAGTGTGAGATCCTGTGCATATTTACCATCATGTGAGATCCATGGCATTTTACCATCAGTGTGAGATCATGTGTCATTTACATCAGTGTGAGATCCAGGTCATATTTACCATCGTGTGAGATCCATGTGTCATATTTACCATCAGTGTGAGATCCAGGTCATATTTACATAGTGAGATCCAGTTTTCCTAGTTGTCATTATTTACGATTAGTGTGAGATCCATGTGTCATATTTACATTAGTGTGAGATCCATGTGTCATATTTACATTAGTGTAGATCCAGTGTCATATTTACCATCAGTGTGAGATCCATGTGTCATTTTACCATCAGGTAGATCCATGTGTCATCTTTACCATCAGTGTGAGATCCATGTGTCATATTTACCATCAGTGTGAGATCCATGTGTCATATTTACATAGTGTGAGATCATGTGTCATTTTACCATCAGTGTGAGATCCATGTGTCATTTTACCTGTGTGAGATCCATTGTCATATTTACCATCAGTGTGAGATCCATGTGTCATATTTCCATCAGTGTGAGATCCATGTTCATTTACCTCGGTGAGATCCATGTGTCATCTTTACGATCAGTGTGAGATCCATGTGACATATTACGATCGTGGAGATCCATGTGCTATTTACCATCAGTGTGAGATCCATGTGTCATATTTACCATCAGTGTGAAATCTATGTGTCAATTTTACCATCAGTGTGAGATCCATGTGTCATCTTTATCCTCGGTGTGAGATCCATGTGTCATATTTACCATCAGTGTGAGATCCAGTGTGTCATATTTACCATCAGTGTGAGATCCATGGTCATCTTTACCATCGGTGTGAGATCCATGTGTCATATTTACCATCAGTGTAGATCCATGTGTCATATTTACCATCAGTGTGAGATCCATGTCATCTTTATTCTCGGTGTGAGATCCATGTGTCATCTTTACGATCAGTGTGAGATCCATGTGACATATTTACGATCAGTGTGAGATCCATGTGACATATATACCATCAGTGTGAGATCCATGTGTCATATTTACCATCAGTGTGAGATCCATGTGTCATATTTACCATCAGTGTGAGATCCAAGCGTCATATTTACCATCAGTGTGAGATCCATGTGTCATATTTACCATCAGTGTAAGATCCAAGCATCATATTTACCATCAGTGTGAGATCCATGTGACATATTTACCATCAGTGTGAGATCCATGTGTCATATTTACCATCAGTGTGAAATGTATGTGTCAATTTTGCCATCAGTGTGAGATCCATGTGTCATATTTACCATCTGTGAGATCCATGTGTCATTTTTAGTCCTTGGTGTGAGATCCATGTGTCATATTTACCATCAGTGTGAGATCCATGTGTCATATTTACCATCAGCGTGAGATTCATGTTTCATATTTACCATCTGTGAGATCCATGTGTCCTTTTTACAGAAACACAGACGTGAAAAAACGGATACAACAAATTCATGTAAGGCTGGTTTCACACTACCGTATTTTGGTATCCGTAATAATCCAGCTGAAACTGGAGGCACACACAACCATTTGTGGCCCCATTGACTTTCAATGGGGCCACAGGAATTTGCGGTTGCATCCAGTTCTGTATGGTTCCTCCTGATCCGGGTGTTCACTTTTTTTTGACTGAGACCAAAACCACATTTTTGTAGTGATTTTGATGTCTGTTTCTAAACCATGAATACCCAGATTTGCGGCACTACAGGTTCAATTAAAATATGGCTCTGTAGAACCCAGATCTGGTGGAATCCAGATGGATCCGGACGCTGAATCTGAGTTTTTTTGTCTGAGCATTCCCAGAACCCAGTTTTAAATGACACATCCACTATGAGGTGTGTCCTTTACAACCGTATCCAGCTAAGAAAGGTAATCAACCAGATGCAAGGGGATGTTCCCACACCGGTATTGTCACTGATCCGTGAGATGGATCAGTGATAATACCGGTGCAGGTGCACCCAGTTGCATCATGTTTTACAATTGCAGGGGGAACCAGGGTGGTGCAGGTTTTACCCGCATTCCCAGGATTCCAAAAAATAGTAGTTTGAAACGAGCTTTACACAGATGATTGAATGAGGCTTTATTCTCTTCCGAAATCAGAGAATTGCACAATGTCCTATTTTAGAAAAAATAATTATCTAAACCAGGCAAGTCCTTTAAATCAGAGGTCCCCAACTCTAGGCCTCAAAGCCCACCAACAGTGCATGTTTTCAGGATTTCTTTGGCATTTGACAGTTGAATCACCACCTGTGCAGGAGATTGAATTACCAACTGTCAAATTTCTAAGGAAATAATGAAAACCTGGACCGTTGGTGGGCCTTGAGGCCTCGAGTTGGGGACCTCTGCTTTAAAGGAATCTGTCACCAGGTTTTAGCTACCTAATCTGCAAGTTGCATAATGTAGAGACAGAGACCCTGATTCCAGCGATGTGTCACTTACTGGGCTGCTTGTAGTTTTCATAAAATCACTGTTTTGTCTGCAGGAGATTATGATGATTTGCAAATGAAGGGGGGAGAGTGTATCATGTGCACCAAACATAAGAGGGGATTTGAGAACACAGAATTGATAGCAAGGGGGTAATAGGTGCAGACACAGTATGGTGAGAAGGGGGAGAGAATATGGGGAGCCATGTAGTAAATCTGAGTGCACAATATGGGCAGCAAGAGGTTGGGATGCATGCAGAAACAATATGAGTAGTTAGAGGCAGTGGGTGCAGAAACAGTATGATGGGCTAGAGAGCAGACAAAGTATGGGGAGTGAGGAGGGTATGGGTGCAGACACTATGAGCTATACGGGGATGGGTGTGGACACAATATGGGGAGCAAAGGACACAGTATATGGGGTGAGGGTGTGATGGGTGCAGACACAGTATGAGGAGAGAAGGGGATGTGTGCGGACATAGTATGGGGAGCAAGGGAGGGATGAGTATGGAGGTAGTAAGTAGAGAGTATTGAATGAGAAAAATGTGAGGTTAAATATAATAGAGACTGAGTAGTGTGGTGGAGGGAGTGGGATGGATACAGACACGACTGGGTAGTGTGTATGTGGAGGGGCGGTATGTAGAGAGGGCTGCATGTGTCGATAGTGTGAGGCCACAGCAAGGATGGGACAGTATGGCGAGGAGGAAGGACAATGATGAGAAGGTACAGTATAAAGTCTGGACAGTATAAGGACACACATTGTAAGAGGACAGTGTGAAGGGCATGTGGAGGGACACAGTGAAGAGGAATTATTTGTTCCGGAGCGCAGTGTAGGTCAAATATTTTTATTCAGGCAGCATTATAATAACACTCTTATTTTTAAGGAAACCTTGTCGGAATGCACTGCAGAAAAGTGGAGAAGATGGATGTCTGCAGAGATGTAAAAGTCATCATGGGGTCTGGACAAGATAAAGAAAAGAAAAAGATGATCCCGATCAGAGACAAGGTCATTTATAAGGTAACTGGATGTAAATGATTATTTCTGATACTGACTAATTGTCATCAGTACTGTGGTTCCTGTATGGTCTGGTGATGAGTGATAACAACTTCTAATATCTTATTACTATTATTAAGGATGTGCTGGAAGTTGTACGTGCATGAGATACAAATATGTATATAGGTTGACCTGACATTACAGTTGATGTATTATGTACTGGTGGTGGTTCCGATGATGAATTGTTTTGTACAGATGGTGGTTCTGATGATGAATTTCTGTACTGATGACAGTATTGATACTGTGTTTCTGTACCTATGGTGGTTCTGGTGATGTATTTCTGTACTGATGAGGATTGTGATGCTTTGTTTCTGTACTGATGAGGATTCTAGTTATGTATTTCTGTACCTCAGGTGGTTCTTGTGATGTATTCCTATACAGATTTTGATTCTAATGATGAATGGGTGGTTTTTGTGATGTATTTCTGTACTGATGAGGGTTGTGATATTGTGTTTCTGCACTGATGGGGGTTCTGGTGATGTATTTCTGTACCTCTTTGGGTCTGGTGATAAATTTCTGTGATGCAATAGGTTATGATCTTGTACAAATGTAACCTTTCAAAACTTGTAAGATTACGTGATGCATGTCTTTGTTAATAAAGTATTGTTTGACAATTTAAGGGTTACTAGGTTTTTATTTTTATTAGGAGCATTAAAGAAGTTGTCCTAAATTTGTAAACAGTCTGCAGTTACTTATAGATTTCGTTCTGTAACTGCTGACTTCTGAATTTCCACAGTGTGCACAATCCCCGCTGTCAGGATTTTCTGGTGCTGCCGGTGAGAGTGGGAGGTCATGTTACCCTCTGCAAGTATGTGATCTACATACATGCAGTTACATGCCAACTAGACATACAAAAATCGATCAATGAAAATTAATTTAATGAGACCAGACACGTCTAATTGGAATGTGGTTAGAAGTATACAAATCGCATACTTGTGCTCACACGAACATCCAATCTTGCCATTAGCACTGGATAATCCTGACAGTGTGCAGACCACACGCTGTTAGACTTCAGAGACCTGCAGTCACCTAGTGTTACTACAAACTTTCATCTCAAGCCTGGACAAACCATTTAATTTTAAAATTAGGCACTGTAGCCCAATCCTAACACCATCTAATATACTCACTGTCAAGACTCAGCTCTGCTTGCTGGTTCCAGCAGTCATTACATGACCACTCCATTCATGTGTGATTTTCATACTTACGGTCATGTGACAACTTTTCTTCCTACTTCTCTGTTTTTCATTGAACATTGGGAGAATTAGGAAGAGCAGCTTATCAGTTTATGATTGAAAGTGTGAAAATCACATTTGAATTATTGGTGACGTGACAACTACTCAGACCACTTTGTTGGAGGGGAGCGAGATGCAGCGATGGAGATTTTCCAGTGTGGGCAGTGCTACTGTGGAAGGTTCGAGGCAGAGGCGGAGCTGGGGTGGAGGCAGGGTTGGGTGAAGGTAGAGCCGGGGTGGAGCCTTACTAGTGGTAGCTCTGCACATACACGTACATGATATTGCGTTACGGGGTTAAACAAGCACTCCAGGAAAAACTCCACCCAACCATCAAGTTCACCCTCAACTTTCAAATTCCCAAATACTTTTTCTGGACACAACCATATACATTAAAAGTCAATACAGTACAAATGTCTATTTACCATAAAGTCACAAGACATCCAGCATACCTGAGATGAACAGCTTTTATCCAAGAGACACAAAAAAATCAATACTCTACAGTCAAGCTCTGAGGTGTTCTTAGATCTGCTCGGATAATAAGGATAGAAAACCACCTACTATTATTAAAGAGAATATTCCTACAACAAGGATACTATTCCGCTGGTAATAGACGAACAGATCCACAGAGCTACAAGGATCTCAAGAAGCAACCTCCTGGATTACAATCATAAGAAGGACAACAGCAGGGTGCCTCTTGTGGTCACATACAATCCTCACATGAACAACCTAAGTAAAAGAGGTGATGATCTTCTGCCCATATTCCACAAAGACCACAGACAGAAAGCAATATTCCCAGAACTGCACTGCTCTCCTACAGACAGCCCCCCCAACTTAAGGAATCTCCTTGTCAAAAGTATCCTCAAATCTCCATCAGAGACGGGCACATTCCCCTGTAACAGTAAGAAATGCAAGATCTGTACCCACATATCACCAACAGATACAGCCCCCATACCCTCAGAACTATAAGATCAAAGACTTTTTTCATGTACATCCTCCAATGTGGTGTACATGATACAATGTACAAAGTGCAATGCAGGAACGTATATTGGGGAAACAGAACAAAAACTACAAACAAGGATGAATCTACATAGATATACAATAAAAAATTAGCTAGACACACCTGTAGGCATACACTTCTCTAGACCTGGACACAGCATGGCAGACTTAAAAGCTCTAATATTGAATGGTCATTTTAAAGGCGACAGATAAACAAAAATCTGGGAATTCAAACTCAAAGAATGTTCCAATCTCTACAAAATCTCTAGACAAAACTGAACTGTGTGGTGACATGGAAGAATACTTCAAGAGGTTGAAACTGAAGGAGTTATTTGATGATAAAGAGAACTTGAGGTCTCTAAGGAGCCAAACACAAGTGCTGACTGGACACCTCATCCTGGCCGCAACACCATTTTGGACCACTATATTGACTCATTCAGACATTTGGTACAATCTACAATAAAGGTACCTTTACACGGCGCTACAGAAGGTTAGAAACAACCGGGTGTCTCACGTGCAAGAGCACGTTTCAATGGTTCCTAACGGTACCTGATACCGCCTTTACACGCCGCTACAAGGTGCTCTACAGAAGGTTTATTCTATCCCTGGAGGCACCTACGGGTGCCGCAGGTTACCTTCTGTAGAGCACTGTCCCTCTTTTACACGCCGCTACCACAATAGAATATGGGAGGACCTGGGGTAGCAGGGACAACACATAGGCGTGCCATATTTGTGGATTACGAGATGCTCGTACGGTGATTGGACAAAGCAATAGCATCATGATTGTTCAGCCAGCGCAGGAAGGCTGGCTAATACATGATGCTATTGCAATTGTGTAGTGTGACTGGTCAGCTCCTTAAATATGCAGCCCTATGCAGGGACAACCAATCGTAACGCAGGAGCTTCCACCAATGATCGTTTAAGGGGGGGCGGTATCAGGGAGGCTGTGTCACGCCCCAGGGAGTTCACTAGGTGTCGCAAAAACCTTCCTGTTCTTCGATTACACGCCGCTACCATCGGGTTGAAACCAACCTGCTTTTGAGCACTGCTGAAAAACGTGTTGACAGTGACCAGTGGCAACAACCTGATTTACACGCCGCTACCTCGTGGTGTTTTGACGGTGCAAGACACAATTGTCTCCGACACCCGGTTGTTTCTAACCTTCTGTAGTGGCGTGTAAAGGTACCTTATTAGATAAAAAAAACAACAGAAACATCTAATATCAGTGTGCAAGAGAGAAAGGCAATTCACAGCCTGAAGAACAACAGGGAGATCACTATTAAGCCTGCAGACAAAGGAGGGACCATAGTTCTCCTGAATACAAAGGGCTACATTAAAGAAGCAAACAGACAGCTAATGGATATACAGTACTACACCAAACTGGATGAGGACCCAACTACAAAATATATGAGGGACTTGAGAAGACTCATCAAATGTTTAGGTATGAATTCCACAAACCTTTTGGACTTAAAACCTAAGGATCCAAGGATGGGAGTTTTCTATATGCTTCCCAAGATTCATAAAACAGGTAACCCAAGGAGACCGATCATCTCAGGGGTGGGAACGCTAACTGAAAGAATCTCTGGGTGAGTGGAAAATGTCCTTAAACCGCTGGTAAGGAAGACAGACAGCTATGTACAGGACACGATGGACCTTTTAAATAAGCTATCTACAATAGGCCCCCTTTCCAAGAGTACCATCTTAGCCACCATGGATGTGGAATCCTTATAATCTAACATCCCACACAAAGATGGACTTACTGCCTGCCAAATGCTTCTTGAAATCAATGGGATCCCTTCTGAATCAGTACTAATACTAGTACACCATAAACTTGACACAGGACCACTCAAAAACTGAAATCAACTTAATGGATACCACTATAAAAATTCTACATGGTTCATTCCAGACATTGGTGTATCGGAAACAGATTGACATTCCCACATAACTCAGATGGGATTTACACCCGAAACACATTAAAAAGTCTATTGTCTACAGCCAGGCCCTCAGATATAACCATATATGATCCAATCCAGCAGACAGGGATGAACACTTAAACCATCTAAAAAAGACATATTTAAACCAAGGCTACCATCCCATCTCCATTGATGATCAGATCATTAAGGCCACAAGGATACCTAGAAGTCAAACACTACAATACAGAGAAAAAGAAGAAAACCATCATGTTCCTCTGGTGGTGACCTACAACCCACAGCTTGATGTACTGAGAAAAAAATGGCAGGAAACTTTACCATATCCTACACAAGGATGACCGACTAAAATTAATATTAAAAGACCCTCCCTTGCTATGCTACAGGCAGTCTTCCAATTTAAAAAACATCATGGTCTGAAATTCAATGCCCTCAGATACACCAAGAGGAACTTATCCATGCAATGTGAAGAGTTGCAAGACCTGTGCACACATAAAGACCAAAGACAGGATACAGATCCCCAACTCAGAACAGGATTATAAGATTCCTGGGACATTCACATGCTCCTCTTCCAATGTAGTGTATTTAAATCTGTTCACTATATGTCCTGTGACGGCTTTTTATGTTGGTGAGACAGGACAATGGCTAAGACTAAGGATGAGGTCTCATCGTCACACAATTACAGACAAAAAAAATCCATTTACCAGTAGCCAAATATTTTTGTGGTTAAGGACATAACATTGAAAATATGAAAGTTGCCATATTAAGAGGCAATTTCAAATCACAGAAACATTGAATGGTCTGTGAATCCAAGTTCATTAGAACTTTCACTACCTCCTCACCCCATCCCCTCTCTGTTGGTGTCCCTGAAGGCTCTGTCCTGTGACCCCTTCTTTTTTCCATCTATACCCTTGGCCTAGGACAACTCATAAAGTCCAATGGATTCCAGTACCACTTGTACGCTGATGACACTCAGATCTCCCTCTCTGGCCCAGTTGTTACCTCTCTGCTGTCCAGAATCCCAGAGTGTCTATCAGCCATATCCTCCTTCTTCATCTCTTGCTTCCTTAAACTAAATGTAGACAAAACTGAACTCATCATCTTTCACCCATCTCGCGCACCTCCCTTACCTGATCTATCTATCACAATAAATTATATCACACTTTGCCCTGTTCCTGAAGTACGCTGCCTCAGAGTGATCCTTGACTCTGCCTTATCCATCAGATCACACATTTAAGCTCTCGCCACCTCCTGCCGCCTCCAACTCAAAAAATATTTCCAGAATCCGTCCCTTCCTCACCCCTCAATCTACTAAACTACTAGTGCATGCCCTCATCATCTCCCACTTCGACTACTGCAACCTCCTCCTTTGTGGCATCCCTGCTAACGCTCTTGCACCTCTCCAACGTGTTCTTAACTCTGCTGCCTGATAACCCCCCTCTCTCATCGCTGCTCTTCCACTTCTACCTCTGCAAATCCCTCCACTGGCTCCCAATTCCCCAGCATATACAATTCAAACTACTAACACTGACTTACAAAGCCATCAACAATCTGTCCCTCCTCATATATCTCTGAACTAATCTCCTGATATTATCCAACTCGTAATCTTTGATCCTCCCAAGACCTCCTCCTTTCCTCCACTCTTGTACGTTCTTCATCTAACCGCCTGCAAGACTTTGTCCGAGCATCCCTCATCCTCTGGAATTCTGCACCTCAAAACGTCCGACTGTCCCCTACACTTGGAACCTTCAAACGAACCTGTAAACCCATCTCTTCAGAACAGTCTACAACCAATAAATGACCACGGTGCCAAGTTACAACCACTGGACCTTGCGCTCCACCACTACTGGACCCGGCGCTCCACCACCATTGGATGCAGCGCGCCACCACCACAACCTGAGCCGTCCCAACCTACTGTTCCCCTTCCTATTGCCCTGTAGAATGTAAGCCCACAAGTCCTCTCTCCCCTTTGTACCAGTCAGTGACTGTTGGTTTGTTCATTGTATTCTTAACTTGCTTGTATGTAACCCCTACTCTTGTACAGCACCATGGATTCAATGGTGCTCTATAAATAAATAATAGTAATAATAATAATAATAATAATAATAACTTTTGACTGCATCCTAAAAGGGCTAAATCTATCTGATGGATTTATGGTTCATTATCACATCTGAAGAATGTTTTTCAGAGACACTGAAGTCAGAACACACTAGGTTTACATATAAATTAGAGTCATAAAAACTTTGACATCACTTAGCCTGGCTGATTGAGGATCCTCTCCAGGCTAGGTTTTGTTTACTTTGTTAAAAGTCCATTTATTATACCTTGCATTTGCCCTGGTTGTGCATGTATATATTTGAGTTTCTTTTATTTTTGTCATACCATGCCTGATGAAGAGACCTGAGACTTCTCGAAAGCTCGCCTTGTAACATCTCTTATTTTATTTTTGTTAGCAATTAAAAGGTATCACAACTACAAGATAACTATTTTGTTTTTCCCACTGAGAGCAATCACACAATCTCTAACAATGGCATTTAATTTAATTCCTGGGTTCATGACACATTGCATGGACACAGTTAATACCTCCACAAGAAGGTCTTCAGATTTCTAAAAGACCACTTGCATCTCATTTGAATGTATAACAAAGGCCTTAATTTAATTTACTTGGCCTATCTCTACTTAGCATCACCTCATGTCCTGCTGTAATATCTATTTAAATATTGTCTCAGTAATTAATTTGTAATAATCCTGATGAAGGGGCCATTTGAGCACTGAAAGCCTACAAACATAATTTTTCTGGTAGGCCAATAAAGGTATCACTCCTAGAATACTTTCCCATTTTTTGGGACATAAGCATTTACATTGATGAAACTATCTAGAATCTGTATCACGCAGAATGGTGATATCTAGGTAACCATGCAAAATGCCAACAGGGTGTAAATCACGAACTGTTAGCATTATGCAGCCTAGATGCACACACAGATTTTATTAAAAAATCCCGGACAACCCCTTTAAAGCGGCTTTCTGATTGTTTGCTGTTGCAACAGGACAGTTTTTCTTATAGACAGTTCCCTACCTTTATCCCATTGTGTATGCACAGTGCAGCATCTTACACTAATAGGCAGGTCTTCTGTCAACAGGTTTTTAATAAGACATTAAATTTCACTGAAAAACTGACTTAAAAGAAGGCATTGACATTCCAAACAGGATATAGATGAGATTGCTGGATATCATATGACAGCTGTGTTTATGAGACAAGGAAACATGGGAATTTTAAGGGAGGATACAGTTTCATCTAGATTAGACTCCTACAGTTTCGGAATGTAAAGATTTTAAAGAACAGTCAACAGTCACCAATCCATCAGCTCAGTCCTATGTGTGATATGTGTGATAGGGAAGTAAAGTCCTAGAGATACTGCCTGACTTTGCCTGGATTCATTAGACCCTGTTTGTATGGTGAAAGTTGCCAACACAGACAGTAAATGAAATATATTTAGTATCAACACAATAGTAAATTAAATATATTTAGTATTCTTTAAGATCTCCAATACTGACTTTATGGAATTCCTGTTCGCGCTGGTAATATATTGTATTACAATAATAAAGTAAAATAGAGTCAATATAATATACTGTAATGTTAAAATAAAATATTCATTTTAAAAATTAATTAATGTTTGTTTCTTAAAAAATTTGGCACATTTTTCTCAAACGCACTTAATCACTTTATGAACTGTAACATGTATTTTCATCATAGGCGACATGCAGGGAGTATGGAACTAGCTCAGGGCCATCTCTTTACATGTCAGGTACCAGATGTGTTATACAACCGCATCTGCTTTCAATTACATTGACCACAGCTAGCTTCCATTGCTTCTGTTTAACCAGTTAAATGCCACCATCTGTCTCTGATCACAATTTTACATGGTTGTGATGAGGACTCATGATTGATATTCTGATGTGCCACCATAGAATCTGGGGGCCTTCTAAAGGCTCCTGTTACCACTGTGGAAGGTTCAGGGCATAGAAGCGGAGCTGTGGTGGAGTCAGGTTAGGTAAAGGTGGAGTCAGGGTGGAGCCTGGGCGGAGCCTCAGGTGGAGCCCCAAAATGTTGCTGTAAGGGGCCCTAAAATTCCTAGTGGCATCCCTGCACATAAATGGACATGATATTGTGTTAAGGGGTTAAACGAGCCAAGAGAAGCCAAGCCACATACTGTACATGGTGTTATAGCAGACAGTAATTTTTACTTTGGTACCTTGCAAAAGTATTCATACCCAGTAAACCTTTACAAAATATGAAGGAAATCATCAGGGCAATGAGGAAATTGACCGGGAATAAGGAAGGGGCTGCAGCTGCAGGTGCCCTGTATGTGCTGAATTATTGAGGCACACCCTGTGTAAGGCTATATATCCCTAGCCAGGCTGGAAGTACATATAAGAACCTCCACACTGTCAGTTGCAAGACTTCTTCAATAACACAAGAACAAAATGATTCCACCAGTTCCTCTTTTGATATAAGTCCGATCCGTTATCGGGGTTATATCAGAGACAGAAGCCAACTCAGGTAGCGTATAATATTACATGAGCACATACACATGGGGATCGTGGATCGAGATAAAACAACCCAAAATTAAATTTTATATTTAATTGCCATATGGGCACACTAGAATAATAACAATATTTACGATGAATATACAGATAATATAGTCAAATATGCAAATATGGTAGAAGGGTATACATAGGTAAAAGCAGTCACATGTAATAAGTTACTGATTTATTTTTAAGGTCATGATCACTGGCTTGACATATTAAAGACACGGTTGAGCTAGGGTCTTGTGTTTGATTCCTTCCAGCACAGTGCTTGTCAATGTGGCTTTCCTCAGAAACAACTACTACTGAAATACAGTCAGCTTTAATATAAGGCTGTTCCCTCCTTTCTACCCATGGGCTGTTCTTGAATTCCCTCTCTTTGAGCTGAGATTTGAAATATCCCCAAAACTATGATGGGTCATAACTTTCCACTGGGATGACTTAGGAAAATGGAACCATCAGATCGAGCTGGATCCGATCCACACTTGGAGACCAAATATGGCTTCTCTAGCTGGCTTCTGCTTGCTGGCTTCTGTATCTTCACTATGCAGGGCACTAGAGTGAATTGGAAATTTTGTGTGTGGGCCGTGGGCCACTGGCTGTCACAATTTCAGTGATATAATTGGCATAAGCCTAGGATGCATGGTATTTTTTATAATTCCAAAATAATATTCCAGCTCAAATGGGACTGGAATTTAAGACAGAATATCACTAGGGCCTTGCAGATTCTAAACCTCCACTTCCACCATAGTAGGCCTGGTGAACCTAGCAGACATTTTTTACGGCAAAATTGGAAAATCATAGTAAGTTATTATTATTATTATTATTATAAGCAATGCATATCTAAAGACCATAATTCTAATCTGAAGACATCATTGCCTTTACTGTAAATTTTTTGGACTCGTCCTGGAACTTCTGGATGGTTGGCCACTATGCTGGGGTGTATGTTTACCTTCAAATAGTACAACAAGCTATGTAGGGTACTGTGGGATCCAGGAAAGTTGTGCTGTGTTGTGGCATCGAAGACAGTTGACAAATCAATGTCACATGCCACCTCTAACAGGGGCTGGTGTCATGGAAAAATTATAAATCCATGAGATATTTCTCTGAAAGGATATTTATCCAACACTGAAGACATGAGATCAGTTGTAAATGGTGAGGTGAAAAAAGTTAATTTAGCAAAGAAAGGAGTCTTCTTTGAACCTATGACCCCTGCAGAAAGGTTTGTTCTAAAGCAGACAAACCTGAACTTTGTCTAAGCAGCGGTGGTCAAGTACATTTTCCAAGCCAAAGCATTTCTTGATTACCAGACACTTAGACACCAAAGGGTAATTATAAATATAGAGGTTTGCATAGATTCTGGAATACATATTTTCAATTTCAGGATTAAAAGAAGAATTTGTATTTTTTTTATAACCATGAGACATCTCTATCAAGCCTAAAATATTATTGGCCAGATAGTAAACATGTCATGGCTATTGTTATCTATCTACTTACAGATAAATTCATGATAGGAAAGATGACAGTAACATCTCCCACCTGAGACCTTCGGGAGCAGAAATAGCCTGGGAGTTCATAATTTTTTGTCAACTTCAGCCACATCCAGGGGCGGACTGGCCCAGGTGGCAGGGGGGCAAGTGCCCCCCAGTCTGGCTGTAATGGGCTCATCCAGGGCCGCCCCCATTCAAAAATGGGCTGGTCCGGGATCTGCTTTGCAGCCGCAGCCGCTCACCTCACAGCAGTCGGCCAGGCGGCGCGCGACAGACTGGTGAGTGTGACGTCACATGGAGTAACAGATGTGCGGCAGCACGGCAGCTGAATATATTAGGTAAATACAGTTTAGTTTTTGCATTGTACTGGCCAAAAAACAGATTGCAAAATTGAGATAATTGATTGCAATATGGGTACGAAACTCAAGGCCTCAAGAGCCACACACAGTGCATGTTTTCAGGATTTCCTTAGTATTGCACAAGTGATAATTGAATCTCCTGCACTGGTGATGGTTCCAACTCCTTTGCAAGGCTAAGAAAATCCTGAAAACCTGCACCATGTGCGGCTCTTGAGGCATGGAGTTCCCTACCCCTACTTTAGTAAAATTACCTTCCTTTATAGCCAGGATCCTACCTTCCCATACAAGCAGAACTTAATCGCACAAAGAGGCATTTCATGTTAGGGTCCCGATACATGAGATGCACATTGTAGCAGTTTTCAGCCTCATTTGCATTGGCCAATACATTTGCTAAGCGTCTCCTTTATTTCTTAATGTTCTAGTGTGCAGCGGAATAACCTTTTATAATTATGTCTTTGTTCTGCTAGCAATTTGTTCACACACATTAGGTAAGTCGGTCAGTCTTTTTGTATTTTGTAGTAACTTTTTCTATCTGTGCACCCCCGCCCATTAGCCATAGTAGATTCTCCTTCCTACCCCTGCCTTGGTAGAATTACCTTCCTTACAGCCAGGATCCTACCTGCCCATACAAGCTGATTTTAATTGCACATAGAAACATTTCAGGTTAGGGCCCCAATATGTGAGATGCACTTTTTCATGGTTATTGCACTCATTTGCATTGGTCAATGCATTTGCTATGTGTCTCCTTTATTTCTTAGGGTACCTTTACACACGGCTACATTTGTAGCTTGTCACCAGGTAACTTACTGGTTGCAGTGAAATCATGGATACATGGTTCTATCTTGTTGCTGTGTACAAATGGAATCATGTATCCATGATTTCACTGCAACCAGTAAGTTACCTGGTGACAAGCTACAAATGTAGCCGTGTGTAAAGGTACCCTTAGTGTTCTAATGTGCAGTGGAATAACCTTTCTAAAGCCCCCGTCGTACATAGTGAGGTCGCTAGCGAGATCGCTGTTGCATCACAGGTTTTGTGACGCAACAGCAATCTTGCCAGCGATCTCGCTATGTGTGACACGTAGCAGCGACCAGGCCCCCGCTGTGACATCGCCGATCATGTTGGAATGGCCTGGACCATTTGATCGTTATGTTCCCGCTGGGCAGCATGCTTGGGTGTGTTTGACACCTTAACAACGACCTCGTTAGCGCCTCAGAACTCATCCACGTAGGTCTGAGTCGTTAGACTAGCTGCTGTGTGACAGAATCCAACGACCGCCGAGGTCGTTATACGGGTCACCGTATCGTTGCTGCGTCGTTCAGTAGATCTGACTGTTTGACATCTCACCAGTGACTTCATAGCGACGTTCCAGCGATCCTTACCAGGTCGTATCGTTGTCGGGTTCGCTGGAGCGTCGCCAAGTGTGACGGGACCATTAACCCTAAAGCTATGGTCACAAGACAATATTCTCTCATCAGACAAAATTGGTTGGATTATGCTAATCTCGCTCTAATCATGCTCTGATCATACTCTGATCAAAGTATGATCAGAGCCTGATTAGAGTTTGATCAGAGTTTGATCAGATTTTGATCTGAATATGGGCAAAGTGTGATCTAATTTTCTCAGATCTGGATAAAATGAGGAAAATGTTTTTCCTCCAGCCTCTCCATTCTATCAGTCTGTAAACCTTGCACGTCATTCAGGTGTGATCTGATTTTTTTACAGACCCATTGACTTACATGGCCGAGTGTGATCTAATTTGTAGATACAAATTGTGTATGCTGTGATTTTTACCTCAGACAATGTCCGAGGATAAATCGGATTTGTGCAGGGCCCTATAGAATAATGTTGGTCTGAGTACAACCCATTGTTTTGTTGGATCGTACTTAACGTGAATAGAATATGCAGTTACGTGAATTTAGCACCTAATACGACAAAGGTACAAAATGTCGTGCAAAAAAGTACTTTCCTTGTTGCCGATGTGTCATACTGCCTGTTTCTTTTCCTTTTTCTTTTTCTTTTCTTTTCAACCTCTATAGATGCAAGTGTCCTCCTACGCATAAAGTCTCATACTTGCTGTAATAAATGGCTAATATAAATTCATGAAGTGCTACAAATAAATTCTAACATTAAATCTATGGAATGCACATATTGATTATAAAATTTATAAAAATAGCTATTAATATAAATGTGTGTCAATGTGTTATGAAGTGCTAAACTGCATGAAATATTGTATTGTAAAAGAGTTTAAACATAAGCAAAATCACAAAGTACTCACTGACCTCAGAGAGACCAGTCAACGAAAACACTGCCGCCAACCAACTAAAGTGCTCAAACACAGTGAAATCCATGATGCATTGCCCCCTGGGAATTTGAATATGCAAATGGAGTCTGTGGAGCCTCGATTAAGAGTCTCAAACACGGGACTAGCCAGATATCCAGGGGCGTAACTACAACAGGTGCAGGGGTTGCGATCGCACCTGGGCCCTGCAGCCTAGGGGGGCCCCAAAAGTCCCTTTGGCCTATAGAAAAAGACTAATACTATCAAAGATTTGCAATAATTGGGGGCCCTATTGGAGCTTTCGCATCAGGGCCCCTGAGCCTGAAGTTACGCCACTGCAGATATCCCTCCAGGGAAGGACCTAGCCCTGGGGTGGAATCCTTGCAGAGACCACCATAACCACCATATTAAGTGGTCCTTTAAGTAAATATCCTACTCAGTTACGAGTTAAGGATATGACAAGAGAATTAACAGAGCCAGGTATCCATCCACAGACAGCTGTTTTGGGGTATTGCCTCTCATCAGTGTGGAGTAGGATTCTAGTTAGGTGGGAGCAATGCCTGGTAGACCAACATCACAAAGCACTCAGGGAGACCAGTCAAGGAAAACACTGTGGGCAGCCAGCTAAAGCACTCAAACACAGTGAAATCCATAATGCATTGCCCCCTGGGAATTTGAATATGCAAATGGAGTCCATGAAGCCTCGATTAAGAGTCTCAAACACGGGACTAGCCAGATATCCCTCCAGGGAAGGACCTAGGATTTCAATCTGTTGAGCGCTTTAGCCGGCTGCCCGCAGTGTTTTCCTTGACTAGTCTCCATGAGATCAGTGAGTGCTTTGTGATGTTTGTCTACCAGGCATTGCTCCCACCTAGCCAGAATCCTACTCCACACTGATGAGGGGCAATACCCCGAAAATGGTGTCTGTGGATGGATACCTGGCTCTGTTAATTCCCTTGTGATATCCTTAACTTGTAACTGAGTGGGCTATTGACTAAAAGGGCCACTTAATATGGTGGTTATGGTGGTCTCCACAAGGATTCCACCCCAGGGCTAGGTCCTTCCCTGGAGGGATATCTGGCTAGTCCCATGTCTGAGACTCTTAATCGAGGCTCCACGGACTTCATTTGCATAAACATAAGCAAAAGCATAGATTAGCACTCATAGAAACTACAGTCCCTGACAGAAGTTATGTCGCTTATCCATGTTATGTAATTAAAAGCTTATAACCTGACGTTAAATTCATCCATTGGTTTTATAAATGACTCTTTTAAAAGCTGAAACCCTCCCAAATGTGGTTTAGGTTAAGAAAATAAATTGGCATCAATGCTGAAATATTGATCATTTAATGAACACAGAATGGTCAGATTTTGGCAAGACAAAAGTTTTGTCACCCACAAAAACTAATGTGATATTCAAACAAATAATTAACTTAAAATACAAATGTATGTTGCATAACATTGGTGAATAAAGTTGTGGTGCTATTAGAGTCATATTTAATATTTTATGTGAATTCCATGAGCTTGAAGGAATGCATCCATGCGGTTCAACAATGATTCATGCAATTTATTAATGAAGTCATCAGGAATAGCAAAGAATGCAGTCTTACATGCCTCCCAGAGTTCATCTAGATTCTTTGGTTTTATCTTCCAAGCTTCTTCTTTCATCCTACCCAAATATGCTCAATGATGTTCATGTCTGGTGACTGGGCTGGCCAGTCCTTGAGTACCTTGATCTTTTTTGCCTGGAGGAACTTTGTTGTAGAGATGGATTTATGAGATGGAGCACCATCCTCCTGCAGAATTTGACACCTTTTATGATTTGGAATATAAGAGGTAGCTAATATCTTGATATTTTAGGCTATTGATATTGCCTTCCACCTTGCAAATGTTTTGCACACCCCCATACTGAATGTAGCCCCAGAACATGATCTTTCCACCACCAAATTTAACTGTTTTCTGGGTGTATTTTGGATCCATACGGGCTCCAGTAGGTCTCCTGCATTATTTGTGGCGGCTGTGGTGTAATTCTACTGAACATTCATCAGAAAAATCCACCTTCTGCCACTTTTCCAGCGTCCATCTGTTTAGCAGGCTGTGGGACTTTACAAATGCCACACGTTTTTTTTATTTGCATTTTTTTAGTGCTGGCGTCTGGGCACTGATTCGACCATGGAGGTCATTTTGAGACAGAATCCTACAAACTGTTCAGGTGACACAGGGACTTGAGGTAACCAGGCCTGTTGGAGCTCTGCTGCAGTTGAAGAGGGGCTTGCTTTGGATTTTCTAACCAACAAACGTTTCTCCTGAGCAGTTGTCTTGCAGGGTCTGCCGGACCTGGGCTTGCCAAACACATCTCCAGTCTCCTAAAATCCTTTTTTAATTCTTTGTACTTGACACTGAGACACATTAAAGGTGCCAGCCACCTCTGCAGTGGATCTGGTCTTCAGCCTCTTGATAATCAAGGCTTTGGTGGCAGGGTGGATTTTTGGCATGTTATCAGAGCTCAAGTTGCAGTTCAAGTGAAGGTCTGGGGTGCTGGGTTTCTTTTTCTACAAACCCACTAATTAACCGATCATTTACTGAGCGCAGGTGAGGATGTAAACTAGGATTGGGTGCATTATATGAACAGGCGACAAATCTTTTGTCTTGCCAAAATCTGACCATTCTGTGTTCATTAAATGATCAATATTTTAGCATTGATGCCAATTTATTTTCTTAACCTAAACCACATTTGTGAGGGTTTCAGCTTTTAAAAGAGTAATTTATACAGCCAATGGATGAATTTAACGTCAGGTTATAAGCTTTTATTTATATGACATGGATAAGCGACATAACTTTTGTCAGGGACTGTAGTCTCTCCATTGTCTCCTACCTGTCCCTCACTTGTCTCTTGTGTCTACCATCTGTCTCATCACTCTCTTGTCTCCTTACTCACTCTTATGTCTCCTATCTACATCTTGACCCTCTCTTGTCTCCTGTCTCTTGTGTCTCCCACCTGTCTCATCACTCCCATGTCTCCTGTCTTCTGCTGGTCTCTTTTTTCTCTTTTGTCTCCTGCCTCTTTTGTTGCCTGCCTCTCTTTTCTCCCCTGTCACTTCTTCCATCTTTTCTCTCTTGCTATTTTCTTTCTTTTCTTCTGTCTGCCTGTTTCTGGCTTATCCCTGTCCCTTCCATATCAGTCCAGACTCTGCCTGTTATGATGCTGTCCATGGTGAGGGATCAACTGCTTGGCTCCTGTCTCACTGACTGCAGAATGGCATGAGAATTTCTCCCCCATGTAAGGCTGGCTCCTGACCAGGTTGTAGTGCAGCACTGAGTGCTATCTATATGAGGATAGCACAATCGCTGCTCCTGCTGCAGGAGGACTGAGAAACAGTACCCAGATCAGGGTTCTTTTTCTTGCCAGTTTGGCAGACCAGCTATGATTTTAACAACTGGTTCAGGAGAATCAGTAAGAACCAAGAACAGGCTGTATTCCACCTCTGGTCTTGGTATAGTGGACTTGTTCAGTAACAGTCTAGTTATACTTACTGGTGGTAGAGCTGCCTAGGTCCAAATTGCACCTTGAAACCCATAGGACTGTTTTTACACCTCTGCAAATGAGGAAATTATTATATTTAACGAAAAGCAGATGTCTAAAGCACAATAAAAGTACATGCATTGGTCATAGAGAATTATATAACAGAATATTTTTTTCTAAATCAATAATAAAAGTGAAGGTAACATACAATTATAATACAACTTACTGCATAATGACACCCCTTTCTCCTCCTGGACTGATTCACTGTCAATTTACCAAAAAAAATTAACTAAAACTGTCTTCAGTGAAGACAGAATGGGATGACAGTTACTGCCTATACAGGTCTGTGGAGAGGACAGGGAATAGAGCTAGATAGAAGAGACAAACTCAGCCATGCATGTTCACCTAAGACCACAGTTGCACTCTAATTTAAGGGGTTTAAAAATTGTTTTATGGCTCTATGTTTCCTCATTTTTTCATAACAAATTAGAAAAATTAAGTCCGAAGTTGATGCAACAGTTGATCAAGTTCTCCATATAAGTCCAAAGATGTGTAAATGTATGGGAAAGAAACCATCATCAAGGTGCATGAATATGTGCTAATAGGTCATTTAGTCAATAGCTATGTATATCTCCCAATCCCCAATTTCACATAAATGCTAAGATATATAAATGACCAACATTAACCAAAGAGGTCCCATGTGCAAAAACAATATATGGGCCCTTTGCAGTCCAATAGCTCATCATAATGCACTCTTTCAACCTTTTTTTGAGGGAGAAGTTGCCCGTTTACACATTGGTTCCCTGCTATGGCTGCAGAGGTTGCACCAATGATATGTCCACCTCTCCTTGCGTTGGCCTGCCAAGCGTTCATCTATTTCCAGTAGGGAGAGGAAACAAAGCTGCTTGCAGACACGTTTGGTGAGGGATTATCTCCAGAATGAAATTCAAATTGCCTGACCTTTATCTCTCCTGGCAACTTTGGCAGGATAGAAAAAAATCTGCCACCGCCTGATACTCACTAGACTCCCAGGCTATCGGATAATGGTTAGTATCCATTCACATAGTGGAAAAAAGGAGTAGGAAATCTGATGCCACAAACGAAGACCCTGGAAGGGTCTTCCTGACTATGTGATTTTATCCCAAGAATAAAGGATTTATCGTTTGTGGCATCGGATTTCCTACTCCTTTCTTCTAACTTTGGCAGGATACCTCCATAGCCAGTCTCTCCAGAAAAAATTGGGGGCAGGTTTAAGCATAATTGATTGTTCTATTTTTCCCAGTCTATAAAATCCCAGGAATAAACATAGCAAAGAGCAGGAGGAAACTTTTGAATGGTTATACTGACATTTTGGTACATTCCTAAAAAGAAGTAATGAATTGACGTGCACAACAACAGCAAAAATCTGCAAGAGGATAGACGGCAACTAACATGGATGATATAGAATTCTACACTTGATTACAAGAAAAAGAGCTTTAAACAACAACTAGCAAGTCAGAAGGGACGAACAAACAAGAAGCAACTCCCACATCCACAAGTATGATGATAGATCAAAACCTACTACATCCTTCTTATCTTCCATCTGAAAACGTAGATGATTTCACAGTCAGAGTCATATGATTTAGATATGAGGCTTAAGATGTCGTAAAACTAAAAGAGACGATCTGTTGTACTGAAATTTGGATTGTTCATGAGAAATTTATGTTTTAAAGCAGGTGTTGAATATGTCCACCATTCTCAACCAAGCATGCATGCACGAGCCCTTCCATTTTGTTGAACGTATTTCTCAGGATGTCTAGGGTCGTAGCCTGAATTTCTGTCTGTATGCTCTCTCGTACTGTGCCAAAAGTCACTGTTTCACATTGTGAATGGTTTCCTTAGACATTTTCAACCATCTCCCATCATGCCTATAAAGTAATATTCCTGTACATTCCAGCTTCTTCCCCAATGACAGAATACATGATTTAGACTGCTGATTTCGACCTCCAAACTTCTTTAGGCAACTTTTTAGGAATCTTTTTTACAAGATGTTTTCACAATGAAAACACGCTCCCCCAAAACTATATCTGTACATTGTTAACAAATGAAGTAGGAATTCAGCAGAAGTGAAATGCAAGCAAAACATATAAATTACCAACGTGCAGAAAGGCGAACAGCAAATTTACCTCATTGTGGCGTTGACCGGCATGGTGACAAGTCGGCGAGACTGCTCAATGTGAGGATGTTTCTTGTCGCTAAAGTTCATTCCACTTTCAGCAAAGAAATAAGAATGGCAGCACTTTCTAATGGCAGTATCTTTAGCTTTTAATCAAAGTGCATGCTTCATCACACAGGTATGGCCAAGAATGAGGGGAGGGAGAGGACGGAAGGGTGCCCTCCGGGCGACAATTATTTCATTCAGATGAACTTGGAATAGCTTCAGATGAAGTTCAACTGAACTAAATGATTGTCTTCCACACGGCATCCTGACGTCCTCTCCCTCCCCTCATTCTTGGCCAAACGGCCCCTACCTGTGTGATGAAGCATGCACTTTGATAAAACGCTAAAGATACTGCCATAAGAAAGTGCTGCCATTCTTATTTCTTTGCTCTCTTGAATTGCCCTGTTGCTGGGATTACGGTTTGTGCATCTAGGACGGCTTCAACTTATGCTTCAAGGGATACCAGTGGTGAGTGTGCTGCAGGATCTTTAACAGGGTTGGTGGCTTTCCTTTTTGTCCACTATTCTACTTTTTGTATTCATTCCACTCTTACTTCTCATGAAACAAAATATGTACAGTCCAAATTTCCGTATGGTGGACCACCTGTTTTAGAAGTTACAGCAATTTCTCCAGGTTAAGTGGTGATTGAATCATCCTAACATGTAACAATAATATCTTTTATACTAGAAAAAAAATTAGAAGGATTCCCTCGATTGAGTGCGACAGATTGCTTGTACTTTCCTGTGCTCTGCCCTTTGTCACACTTTTTTATCGTCTGCAGGATGGTTATTATTAGAATGAATTTTACACTCCGTATAAAGAATGACATCTGCGTCTTCTAATGAGGTCTGGACTGCCTTATGTCTTGATTTTATTGTAATGGTCAGTTATCTAACGGTGTGATTTATATAGAAGAGATGCGTCAGTAAGGCATATGGTTTATAGAAGAGCTTCATTAATGTATTTCCTTAGTAGCGTGGTTTAGAAAAAGGAATTCCACTACAAATGTGATTAATAATTAAAATACATTTAGAGATGATTCACATAGAGGACATGAAAAATCTAAAATATCCATAGTTAATGATGGCGTTCTTGAAATGAAACATATTTGAGCTTTGCCAGGATTTAACTTGGTAACCAGAAACACGAGAAGAGGCCAAACATATTAACCCTATGAGCAAACTAACATTTCCTTGATATAGGCAATAGTGCTTTGTAGGTCATACTTGGTACCAGTTCACAAAGCTAATAAACTACTATAGATTTTCTCCTAGTATCCAGTAGTCTGACTTGAAGCTCATGCGCCCCAATGCAAAAGCTCCAACAGGGCCCCCAATTATTGCAAATCTTTAATGGGATTAGTCTTTTTATATAAGAACTAGATGGTGGCCCGATTCTAATGCATCGGGTATTCTAGAATATGTGCCATGTTTCCCCGAAAGTAAGACAGGGTCTTACATTCTTTTTGTGGCCAAAAGTGGCCCCCTGTCTTACTTTCGGGGGGGGCCTTACATTGGAGGCCCCACCATCCATCCATCCATCCACACACTGCAGCCATCCATCCACACATTCCCACACATACAGACACATGCATACACATATATACACACCATACACACTACACACACAGTAACACACACACATAGCACCGCTTCTTACCGGGTCCGGTGTGGGGTCCCCGATGGTCCTGTGCCGTCCTCTGTGCTCCGGTCCGGTCCCCGAGATGATCCGCTGCCGTCCGTCGTGTTCCGGTGCCGTTTTGCACCGGTATTGCCGGTCCTAGGCTCCATGGTCCCTGCTCTTCCGGAGTTCAGGCCGCAGCTCCGCCCAGGTCATAGTGTGGGCCAATCAGCATAGCGGCGCTCAGAAGCAAGCGTCATCGGGCGCTTGCCTCTGACGTCAGCGCCGCTATGCTGATTGGCCCACACTATGACCTGGGC
The DNA here is from genome assembly GCA_033576535.1 of Allobates femoralis. Lineage (NCBI taxonomy): Eukaryota > Metazoa > Chordata > Amphibia > Anura > Aromobatidae > Allobates > Allobates femoralis. The sequence goes on from JARQOC010000004.1 coordinate 110,987,946, forward strand.
GGAGCTGCGGCCTGAACTCCGGAAGAGCAGGGACCATGGAGCCTAGGACCGGCAATACCGGTGCATAACGGCACCGGAACACGGCGGACGGCAGCGGATCATCTCGGGGACCGGACCGGAGCACAGAGGACGGCACATAACCATCGGGGACCCCACACCGGACCCGGTAAGAAGCGGTGCTATGTGTGTGTGTGACTGTGTGTGTGGTGTGTATATATGTGTATGCTTGTGTCTGTATGTGTGTATGTATGTATGTATGTATGTACACCCCCCCGTGTTTCCCCGATAGTAAGACCCCCCTCCCCCCTACCCTGACTTACAATCGGGGGGAGTCTTACATTAGCAGACCCCCGGTCCCCCCCCACCCTGTCTTACTTTCGGGGGGGTCTTACTATCGGGGAAACACGGTATGTAGTTGACATACTGTGACTGACAGAACTTGTTCAGTCAACATGAGTGAAATATATATATATATAGGGCAGCATGGTGGCTCAAGTGGTTAGCACTGCAGCCCTTGCAGCACTGGGGTCCTGAGGTCCCGGGTTCAATTCCCACCAAGGACACTAAAGGACAACATCTGGAAGGAGTTTGTATGTTCTCCCCATGTTTGCGTGGGTTTCCTCCGGGCACTCCAGTTTCCTCCCACATTGTAAAGACATACTGATAGGATATTTAGATTGTGAGCTCCAAGAGAGACAGCATTACTGGTGTATGTAAAGTGCTATGAAATAAATAGCGCTATATAAATGAATAAATATTATTGTTATATATGCATATATATATAGCAGCACTATGGTGTATGGTGGTACATTACAGCACATGTATAGCAGCACTATAGTATATGGTGGTACATTACATTACATTTATAGCAGCACTATGGTTTATGGTGGTGCATTGCATGCATAGCAGCGCTATTGTATATGGTGGTACATTACAGCACATGTATAGCAGCACTATAGTATATGGCAGTACATTACAGTACATGTATAGCAGTGCTATGGTATATGGCATTACAGTACATGCATAGCAGCACTATAGTATAGGGCGGTACATCACAGTACATCTATAGCAGCGCTATGGTATATGGCGGTACATTACAGTACATGTATAGCAGCACTATAGTATAGGGCGGTACATTATAGTATACATGTATAGCAGCACTGTAGTATATGGCCATACACTACAGTACATGAATAGCAGCGCTATGGTACATGGTATATGGCGATACTCTGCTCCCCGCGGCCCCCGCTCCTCCTGGTCCCCAGTGCTCCACAGTAAATGTAAAAATTAAAAAATCCTCAGTGAGGATACTAACCTGTCTGCTGGCTCACTCCACCTCCGTCTTCTAGGTCCTACAGGCCTTTAGGACCTGTCGTTACTTGGGAAACTGATCAGCTGAGGGGGGAGGTGGGGCAGGATTGTGCTGGGAGTGGGCGCAGAGGGAGGGGGGCAGAGGAGCGGGGAGAGGGATGCGGGGCACAGGATGGTGGCGGGGGTGGAGGATGGAGAAGCCGGCGGGGGGCAGGATGGAGCGGGGCTGGCGGTGGGAGATAGACCCGGGAGGTGAAGCGGCGGGCAGGATGAAGCCGGTGGGGCAGATGAAGCCAGAGGGCAGGATGGAGCCGAGGGGCAGTATGTGGGGGGGCAGGATGGAGCGGTGGGGCAGGATGGTGGTGGGGGGGCAGGATGGAGCCAGCGGTGCAGGATGGTGGTGGGGAGCAGGATGGTGGTGGGGGTGCAGGATGGAGCTAACGGGGCAGGATGGTGGTGGAGGGGCAGAATGAAGCCAGCAGGGCAGGATGCTATATTTCCAAATCCCCTACATCTGTGTTTTAGGCAGCCCCCGAATCTAAAAAACATCATTGTCAGAAGCACCCTGTCCTCTCCAACAGCAACAGAAAGCTTTCCCTGCCACCAGAACAGGTGCAAAACCTGTCCATCTATAATGACAACAGACAAGATTCCAGGATCACATCAGGACTACTAGATCACAGGTAACTTCAGCTGCACCACAACCAATGTCGTGTATTTAATTATATGTACTAAATGTGTCAATGGGAATCTATATGTAGGGGAGACAGGGCAACAATTTAGAACTAGGATGAACTCTCATCGCCACACAATAAAAGAAAGAAGGACAAATGTGCCTGTACCTAAACACTTCTGCAGCTCTGATCACACCATAAAGGACATGACGATACTAGTTTTGAAAGGTAACTTCAAATCCCAAAGAATCAGAAAAGTCTGGGTATATAAACTAATGTTGACCTTTGCCACATTTAGAGCAGGAATGAATGTCTCACACAAATTTATGTCTTTTTACATGCAAATTTGCACTTTAGTAAGGAAGTGGAAGAACTCCAGTACCACCTTTAAGTAGCTCCTCAAAGTCATAATCGCTTTCCAACAAGCTTTTTAATATGACTATGGGATTTGTGCCAGATCAGAACCCTAAACTACAGATGCTGCATTTCGGGGTAACTGCCCCTCATCATTGTAGTGTGTGGGATATTCTGATCTGGCTGTGTGAGTGGGCTAAGACAAGATCTGGGAACTTGCTATCTAGCTTATGGAGAGATGTTTTCCTGCAACCATAAGAAGACAGTTAAGTAGGTGAGGAGATTGTAGCCACTTCCCTCCTCTCAGATATATGCAAATTTGCACTTTAGTAAGGAAGTGGAAGAACTCCAGGGCCACCTTTAGGAAGCTCCTCAAAGTCATAAACGCTTTCCAACAAGCTTTTTAATGTGACTATGGGATTTGTGCCAGATCAGAACCCCAAACTACAGAGGCTTTTTACATTAATTAAGTAAATTTTAAATTTTGAAAAACCAGTCAAAGGTTGAACTCTGCTATTTATTGCCCAGATGCTTTTATTCTACCCCCTCCCATCACAGACCATTCTTCAAATCTTGGACATGAAACAGTCTGCTTCTTATTTATGGTTGATCCTACCCCATATGCTGTCTCCCACCTCCCATCTCTGACTATTATACACCACACCTAATTTATTTACTACATATCCAGCCTCCTATTTTTCCACCTGATTTAATGTATGTTTCGTGAATTCACCACTTTCTAGGATGCATTGCTAAAATTATACACCATATTTGTGATTCTCTTTGTTGACTTTGTCAGAAAAAATGAATTAATTTTATGCTTCATTCATATTTTATGATCAACGAAACAGCTTAAAAGACTAAATCCTACTGGAGCTCACCTACGCCATCCACACGCTGTATAGAATCAGTTACCCCTCAAGGCTTCTGCATCTCAGAGAAGAGAGTCTAAGCAGATTTTGTACTCAATGTGGTAAAAATAAAGTAAAACCTTCATCCCTGTAATACTGATGAATTTCATCTGATTTTCAAATTACATATATTGTTAAAAGTCTTATAATTTCATTCAGTGTCACCAATTACTGTATGGGGGGCTGTTTGAGCCATTATATTCTATTAGGGGCTTAAGAAGGGCATAATACCATTGTGAGGGGGTTGTAGTGGCCATATGTGTGAGGGGCCTATAGAGGCTATCATACTTGTGTAGGCTGTGGTGGTCATCATGCTTTGGGTGGAAGGGCTATGGAGGCCATTATATGGTGAGTAAAGAATTGTGGGGTCATTATACTTTGTTGGTTGCTGTGGGGGCCATCAAACTGTATCTATGGTTCTGTGTAAGCTGCAGTGGTAATCCTACTATATAGGGGACTGTGGCAGCCATGCTACTCTGTGTGGGGGCTGTGGAGGCCATTATGCAGTGTGTGCGGAGTAGTGGGGGCATCATACTTTGTTAGTGGCTGTCGGGGCCATCATACTGCGTGAAGAGATGTAGTAAGAGCATCATAATGTATGAAAATGACTGTGTGAGGCATCAAACTGTGTTGGAGGACTGTTAACCGTCATACTTTTGCTATTGAATACCATCATTTCTAGTTAATTACAGGGAGTTGAGGAGGGTGTTTTTCTCTCTGTGCCTTCAAATAGACACAGCAGAGATGTGTTATTTGGGGAAGACAACTATTTGTAAAGAGGAGTATGCAATGTAAAAATTAGTGACCAATATAGCTACCTTTCTTTATGATGACACTCAACAGCCTTCCATCCATAGATTCTCTCAGTTGCTTGTGTCGAGCCCACTGGGACGGGGTACTCGGTACCGGACCGGGTCTGCTATTGGGGAAGTCACGGGTGGTCCTGGTCCGGACTGTGTCCCGGGCCCTGGCAATAATAAGGGTGTGACGCCACCCACAGTGTGTGGCTAGTAATGGGCCACCACTGCCACAGAACCTCCGGGGATGATGTAATGGCAGCTAAGATGGAATAGTTCTCCGTGGGCAGAACTGAGTTCCCCGGGGTAGTGTTGGTAAAGTCTATTGTGTAGTGTGCAGGTCTTGTGCTGAGTGTAGTACACTTACTGTCCAGATGCTGCAGGAATCCTCCTTTAGCAACGGAGCCTGCAAGCTGTGGCTCTCCAGGCGGGGATCTGCTGCAAACCTGTATGGAAGGGGTCGTGTTCAGGCAGAGAGATGCAAGGGAGTCGGATTCAGGGTTCACCGTGTTTACTTCTCCAAGTTCTTAAGTACAGTTCACAGTTCAGTTACAGTTCTTAGTTCAGTTCTCAGTTACACGGGCACACTTCTCCCTCCGGCTTTCCTTTACTCCCTGCAGCCAGGTTGTTCTTACTGTGACCCCTCACTCTGTCTCTGCGTTCTTCCCAGGCTGTTGACTCTCTCTGTGTTCACTTTGGTGTGCTTGACTCCGGACAGTATGGCGGTGGCTCGGACTCCTGTGAGCCCTCCAGGTTGCCACTGAGCTGCCTGTCCTTTGGGGTAGAGACCCTAACGTGTAATTGTGGTCCCTCGTCGGTTGTCTGGGGATGCCGGGTGAAGCTACGGTCCCCTCTAGAGCCGACACTCTACTTCAGCCTAGCCTCCAGCAGTCTCGATTGTGAGGCTCTACCAGGCTCTCTCTACTGTGTCTTCAGGTATCATAGGAGGGCTACTCCGCCTGCAGTCTGCCGTCTCAGCCGTGTTGCTAGGGACCAGTGTCACTGTCCCTCTCTTCCCTCACACTCCTGGGGTGCTGGCTTTGGACGTGCTTTCTCTCTGCGGCTCGCACTGGCTCTTCCAGATTCTGCGCTCCTTACACCCCACTCCGCCAAGACGTGTGATCTCTTTCTTTACTGCTCAGCCTACAACAGCCTACTGACTCCTTTATCCTCCCCCTTCTCTATATCTACCCTCTGTCACCTGACTACGTGTTTGCCACACCACCCTCGCCTGTCTAGAGTTCCCAGGCTCCAGGTTGGGTGCTGCCCTCTACTGTATGTGGGTGTGTGGGCTGTGAGGGTGTTGGTGTTCAACTGTTGTCCTACCTGCCTGGCTGCAGTTCCCTTTGTGGCCTCCTGGACGCAGGGGCGCCACACTTGATCTGTTTACGATCAACATTGCGTGCAGCAGCCAGCACAGCCTCCCAGACACTGTTCCGAAAGGTGTACTATTTTCCCTCACTGTAGATCTCACATTTTAGGAGGGACCCAAGGTTCTCTATGGGGTTCAGATCAGATGAACAAGGGTGTCATGTCATTATTTTTTCTTCTTTACACCTTTACTGGCCAGCCACGCTGTGGAATAGTTGGATGCATGTGATGGAGCATTGTCCTGCATGAAAATCATGTTTTTCTTGAACGATACTGACTTCTTCCTGTACCACTGCTTGAAGAAGTTGTTTTCCAGAAACTGGCAGTAGGTCCGGGAGTTGAGCGTCACTCCATCCTCAACCCGAAAAGGTCCCACAAGTTCATCTTTGATGATACCAGCCCATACCAGTACCTCACTTCCACCTTGCTGGCGTCTGAGTCGGAGTGGAGCTCTCTACCCTTTTCTGATCCAGCTTCTGGCCCATCCATCTGGCCCATCAAGAGTCACTCTCATTTCATCAGTCCATAAAACCTTTGAAAAATCAGTCTTAAGATATTTCTTGGCCCAGTCTTAACGTTTTATCATATGGTTCTTGTTCAAAGGTGGTTGTTTTTCAGCCTTCCTTACCTTGGCAATGACCCTGAGTATAAAACACCTTGTGCTTTTTGATACTCCAGTAACGTTGCAGCTCTGGCAAACTGGTGGCAAATGGCATCTTGGCAGCTTCACGTTTGATTTTCCTCCATTCATGGGCAGTTATTTTGCACCTTTTTTGCCCAAAATGCTTCTTGCGACCCTGTTGGCTATTTGCCATGAAACGCTTGATTGTTCAGTGATCACGCTTTAAAAGTCTGGCAATTTAAAGACTGCTGAATCCCTCTGCAAGACATCTCACAATTTTGGACTTTTCAGAGCCCATCAAATCTCTGTACTGACCCATTTTGCCTAAGGAAAGGCATTTGCCTAATAATTAAGCACACCTTATATTGGGTGTTGATGTCATTACACCACACCCCTCCTCATTACAGAGATGCACATCACCTGATTTACTTAATTGGTAGTTGGCTCTCAAGCCTATACAGCTTGGAGTAGGACAACAAGTATAAAAAGTATCATGTGATCAAAAAACTCATTTGCTTAATAATTCTGCACACAGTGTATAGTCCTACATATTCTGTCCATCACTTACCTTAAACTGGTACAGCTTTCTCATGAGATAAAGCTTATTGCTGAGATTTCATCTTTCATGCACTTTCTGTAACTCATTTCACATCTCCTTTGCAGTTGCATTCTTGCATATATGCACAATCTGATCATCATTTACACTGAGGGAGATAGTGCTTTGTGCTTTCTCATCCTTCTATGGCCAATCATCTTGTAATGGATGAGGCACTTGTTCCTGAGTATATTTCCATGTACCTTCTCTTATGGGCAGCATCGTCACCTTGAATTTTCATAACTGGTAGTTTTGATTAATGAGGCTTTGCACTGAAAACTTAATACCGTAGTGGACATCTTCTCTGTTGCTCTGTGCTTCTGTTGCTGGGTTACTCTGGGGTCCTGTGTCACTCTGGGCCCAAAACCTGTTGGCAGCAGAATATTCAGGATACTCTCCAAGCGTGTGGAAAGGTAGAAATCAGCTCACCACAGGTGCTTAGGCAGCAAGGATCTGGGTCCTGGAAACACAGCAATGCAGAAATGAAGAAAGATGTCCAGCTCATAGGTTAGAAATGAACTTGAATTTCTTTTTATTCAAACATCTTCAGGCTCCAGATTTACAACAGGCGACAAAATGTGCAATAAATATGGCAGGGGAGCATCACAGGCGATGCATTTTGGATAAAAATCCTTTCTCAAGCCAGAGAAAGGATCTTTATCTGAAATGCATCGCCTGTGATGCTCCCCTGCCATATTTATTGCACATTTTGTCGCCTGTTGTAAATCTGGAGCCTGAAGATGTTTGAATAAAAAGAAATTCACGTTCATTTCTAACCTGTGAGCTGGACATCTTTCTTCTTATCTCCAAGCGTGTGACAACAGAGCTTCTTTATTCAGCAACAATCAAGAACAAATATGATAAGCTTAATGAATCAGAAATAAAAGATACTTTATGTGTCTCAGTCTCTGTGCAGCATCTGCAGATATTACCTCTCTCATGTATAGAGATGAGCGATGTCCGATTCGAACTGTTCGCCAATCTGAAATTCAAGTTGTTTTGGGCGGTGTTCGAGTCATTCGATGAACGCAAACAATTTGCTTAAAATTTGGCAGTTCGAGGTTATGTTCGATAATGCTTCGATCACCAAAAGCTTAACCCTAACGCTAATACTGTTAATGAATGGTAATATCCAGTTTCAGTGTATAGTGTGAGGGGGGGAAGCCGGGTTTAGATCAGTGCTGCAGAAATAATTGAAAAATCAAGAGAAAGATTAGCTCCAACCACCTAATATTCCCAGGACTCCCAGGCAAACCGGAAAGTGGCTTGGCAACCACCAGTAACAATAAAATAAAGGTGTAGAATCCGGTGCCACAAAATTCCTTTTTATTTTCAAAAATTTTTTTTTTTTTAAATGTAAAAGTCACACATGCTCCAGAGGAGCTTCTGGACGCGTTTCGTGGGTCTAGCCCACTTAATCGTCAGTACAATGGCAATACAGACAACAGAAATATATACAATTTAAAAGCAAAAAACACCCCCCTCTCGCATGTGTGACAAATATACATAAATTATTTCTATCCAGTCACATACCTGCAGGTTTTAAACGAGTTAAAAAAGAAGGATAAAAGAAAAAGAAAAAAATGTGGAAGAAGAGGAGGAGGGGGGAGGGAAAGAGAAAAAAAAACTTTCTGTTATCAGCTCTTTTTTTCTCTTTCCCTCCCCCTCCTCCTCTCCTTCCACATTTTTTTTTCTTCTTTTTTAACTTTTTAAAACCTGCAGGTATGTGATTGGATAGAAATAATTGATGTATATTTGTCACACATGCGAGAGGGGGGTGGTTTTTGCTTTTTAAATTGTATATATTTCTGTTGTCTGTATTGCCATTGTACTTACGATTAAGTGGGCTAGACCCACGAAACGCGTCCAGAAGTCTCTGGAGCATGTGTTACTTTTAAATTTTTTTGAAAATAAAAAGGAATTTTGTGGCACCGGATTCTATACCTTTATTTTACTGCAGAAATAATGTCAATCTCCATTTTATTTTCTCCTAACTGCATATAGAGTGGGCGGTGCAGGCTGTCAGCCAATGATACACACACACAGCAAAGTGCATTTTTTGCACACAAGCAAGTGCATGTGTTATTGGCTGTGTATGCCACATGACCTTGCCCTATAAGACCTGGGCATTTTCCCATCGCCACCATTTCCTCAGTGCTGCAGTTGTGTGTCAGTCAGGCAGCACTACTGCTGCTGTGGGCGCTATAAAGTGTTAGTTGTATAGATAGTGAGCGAATCTCAAGTTAGATAGACAGATAGGTTTGTTATGGCAATAAATAGTTAATAATTTATATAAGTTTATTGAAGCCATTCAGAAACCTTCCTAAAGCATATTTATATGAATTCTTGCACTTTCCTCTAGAATCTCTCTGTCTCAGAGTCTATATAATGTTTTGAGTTAGATGTAGCAGTGTAGAAGCTCCTTATAAGAATGTCTCCAAACTGAATGTACTGACCAAGGCTAAACTAACTAAACACAGAATATGAATTGAATGTTTTTTCAGAATAAAATGTAGATTCAGCATAATATGATGCAATCACCCCTACTAACACCCCTTTTAATATCCCTTTAAGGAGTTGTATAAAACTGTTAACCCCTCCCTTAATAAAGATCTTTGTCATTAAGCTCTACCTTGACATGGTTGTAGGCGTGGTTCTTTCGGGGCTTGCACACACTCAGACAAGGCATCCAATTTGGCGCAGACAATTAAGATAACAGCCCACCCGAAAGGTGTGGAGGGCATCCATTAAAGGTTTAGAGAGTAGGGACTAGTTAGAATCTCAGCCCTTTTGAGGGCTACTTCAGACAAGTAGGGAGCAGGGATTAGTTGTAAATATCAGCCCTTTTCAGGGCTACTTCATAGACATAGGGACTAGTTATGATATCAGCCCTTTTGAGGGCTAGGTTAGAACAGTTCCTATTAGTTTTTGCCAGGCAGGTGTGTGCCAGTGCTGTGCAAGTGTTTTTCACAGCATCTGGCCAAATCTAGCTCAGGCAATCCTTTAGGGCAGGAAGTGTAGCACTGCTGTGAAGAAAGCTACACCACCTGTCTTTAGTAGCCAATTTTTTACTGCAGCTCAGTGGCGTAACTACCGCAGTCACTAGAGGTCGCAGCTGCGACCGGGCCCGCCCCCTGGGGGGGCCCGCACCTCCCTGGGGGGGCCCCATTACCCGTGCTGTGACCGCGATAGCGCCGGCCAGAGAGGAGGGAGGACGGGAAGTGAGAGAAACCTCAGTTCCTGCTGCTCTGCCCACCCCTCCTCTCCTCCTCACTGTGGACCCGGGACACTGGATGGTTATGGCGGCCGCGGTGAGTGTGACTGGCAGCGGAGAAACTCCGCCAGTTCCCCCCGGTCCTATGGAGGGGAGAAGCTCAAAATTCTACACAAATTTCTAACGCACCCCCCTGGTCCTCATGCTGAGGTCATGACAGTGGTGTGTAGCACTTGTAAACACATTCACCACTGTCAGTCAGACTAATTTTAACTGCACCTAGCCCAGGTCAAGTTAGGGCCTTAGTACACTGTGTTGGCCCACTTAGGAAATGCTGCTCGAAGTCGACCCTAATTTTTATTGCCTAACCAAATGTTGCTGAGTACCAATTTGGCATACAATATGAGTGGTAAAAGGCCTTCTGCTGGTGGAAAGGGGAATCGGCGTGGTGGAAATGGCAAAAAAGTTTATGTCCGTGGGGTAGGTGGTAAAACAACAGTAACATCTGCTGAAGAAAGACCATCTTCCAGCCAAAGTAAGATGTCTACTTATTTCCATGGACAATCTGATATGATCCCTGTCTTACGAACATGACCATCGGTATCTATTGTAGATGAGGCACAAAAACAGCAGGTGCTTGAATGGATCTTTAAGTGCTCCATCAAGTGGCCTATCTTCCACCTCAACTTCAACATCCCATACCCTCCAATCCTCTGAGGTGTCACCCCAATCGCACTTGCTTCCTCCCAGCTCCCAAGTCTCCAGCTGCCCTACTGAGTATGGGGTAACAGAATGGTTGAGTCTGCAGAACTGTTCAGTTACACTATAGCCTGGGAATCAGAGATCTTCTCAAAGCTGCAGACGAGTCCAGATGAGGAAATGATCTGCACTGATGCCCAGAAGCTTTGTGAGTTGGATCCAGGCCCAGATATAGAAGATTCTGAGCATAATGTAGACCCTCACTTCCCAAACTGTAACTCCTCTTGATGGCGACAATGGGGAAGATGCTGATGAGACTCAGATACCTGATTGGACCGACAACTTAACTTTTTGGTCAGGGCAGTAAGAGGTGAGGACGAGGGGTGTGATAACACACAGGGTGATGAGGAGGTTGGAGATCCCACTTACTGTCAACCCACAGTCAGCCAGTCGATGAGGTCAGCAGAGGAGGTGGAGGAGGATGCTAGTGACGGCGAGGTTAGGTTGCGTCTTCCTGGACAGGGACAGAGTACTGGAAGCACATCAACAACACCATCCGCAGCCACAACTATGCCTCTGAGCAGAAGTTGTGGTGGCTCTGCAGGTAGCATGGGCTCTAAGCCTTGCCTAGCCTGGGCCTTTTTTGACATCGCCAAGGATCACCCAATTCATGTGATCTGTAAGATTTGTCACTAATCTCTGAGTAGAGGCCAAAAACTCAATAGTTTAAGTACTTCATGCATGAACCGTCACATGGATATGAAGCACAAGTTGAAGTGGGAAGCTCACTGTGCTACAATGTGGGTTAGCGGGGTCGGGCCAACTACCGTCTGCCCCATCATTTGCATCTGTGTGCTCTTCATCCTCTGTGACTGTGGGGGCAGCTGTTCACTCATGCTTTGGACGAAGACCTTCCACCTCTTTACCTGCACAGGCAGTTTGATTGCCAGGTCGTCACTTGTTTTTGAAGTGGAAAATACTGCTGGTGTTGAGCTCTCTCAGACATCAAGAGCACCACCTTAGGATGAAGGCAACATTATATCTGCGCCTGCACCTCCCTCACAGACCAGCAGTTTGCCGGGGAGACTCTACTTAACCCCGAGTTGTGCGTCAATCCTCAGTACGTAGCAGTTCTTCCACTGCTTCTGCCTCCTCAACCTTGGTCCTCCACCTGGCCCAAAGCCTGTCTGGTTATGCCACCCACGTTGTATCTGTGCACAAGGAATCCAGCACACCTCCTTACTATGCTGGCAGCAGGGCTCAATGGCATCAGGCAGTGTTTACCTAGAAATGTCTGGGAAATGTAAGTCACACAGCTGAGGAGTTGTGGTCAGCTCTGGAGACCGAGTTTCAGCAATGGTTGTCTCTAATCAACCTGCATCCAGGGAAGGCCATGTGCGACAATGCTGCAAACCTGGGTGCAGTCCTTCGAAATGTGACACACGTGCCTTGTATGGCTCACGTGTTGAACCTGGTTGTCCAGCAATTTTTAACACACCATCCTGGCCTAGATGGGCTTCTGCAGAGAGCACAGTCGCTGTGTGCTCACTTCCGGCATTCGCATCCCGCAGCTCAAAGACTTGCATCGATCCAGAAGTCTGTCAGCCTGCTGGTTCACCATCTGAAATGCGATGTGCCGACATGCTGGAATTCCACTTTGTACATGTTGCAGCGACTGTGGCAGCACCGCCGAGCCCTGATGCAATATGTTATGACATATAGCCTGGGCCAACGAGATCCAGAGGTGGGACAGATCACGCTGCTGGAGTGGTTCAGATCAAGAACCTATGCACCCTTCTGCACAGTTTCAAAATGGCGACTATTCCAGTCATCTACATGCTGGAGCACACTCTAAACAGTATTCGGAGTCCGGTGGCGGGAAAAGAGGAGGTGGAGGAAGTAATGCCGACTACTGGGTTGCCACACTCTTAGATCCCCAGTACAAGATAAAATTTGACGAAATAATTCCTGCCATAGAAAGGGACGCATGCATGCAGCAGTATCAGCAGAAGCTGTTCCGCAATCTTAGATCGACTTTTCTAAAAAACACCTGTGGTACACAGAGTGAATCTCACAGATCTAACTTGCCAACCGTGGGACTGGTCGAGTCATTACTCACACCGCATCTGGTGGTAACACCAATTTTGTGGCATCGTTTGACGAATTTTTTAGACCATCGTCTGCAATGCCAGAAGACACAAGAAGTCTGACACATAGTCAATGCCTGGAGAGGATGGTACAGGAGTATCTCCAAGTGAACATCGATGCCATGACTGTGGAACTTGATCCTTCCTCATTTTGGGCCTCCAGTCTGGAAAAATGGCCTGAGCCCACCACTCACGTCTTGGAGATCCTGTCGTGCCCCGCAGCCAGCGTTCTCTCTGAATGTGTCTTCAGCGCTGCTGATAGTGTGCTGACAGATAAGCGCACGCGTCTGTCCAGCCAGAATGAGGACAGACTAACGTTAATCAAGATGAATAAGTCATGATCTGCAAGGACTTTTCTACCTCTGTGTCATCCTGGGGAAGACTAAAGGCTTGTGGATTTTTGAATGTGCTGCATGACAGTCACCAACAAATTTAAGCTTGCAACTGTGGGGCAATTGATGCCACTTAAGTGGTATCTGTGTCCCAATTTTTGGAAAAAAAATGGAGACTCTGTTGTAGTCCCCTTGCTGTGTTTTACATGATTTTAGAAGGCATGACATGCCTATATCTGTGTCTCCTTCTCCTTTTACTCGTCCACCTCTTTTCTTTTTCATTTTTATATGTGCTTGTCACTTTTCCATGTGTTTGTTGTGTCTTCTGAGTAGTTTGTTACCTTTTGGACACCTTAGAAGGTGTTTTCTATGTGTTTTCTATTTGTTTGTGCTTGCCTGTCATTGTTTTCAATGGTATTCGACGGTGTTTCGATGAACATTCAACGAACATTAGACTAACACACCCCCAATTCGACAAATTGAATCGAATTTGAACACTAAGGTGGTGGCTCATTTCTACTCATGTACAGACACAGGAAACTGAATACAGTGACATGCTCTTCCTTTGTGAGCCTCTGGGAGGTTTTTTTGTTCTAATTTTATATACAACATACAAACCTAGCAAATAAACTCTCATATATAGGAATGGAGTTGTTACATTAAACACATTCCAACAGCACTTATAAACGATACTGAATAAATTGAGATGTTTTGAAATATTTCCATTTTCTTCATTTGCATATCATTGACACGTCTATCAATCCTATGATTTTCATAATTCTGCAACTTTTTCTTCTTTGTTTTGCTATTTCATTGTTCAGCATAAACAATTAAAAAAAAAAACATTTTAATACAGATGGGCAATTCCCATGGTGAAGTAGTAGGGCCGTTTCACATCTATGCGCCCCTGCGTTTGTCTGACCTGCACTAGCGCAAGTGCAAGCGCAGGTGCTCTCGCAGGCAAGTGCAGGCAAGCGCATGGCACATAGATACAGAGCCCTTGCACTTGCTTCCACTTTTGTAGCCATTACCTTCTATGGCGAGCGCATGGGAGAGGAACCCGGAAGCGCAGGTCTGTAGAGGGGCACTGTCAGAGTGCATGAGTCACTCCGGACGCACCAGAAATGCGTAATGCAATGTTTCCGGTGCGTCCTGAGTGACGCATGCACTCTGACTGTGCCCCTCTGCAGACCTGCACTTCCAGGTTCCGCTCCCTTGCGCTTGCCACAGAAGATAATGTCAGCGAAAGCTGAAGCAAGCGCAAGGGCTCTCCAACTATACACCAATGCGCTTGCATGTGAGAGCACCTGCTAGAGCAGGGCAGACAAACGCAAGGGTGCATAGATGTGAAACGGCCCATAGTGTTTGGTAGTAAGAAGACCTCATTTAGGCCACTGATATATGGAAATGTTCTATTATAACAAGAAAACCACAGGTGCCACAACAATTGTTTTGACTCATTTTCTTGGTAGGAGACAAGGGGTACAGCTAAATGTATTATTCTTTAATGGCACATTATTTTTATTTGGTGAATGAGAGTAAGTGATTTGGATTTTTCTGTCGAATATTTTTAAGAGCAGTTAGATTAATCGGAAAATCTCTTTAGTGAGTCCCAGCAGCTAGAATGGTGTGTGCCTGACTGTCGGGATCCCCACTAGTTCTGAAGTGATCGCTATCTTTATCAGTCACAGACTGTCACATGTAGTCTGCCCTGCAGTCTCTGTGAATGCTTTGAAGTAGTTAAAATGTGTTTATTAGCTGTCCATGGTATTAGCTCGCTGTGACTCTCACACTACTGTGTGATTCAGGTGACATGGTTGTCCACTCCCTAGCCTTTAAATAATTCCATTACCCATCATCTGGTGTTGCTGTAAGAGTTAATTCACTCTTTTACCTGTGAGCTGTGTGCAGTTTCTCCTGTAGTTTTCAGAAGCTGTCTGTTTATTGGAGTTGCTGTTCCTATCCTAATCCTGGGTGGAGTTGCTGTATATCCTGTCCTGGGTGGAGTGTGCAGTGTCAGGGGCAGGAAAGTGTGGTGACCGTCCTTTCTCACTCTTGAGTACTCTGAGAACGGTCAGCAAGAAGGGGTTTTAGCACCAATGGCTCATCACCAGGAGCAGTGGCAAGTGTTGGGTTGTACACCAGCTCTCCTTCTTACTCTTTAGGAGATACTTCTGAAGAACACGGGTCAGCCAAGTAATCCCCGTCTAAGGGTCAAGACTAGACGTCGCCATATAGCCTGGGTCACTGGTCATCTTATCTTCCATACCCCTTTGTCTGTTATAATCATCCATGACACAGATGTGCATATATAGAATTTAATATATCGGTATCCTTCCATTCACCAACGGAACTTTGGGACTCCCATTCTAAGGTCATCCAATGATTCTATTTTATCACGTTTTCTGTCAGTTTGAGACATATATATATATATATATAAAAGAAACAAAGAACAGCACAAACTTACATAACACTTATGGGTGCTATCATCCTGCAAATTGCGGTGTCCAATGCGAGTCAATACAAGAAGAAAACAGGCAGCACTCTAACATTAGTGAAAAAAGCAAAGGACATTTATTCATCCCTGTGGTGCAACATTTCAGTGTAATGCACGTTCCTCAATCACGCTCAAGGGCAGTACATCACACCCACAGGACTGAATAAAAGTCCTTTCCTTTTTTCACCTATGTTGGACTGCTGCCTGTTTTCCTTTTTGTATATATGTATACACACACTTATGTATTAGTGTATGTGGGAAAAGCCCAAATGAGACAATATGCAGTAAATTCAAAAGTTCCATCTGGTGATGGCTGCAGTCATAGTATTATAATCCAGACTAATCCTATGCAGCAAATTTGGCTCTTTGAAGCAAAGTGGATGTTAGTGGAACATTACTGACTGATAACGTTGAAATTCTTGAACTGATTCAATAGACTCACAAAAATGAACGAAATTGCTTTCCTCGGAAGAATTGTGCATTACATGACCATAGAGGCACTAACAACCAAAATGGAGAAAGTGAAACTATCCCGGGAACACTTATTGCCCTAATTGATGAGATGAGATCAAACATCAAGACTTACATCAATTAAAATAGAATGTAAACCGTCAAGGTAAACCATATTTCTTCGTAAAGATTGAGCACATTGCACAAGAGTTAAGGTGAGTTTTTATCCATCATTTTGTACATATCACATAATAATTGTGTTGATTTTTTCAGGTAGAATGTATTCATGGCTTATTTGCCACAATGTTGCGTATTTTTTTGTTTTTATGCGATCATGTTGTAAATAATTGCAAATAATATTTTTATTTGATCTGTGGCGCCACTGTTTGTCGCACGAATGGGCATGCCACAACAGGTTGTCGGATCCCTGAGATAGCGGTGATGGGAGTTACGTATAGAGTTTCATACTGTCACACCTAGCTCAGGGGAATTGGTTAACACGCTACAGAGTTAATATAGTGGTATGTAGCTGTAGAGAGTGTCAAAAATTTAAACATGAAAAGTTGGGGTACGAAGATAGTTCACCCACATAGGTAGTATTTTGGAGAAATGTTAGCCTGAGTATCGTCTTTAAACACACTATCACCCACCAGTCTGAAGGATTCATCCTGGCACACGTACCGTCCAGGATGTGGGCAGTTACTCTGAGCTGCCAACACGGTGAGAGCTTCACTCCATAACTGCAAAGACAGGACGCGGAAAGAGGTGCGCAATCGAGAAGGTTCTCACAGCGTGTTACAGAGGAGCGGGTAGGTGCTCAGCGCAGTCTTAATACTAGAGAGAGGTCAGAAATCTTGAGCACAGTACATTGAACTCGTTGAGGTGATGCGAAATCTTGTCATGGAGATGCTTCATCGCAATTGCATATACCAGGACTTAGTCCAATTGAGGTACGCTGCCAAGAATGACTTAGCTAATTGGCGTAGTACACTCCTGTTGTACAGCCATGTAGCAAGGCTTCCATGTAATTACAGGGAAGCGCTTGGCAAGCAATTCTGAATTTGGCCATTTAATCCCTTAACTACGAATGAGGACCATAGCCTAGGGGGGGTCATCCCTACAGACATGCCAAAATTGCCACATAACCATACTGGTTCTTACTGCATAGGAGATTGTGTCTCAGATATGTGCAATTGCCATCCATGATCCCAAACGGCTAACGATCTTGGCAGTCTTGGGACAGAAATGTGGTGTATGCCCGGCTCCCAACATCCGCAGACGGTGAAGTGTCAATTTTTATTCATTTTTAGTCTCCAAGTATTGAGAATTTTTATTTAGGCACACGCATTGTGCGCTTTACAACAATTGACTGTAATAACTGTGTGCGCGTTTGCATGACGCTTTGAAAGTAAAGGAACCTTACGGGCTCGTCTGGAATGAAGACCATTGCGGTGGAGTACATTACTTATGGTATTGACTGAAACCAATGTCCCCACTGCCATGAGATCTTCCCGGAGCTCCTTCCGTGTTGTCCTTGGGTTAGCCTTGACTCTTCGGATAAGCCTGGCCTCGGCACGGGAGGAAACATTCAAAGGCTGTCCAGGCCGTGGAAGGCTAACAGTAGTTCCATAAGCCTTCCACTTCCGGATTTATGCTCCCCAACAGTGGAGACAGGTAGGCCCAACTCACTGGAAAGGGTTTTGTTACCCCTTGCCAGCCTTTTGACCCTCCACGATCTTGTCTCTGATGGGCTTGGAATGCTCCTTTGTCTTTCCCATGTTGACCATGTATGAGTGCTGTTCACAAGTTTGGGGAGGGTCTTAAATAGTCAGAAAAGGCTGGCAAAAGAGATAATTAATCCACACATGTGAAGCTCATTGTTTTTTGTGCCTGAACTACTTCTTAATACTTTAGGGGGACCAAACAGAATGCTGGTGGTTTGAGGGGTTGAATAATAAATGACCCTCTGAATTAACTTTTAACGCTTTAAAAAAAAAAAATTTAAAAATCTTTTTGGCTGCAGTGCATTTCCCACTTCCAGGCTGATCTACAGTCCAAATGTCACAATGCCAAGTTAATTCCGCATGTGTCAACCAGCTAAATCTGCAGGGGGTTGAATACTACTTGTAGGCACTGTATCATGTTTTTGACATTGCAGCTTTTGTCTCTTTTTAGTGCGTCATGTTGTAAATAATGTTGTAAATAATACTGCTTTGTTTTTGATACAGTGGTGCCCCACTGGTCGGTGCGCCACGAAGGGGCATTGCACCCAGACCAGCGTGTGCGGTATCCGTGATGCCAGTGAAGGGGGAGGTTCGTATATGGTTTTCATCCTGCATCCACACACCTAGCTCAGGGGGCCAATTGGTTAAACCCGTTACCAGGGAGGTTATATAGGTGGGTAGTATAGAGCGGAAAGAGAAAGTGCAACAAAGTGGCGTAGAAGAGAGGTCGAAAAAGACCCTTCAGGGGACGTACAGGGAGGGCACCCAGAAAGAGCGGTGACCCAGACGAGAAAATGGGAGCCTGAGGGTGTGCTAACACCCAGAGTTAGACTATCCACCAACCAGTCTGGAAGGATCCCAGTCCACGGAGCAGAGTACCGGCTCCAGGAGTGGTGTGGGCAAGTTTAACTCTGAGCTGCCAACACCGGTCAGATCGAGGAGTCTTCAGCCTCCCGATCACCTGTAACATCAGCCAAACAAGGAGCCAGGACCCGCGGAAAATCCCCAGAGGTGCGGCAATCCGGAGAAGGTTCCTACACGAGCGTAAAGTTACAGAGGAGAGAGCAGGAGGTCAGGTCGGACTCCATGCAGGCCAGTCTTCAATACTAAGAAGGACAGAGGGTGAAGCCAAGGGAAACATCTTTGAGAGCCACAGATAAACATTGAAACTCCGTCCATGGAGGTGATGCTGAAATCTTCAGCACCATGGAGATCGGCGGCTTCAATACGCAATTTGCATAAGTACCTGGGACAGCTCCTCATTGAGGACGCTGCCCAACAATGTACTTACGCTAATTGCGTAGGTACTGCGCTGTGACAGCCAGGAGCCGCCGGCTTTCAATGTACATTACAGAAAGCCGACAAATGCCGGCAATTCTGAAATTTGGCCATTTAATCCCTGAACTACCAATGATTTTAGGCACCATATCTCTAGGGAGGGTGGTCACTCCCTAGAGACATGGTGCCAACATATTTGCCACATATTAACCTTTTATTACTGGGGTTCATTACTGCATATGCAGCATCTGTGCTCATATACCTGCACATCACATATCACATGATCCCAAGCGGCTAATCAGATCTTGGCAGGTCCTTGAAGGACAGTAAATGTGGGTGTATCAGCTCCCGGCTCCCCGAACATCCGGCAGAGGGTAAGTGTTCAATTTTTATTATTTTTAATACCATTTGGATGATTTTTATTTAGGCCACAGACGCACATGTGTGCATAGCTTTTTACAAATCACATTGACTGTAATGATAAAGCTGTGGGTGCTGCGTTTTTGCTTCAGAAACGTAGCACCAAAAATGCAGCACAAACATCCAGTGGACACATAGCCACAAAAACTGCTGCATGCTGCGTTTGGAGTGCGGTCGGAGGGTGCATAAATTACCGTATATACTCGTGTATAAGCCGAGTTTTTCAGCCCAAAATTTGGGCTGAAAAGTCCCCCCATCGGCTTATACACGGGTCATATACGGGGGGGCTGTGTCCCGGGGGCTGTGGAGGCTGGAGGAGGCGGGGGGGGGGGGGCTGCTGTATGAGCGGCCCCGTCACGTGGGGCCGCTCATTATATATGCACTGCTTCCCCCTGTCAATCAGCGGCAGGGGGAAGCAGTGCATATGGCCCCCCAAAAGCTGGCACTGTCCCCCCTTGTAAGGCCCCCCCCCCCGCTGCTTATACATTACCATCCCGGTGTTCTGATCGGCGCCGCTCCTCGTGGCTGAGTCTTCATCCTCCCGTCTGCGCTGGCTGCATCCGGGTTCTCCGGCTGTCGCAGCGATATGACGTCATCGCGCGACCGCCGGAGATCCTGGATGCAGCCAGCGTGGACGGAAGGATGAAGACGCAGCACAGAGGAGCGGTGCTGATCAGAACACCGGGATGGTAATGTATAAGCAGCGGGGGGGAGGCCTTACAAGGGGGGACAGTGCCAGCTTTTGGGGGCTGTTGGTACCCCCAGGGGGCTGCTGGGTACCCCCTGTGGGCTGTTGGTACCCCCTGGGGGCTGTTGGTACCCCCATGGGGCTGCTGGGCACCCCCTGGGGGCTGTTGGTACCCCCTGGGGGCTGTTGGTACCCCTGGGGGCTGCTGGGTACCCCCTGGGGGCTGTTGGTACCCCCTGGGGGCTGTTGGTACCCCCAGGGGGCTGTTGGTACCCCCAGGGGGCTGCTGGTACCCCCTGGGGGCTGCTGGGTACCCCCTGGGGGCTGTTGGTACCCCCAGGGGGCTGTTGGTACCCCCAGGGGGCTGCTGGGTACCCCTGGGGGCTGCTATATGTACCCCTGGGGGCCTGCTGTATACCACTGGGGCTGCTGTATACTACCACTGGGGCTGCTGGGGCTCCTGTATACTACCACTGGGGCTGCTCGGGATTCTGTATACTACCACTGGGCTGCTGGGGCTCCTGTATACTACCACTGGGGCTGCTGGGGAATCTGTATACTACCACTGGGGCTGCTGGGGAATCTGTATACTACCACTGGGGCTGCTGTATACTACCACTGGGGGGCCTGTATACCACACTGCTGGGGGCTGTATACCTGTGCTGGGGTCCACCCTCGGCTTATACACGAGTCAATAGGTTTTTCCAGATTTTTGGGGCAAAAGTAGGGGGGTCGGCTTATACACGGGTCGGCTTATACACGAGTATATACGGTATGTGCATCCGTACGCAAATGCGCCAAACGCAGCCATACGCAGGCACATGCGCTCCCATGTTAAACATAGGAACACATGTGCGCAAGCGTTTGGCTACATTTGGTGCACTGCGCTCCAAACGCAAGTGTGAAGGCACCCTTATGCTGTAAGGTTATGTGCACACGATGCGCATTTAGTACATGTTTTACTGTGGATTTGGTGCGTATACCCAGCAGATCTGCACTAAATATGCAGTAGCATGTTTTCTCTGCAGTCTATGGGATTTGAAAGTCCTGTCTGCATGGTGCGTTGTTTATCTGCAGCGGATATGCTGCTTATTTTAATGTAGAAAAATCTGCAGCATGTCAATTCTTCCTGCAGATATTAGAAACAAATGAGTCCTGCACACAGAGAACAAGTCTGTAAGAACATGTTCACACCGCCAACATATTTGGAGACAAAAAGCTAAATGCGACCAAAAACAACAGTACACTGCAGTAAAAGTATTAAATGCAAGTGCAGTATAAAAAATAGTATAACAAATACAGGGTACTTAGTCTATCCGTTTTTTTTGCGCAAAAAAAGTTATATCAAGCCACGTCACTAACTTCAAAGTGTACCCATCTCTGACGCGGTCCTAACTGTTGTATTAAAAAACCTGACTAGTGTGTATACTTACCAGTGAGCAGGAGCCAGCAGGACCTGTGTCTGAGATGGACTGAAGGCGACGGGGCTCTATGTGTGCAGGGCCCAGAGAGGGGCGGGAACTCAATCTCTTGCAAAGCAAGAGGCAACTTAATTAGAAACAAATGAGTCCTGCACACAGAGAACAAGTCTGTAAGAACATGTTCACACCGCCAACATATTTGGAGACAAAAAGCTAAATGCGACCAAAAACAACAGTACACTGCAGTAAAAGTATTAAATGCAAGTGCAGTATAAAAAATAGTATAACAAATACAGGGTACTTAGTCTATCCGTTTTTTTGCGCAAAAAAAGTTATATCAAGCCACGTCACTAACTTCAAAGTGTACCCATCTCTGACGCGGTCCTAACTGTTGTATTAAAAAACCTGACTAGTGTGTATACTTACCAGTGAGCAGGAGCCAGCAGGACCTGTGTCTGAGATGGACTGAAGGCGACGGGGCTCTATGTGTGCAGGGCCCAGAGAGGGGCGGGAACTCAATCTCTTGCAAAGCAAGAGGCAACTTAATTAGAAACAAATGAGTCCTGCACACAGAGAACAAGTCTGTAAGAACATGTTCACACCGCCAACATATTTGGAGACAAAAAGCTAAATGCGACCAAAAAACAACAGTACACTGCAGTAAAAGTATTAAATGCAAGTGCAGTATAAAAAATAGTATAACAAATACAGGGTACTTAGTCTATCCGTTTTTTTTGCGCAAAAAAAAGTTATATCAAGCCACGTCACTAACTTCAAAGTGTACCCATCTCTGACGCGGTCCTAACTGTTGTATTAAAAAACCTGACTAGTGTGTATACTTACCAGTGAGCAGGAGCCAGCAGGACCTGTGTCTGAGATGGACTGAAGGCGACGGGGCTCTATGTGTGCAGGGCCCAGAGAGGGGCGGGAACTCAATCTCTTGCAAAGCAAGAGGCAACTTAATTAGAAACAAATGAGTCCTGCACACAGAGAACAAGTCTGTAAGAACATGTTCACACCGCCAACATATTTGGAGACAAAAAGCTAAATGCGACCAAAAACAACAGTACACTGCAGTAAAAGTATTAAATGCAAGTGCAGTATAAAAAATAGTATAACAAATACAGGGTACTTAGTCTATCCGTTTTTTTTGCGCAAAAAAAGTTATATCAAGCCACGTCACTAACTTCAAAGTGTACCCATCTCTGACGCGGTCCTAACTGTTGTATTAAAAAACCTGACTAGTGTGTATACTTACCAGTGAGCAGGAGCCAGCAGGACCTGTGTCTGAGATGGACTGAAGGCGACGGGGCTCTATGTGTGCAGGGCCCAGAGAGGGGCGGGAACTCAATCTCTTGCAAAGCAAGAGGCAACTTAATTAGAAACAAATGAGTCCTGCACACAGAGAACAAGTCTGTAAGAACATGTTCACACCGCCAACATATTTGGAGACAAAAAGCTAAATGCGACCAAAAACAACAGTACACTGCAGTAAAAGTATTAAATGCAAGTGCAGTATAAAAAATAGTATAACAAATACAGGGTACTTAGTCTATCCGTTTTTTTGCGCAAAAAAAGTTATATCAAGCCACGTCACTAACTTCAAAGTGTACCCATCTCTGACGCGGTCCTAACTGTTGTATTAAAAAACCTGACTAGTGTGTATACTTACCAGTGAGCAGGAGCCAGCAGGACCTGTGTCTGAGATGGACTGAAGGCGACGGGGCTCTATGTGTGCAGGGCCCAGAGAGGGGCGGGAACTCAATCTCTTGCAAAGCAAGAGGCAACTTAATTAGAAACAAATGAGTCCTGCACACAGAGAACAAGTCTGTAAGAACATGTTCACACCGCCAACATATTTGGAGACAAAAAGCTAAATGCGACCAAAAACAACAGTACACTGCAGTAAAAGTATTAAATGCAAGTGCAGTATAAAAAATAGTATAACAAATACAGGGTACTTAGTCTATCCGTTTTTTTGCGCAAAAAAAGTTATATCAAGCCACGTCACTAACTTCAAAGTGTACCCATCTCTGACGCGGTCCTAACTGTTGTATTAAAAAACCTGACTAGTGTGTATACTTACCAGTGAGCAGGAGCCAGCAGGACCTGTGTCTGAGATGGACTGAAGGCGACGGGGCTCTATGTGTGCAGGGCCCAGAGAGGGGCGGGAACTCAATCTCTTGCAAAGCAAGAGGCAACTTAATTAGAAACAAATGAGTCCTGCACACAGAGAACAAGTCTGTAAGAACATGTTCACACCGCCAACATATTTGGAGACAAAAAGCTAAATGCGACCAAAAACAACAGTACACTGCAGTAAAAGTATTAAATGCAAGTGCAGTATAAAAAATAGTATAACAAATACAGGGTACTTAGTCTATCCGTTTTTTTGCGCAAAAAAAGTTATATCAAGCCACGTCACTAACTTCAAAGTGTACCCATCTCTGACGCGGTCCTAACTGTTGTATTAAAAAACCTGACTAGTGTGTATACTTACCAGTGAGCAGGAGCCAGCAGGACCTGTGTCTGAGATGGACTGAAGGCGACGGGGCTCTATGTGTGCAGGGCCCAGAGAGGGGCGGGAACTCAATCTCTTGCAAAGCAAGAGGCAACTTAATTAGAAACAAATGAGTCCTGCACACAGAGAACAAGTCTGTAAGAACATGTTCACACCGCCAACATATTTGGAGACAAAAAGCTAAATGCGACCAAAAACAACAGTACACTGCAGTAAAAGTATTAAATGCAAGTGCAGTATAAAAAATAGTATAACAAATACAGGGTACTTAGTCTATCCGTTTTTTTGCGCAAAAAAAGTTATATCAAGCCACGTCACTAACTTCAAAGTGTACCCATCTCTGACGCGGTCCTAACTGTTGTATTAAAAAACCTGACTAGTGTGTATACTTACCAGTGAGCAGGAGCCAGCAGGACCTGTGTCTGAGATGGACTGAAGGCGACGGGGCTCTATGTGTGCAGGGCCCAGAGAGGGGCGGGAACTCAATCTCTTGCAAAGCAAGAGGCAACTTAATTAGAAACAAATGAGTCCTGCACACAGAGAACAAGTCTGTAAGAACATGTTCACACCGCCAACATATTTGGAGACAAAAAGCTAAATGCGACCAAAAACAACAGTACACTGCAGTAAAAGTATTAAATGCAAGTGCAGTATAAAAAATAGTATAACAAATACAGGGTACTTAGTCTATATATTTTTGCGCAAAAAAACGGATAGACTAAGTACCCTGTATTTGTTATACTATTTTTTATACTGCACTTGCATTTAATACTTTTACTGCAGTGTACTGTTGTTTTTGGTCGCATTTAGCTTTTTGTCTCCTTCCTGCAGATATGTTGCAGATTTGTCTACAAATACACGGATTCAGAGAAAAGTCAATGGCAAAAAGCACCGAATTTGCAGCAGATAAAAACGTACCATGCGGACAGGGATGTGTGTGGTGCAGATTCTTCTACAGGTGCATATTTTACTCTGCAGAATAATAGCACCACTATTCTCCCATGTGCACATAGTCTAAAGGCCACGTCACACGCTTCAATATTGTGAACGATATCTCTTAAGTGATCCGGATTGTTGATCTCTTGAGCGATACCGTTTGTGCATCATTGCCTGTAACTGAGCCATCTTTCAGTGAAAAATCGCTTGATTGTTTGGTTGAAGATTTGTGAGCAGGACCTCAAATCCGTCATTCATCGTTCAATTAACCTGCACTCAACCTGCTGCATCGTGCTGTGTGACACCTCTCAAACCATCTCCTTCTCGTCTTCGCCTATTCCTGATGCTAGATGGTGTCCATCGCTGAGTAGTGCGCACGATCGCTGGCGCGTTGCCAAATTTAACATAGTTAACGAGATCTATGCTTGTGACACCGCACAAACGATATCAATAAATTGTTCTAGCGATCTCGATGACGTGACTTTTCAGGTGATATCGTGATCGAGATTGAAGTATCTGACGTGGCCATTAGAATCAAAGCTAGACTTTCCTTCATCAGGGAAAAATATTCAGATAACTGTGTTAACCTTGTATGTGAATAGTCTAGCCTTGACAGTGTAGTATATTGATCTCATTGCTGGGATTCATTATCAAGACACTTCTCCCACCACGACCACTACTTCTCTGGTCGAACACAGTACACATTAAGGCTATGTGCCCACGCTGCATATTTGGTGCTAAAATGTCCTGCACCAAATACCCTTAGACACATTTTTGGTCCATTTTTGGCATGTATTTGATGCACTTTTTTGTCATGTATTTGATAAGTACACTACAGTTCTGCCCATTTATGAGCAGCAAATAAACATTCACAGTATAATACTGGTTATGGACATAGTGGTCATTAGTTGCCCTTTATGTTGATTAGATGTGTTACACGTGATCTAGCAGTGATCTTGTAGTTACAAGAGTCTGTCCCCTTTAAGATGAGTCATTTAGATGGGACCACCCCCTGCGTCTCTGGATGACGGAGACAGCGGAAAAGTTCCTGAACTTCTGAGAGATCAGACTTAGGCTGTGGTCACACATAGAATTCCGTTTTTGGAAGTGATTTTCATCACCAATCCGTTTTTTTCTGGGTGCTTTTTGAGCCTCCTGCACTCCTGAACGTTTTTGGAATTTTCATTAAAAAAACGCATGCGCGAACGCATGCGCAAACGTGCGTTCGAGCATGCGTTTACCATAGGGCCCCATGTTAAAAAAACGCATGAAAACGCATGCGTTTTTTAACTGATGCCAAAAACGTTGCATGCAACGTTTTTGACTCAAAAACGGACAGGGCAATGTTTGGAGCTCCATAGAAAAACGGACAGGGTGTTTATTACACCCAATCCGTTTTTCTGTCAGTTTTTGGACTTAGAAAAAAAAATGAGAAAACTGAAGCCAAAAACGGACTGAGGGCTTATGTGGAACCGCTGGGGTCACACATAAGCCCTTGGTCCGTTTTTGGCTTCATTTTTGGCATTTTTTTTTTCTAAGTCCAAAAACTGATAGAAAAACGGATTGGATGTAATAAACACCCTGTCCGTTTTTTTCTGCACTTAAAAACATTGCTATGTCCGTTTTTGAGCCAAAAACATTGCTAGCAACGTTTTTGGGGTCCGTTTTTCAAAAAAAAAAAAATTTTTTTTTTTTTTAACATGGGCCCTATGGAAAAACGGATCCGTTTTTTTGGGGTGCCTTAAAAAACGGATCCGTTTTTTTAAGAATTTTGGTCAAAAAATGACTAAGTCCAAAAACGTTCAGGGGTGTAGGAGGCTCAAAAAGCACCCAAAAAAAAACGGATTGGTCATGGAAATCACTTCCAAAAACGGATTTCTATGTGTGACCCCAGCCTTATTCTGGCTCCTGTCCCTTTTTCTACAACTTTCATCCTCTTGTCAGATGATTCCTGTACGAATAAAATACAGTTACATGTTTATGCTGGGATCTGTGTAAGCAGGTGTAGGCTGCAGCCATTTCACAGAGTGTAATAGAAGTGAAGTATCATTATCTGCAATCCTGTATCCTAGCATGTTCTTGTACTATATGCAGTTAGATTTGTTTTTGTATAGAGTAGAGCCTGTTGCAGTGACCTTTACCCTAGACAGCCATGTTAACTGCATTCTGTGTTATACTGTTAATGTGCAGTTTCTGTAATGCCCCAGTACTGGTAGTAATTTTATTTCTGTATCATACAGCTGTTTTTGTGATATGCCAGTACTGATTCAGAATGTTTATTCTTTGTATTATCGTTTTTACCACTATCAAGTTCACCTCATCACCTCAATAAATATAGACTCCAGAAATCCTACAGTCTGTTCCTTGGGGAAGTGAATGAGGGTTAAGCTGTATGCTAGATTTCACAGCACCACATGTGGAAGAAGGCAGAACAACTACTGTTAAAAAGTTTGGGATTACCCAGACAATTTTGTGTTTGCCATGAAAACTCATACTTTTATTTATCAATTAAGTTGCTAAATGAATAGAAAATAGAAAAGTCCAGACATTGACAAGGTTAGAAATAATGATTTTTATTTGAAATAATAATTTTCTCTTCAGTTGTTCTGCATCTCACAAATGTTCTGTGTGATCCAATCTTCCTCTGTCCAATGTCTGTGTTCTTTTGCCCATATTAATCATTTCCTTTTATTAGCCAGTCTCAGATATGGCTTTTTCTTTGCCACTCTGCGCTGAAGGTTTTTTCATAGAAAATATTTATACTTTAGGAAGTAATTTTTGAAGTTTTTTTTAAAGAATTATGGGTTACCAACTTTTAATTTTGTTAAGTGTTTTATTAACAATATTTGATAAAATGGTCATAGACCTACATAGAAAGACATAACCAACAAAACAACCTTATGAATGCAAAGAAGCAGCGCGTGACCAAAGGAGATCTTACCCTCCTCTGTTTGCACCTACCTAACAATGGGGGATTTTCACCCTAAGGTATTTTGGTGCCTCCATACCACGTCAGCTATCTCTCACCTTACCCTGTTTGGCTTAATAGGAGATTATGGAAAAAACTCTTGATACCACTTAACTCACGAGTTAACCGATTGGGGTTTTTCAAAAGAGGTCGCACATTCCCTTCTTTGGCAATTCAAGATGGATGCAGTAAATTCTCCAATCTTTACGCGTTTCGTCCAACCTTATGTTGTCGGACTCATCAGAAGGCGGAGAGATGGATACTGACTTGCCTAAGAGATCAAAAGACAAACAAAAACAGATCAGTCCTTCGCCAAAGTGATTTATACAAGTGTCGCATTTTCAGGTTACTAAAACTATCAGACCCCGTCCTGATATTTAATATAACTATCCGTTTTGATCCGATAAATGCAGAATTTTTCCTTATCTGACCAAACGATTACAAGCTAATGATTTGATTTATGTATATACATCCCTGATATATTTTTGAGTTCACCCCCTCATATAATACATCTTTAATAATGGTTTCTTTGGTTAATTTTCATAGATTTGTTTGAGAGATTTTTTTACGTCATACACATCGGCAATTTCTGAACCCATTACTTCATATGCTGGTGAAAAAGAAAACAAATATAAGGTATTTTTCTACTTTTTGGGTTATTCATCTATGGGATTGTTATATACCCCTTTTATGCTCCATTAACATTTAGCTTGTATCTGTATCTCTACCTAGATCTCTCTCCTCCAAACTTTGACATCTTGGATAGGGTAACCTCCTATATTCGGAGATTTAACCCTTCCCCCTTGCATCAGTAAGGTTAGTGCATTTTCTTTCTTTTTATTCTTTTCTCTTCCTTCTTTTACCACCTTTTTATCAAATATTATTAATAAAACACTTTTTAACAAAATTAAAAGTTGGTAACCCATAATTCTTTATAAAAACACTCTGCACTGAAGGCCAACATACTGGAGTTGCCTCTTCACTGTAGATGTTGACACTGGCGTTTTGCGGGTACTATTTAATGAAGCTGCCAGTTGAGGAGCTGTGAGGCGTCGATTTCTCAAACTAAAGACTCTAATGTACTTGTCTTGTTGCTCAGTTGTGCAGCGGGGCCTCCCACTTCTCTTTTGACTCTGGTTAGAGCTTGTTTGTTCTCTCCTCAGTTTCTTGGCAAATTCTCGCATGGAATAGCTTTCATTTCTAAGAACAAGTTCAAGATGAAAGTTCTCTTTTTCTGGCCATTTGAGAGCTTCATAGAACAAACAAATGTAATGCTCCAGATTCTAAACTAACTCAAAGGAAGGTCAGTTTTATAGCTTCTCTAATCAGGCAAACCGTTTTCAGCTGTGCTAACATATTTGTACAAGGGTTTTCTAAGGATTTGGAAACATCCATAAGCCTTCTTACACAGTTAGCAAACACAGTGTACTAATAAAACACTGGAGTGGTGGTTGTTGGAAATGGGCCTCTATAAACTGTGAAGTAGCGCCCTAGGGGAACCCGCTTGGCATGGGGAAAATGACAGCAGAGACTACATTTCAACGTAACATAACCAGCGGATTTATTAATTTCGGTCGTAAACCGCTTTCAACACATAAACCATTTCCATTTTCACATATAATATGCATATCCTTACATTGCATTATATGACATTCCCATATGACATTACATCACAGGACATTCACATACGTTTTCCCCAGAACTTCAAGGCGTCACCCACCGACCCTTGCAGACCTCAGTCTGGTTCTAAAGATGGCTATCACCGTCTATCACCCTGACAGGGATCATTCCCCATCCTATTGCACACGAGTCATCACACATGGCACTTTTTCATAACCATTATGACTCACGCATGACACAGCATTCATGGCATTTTTACATAAACCAATATGCTACCTACTCAGGGCCCACAATAGTACCAGGAACCCTGTCACTCAGTACACACAAGACCTCCATGGATCCACCGGGATCCAGGACACTTACATCTGGATCAACGGGACCATATCATGACTCACTCAGTCCCAAAGTCGGCTGTGACCGCCTGGCTCTTGAGCCGTACTCGGTCTCTCACACCGCACATCTGACCGCCTGGCCCTTGAGCCATCCTCGGTCCTCATCACACATATGACCGCCTGGCCCTTGAGCCATCCTCGGTCCTCATCACACATATGACCGCCTGGCCCTTGAGCCGTCCTCGGTCCTGGACACTTGCTGGCATGCACGCATCTTTGTGCCACCGGCATGGAGCTGGCAGGCTCCCATCACTTCCCCCACCGGGGACGGATCACTTCCAGCACCTCCTCACATGGCAGTGGTCTGGACTTCTGACTCCCATCGTCCTCTCCTCACTCAGACACCTGGCAGGTATTATCCAGGCTGCTCACTCACAGCTGCAACACAGTGAGTCAATCAGCACACCTTCACTCACACACAGACCTGAGATGTGATTAACCCCCTGTGCACCATTCAGGTTTAGCCCAGCAAAGCACTCATCCTCACAGGTTCAGCCGCTCATTAGGCTCATGAATCTATCGGATCTTCAGCACTCACACTCAGCTGTTTTACTCAGCTCATGAAAACCCTTCAGCTGTTAACCCCCTGTACATCGGACAGGTTTCACACAGCACACACAATCAGGAAAACCGGCCCATGTGAACACAGACCTGCATTGATAACCCGTGTGATGCACCCGGCCAGGGGCCACATCACCACAACACCTATGTAGATATTGCATTAAAAACCAGATGTTTGCAGCTAGAATAGTCATTTACCACATTAACAATGTATAGAGTGTATTTTTGATTCATTTAATGTTAGCTTCTCTGAAAAAAAGTGCTTTTCTTTTAAAAATAAGGAAATTTCTAAGTGACCCCAAACTGTTGAACGGTAGTGTATTTGGTGCATTTTTTTCTACTTGAGTATTTTATAATGAAGTCAATGACTGGACTGAAAAACACTGTAAAAATGGATCAATAATTGACATGTGGCAGATTTTTCTGCATCAAAATCTTCACCAAATATGCAAGGAAAAAATATGCAGGGTTGGCACAGCACTTCAGAACTCTCATAGACTCTGCTGGCTTCACGTTATATCTGCCATATTTGATGCAGATTTCTCAAAATATGCAGTAAAAAATGTACCAAAAATGCAGCGTGGGCACAAGGCCTAAAAGTAAATCCATATGTAAGGCTCATGCTACAGAGCCACTTTGAGTAGCATGAAGATTGATGTCACTTTACAGCATCATGTCTAATGAATGTCAATGAGATTGCACTGAAACACGCAACATAAGACAATCTCTACAAAACTGTTGCCAAAAATGCGACACCACATGTAGGACATTATGCTAAAGTTCTCTAGGATCCATGTGATAGGATAGACAATCAGAACCACCATAACTCTATGCATATTGACCCCCCAAACTTCTGAAGCTGACACACTCTGCAGACCTACAGTTTTCTATGCATTCCATTCATCGAACCACTTTAAATCTTGCTCACTTTTTTCTATTGAATTTTAGTTCACCATATCTTGGACTTTGAATAACCTTGTTGCCTTAAGACAGTTTCAAATTCACTCCAGCTTTTATCTCTATATTGGGCATCTTCATGGCCACTACTGGTGATCCAGAAAGGAGTCATCTGCCTTCTGCATGTTGCTATTCTAATCCACATGGATCCAGTTGGTTGGAACATGTTAGGGTGCCTTCACACTGCGGTCAGTTCTTATCCGGGGCTGTCAGGGGTGACTGGCCCAGACCGGATTTTGGCCCCATAGTAGCCTATGGGGCCGGATGGCAGCTATCTGCCATCTGGCTTCCATCTCTCCGGAAGAATCGGGAGAAATGGGATTTTTCTCCCAGACACAAAAACGTTGTTTGCAACGTTTTTGTGTCCGGGGAGAACAATCTCCCCAAAATTGGCATCTCTCAGATTCCACCTGATTCCCCTGGATCCTCCCGGATTCGCCCGGATTCCCCTGGAACCTTCCGGGGGAGGATCCGGGAACCGGACACTTGCGGCTGCACGGTGCTGTTATTTCAGGACCGCGGCTTGCTCCCTGCGAGCCGTGGTCCCGATTCATCAGCAGCGGCAGCTGCGTCAGGCTGCACACCGTGTGCTGATCCGGTCCGGGGCTGTCAGGTTCACCCCTGACAGCCTCGGATCAGACCTGATCACAGGGTGAAAGCACCCTTAGGCAGACTGTGCAGCTGAAATAAATTGACTTTTCAACAATGAAGATAATAAGGCTTAGCATACAGACTCCATTTTGGACCTTTAAAACTCATCTGCTGTCATGTTTTGCACATTTGGTTTATTCATTCAATAACGGTGTTGAAAAATCAATTAACTCTAGCAGTGCAGCCCACCTAAGGCTACTTTCACACTACGATTTTGTAAAATCCGATGCTGTCCGATGAAAATCGGACAGCATCGGATGCTCAAAATCGGATGCCACCAGATGCCATCCGATCCGATTTTTTATCGGATCCGATTTAAATGGCTGGGGGAGGTTTTGAGAGTGGTCTAGAGTATTGAGCATGCTCAATACAGAAATCGGATCCGATATCGGATCCGATTTTCCATCTGATCTGATCCCCCATAGATTCCCATATTATTTTAATCGGATCGCATCGGATCACATCGGATCCGATGCGATCTGATTTTTGAATCAGATACCAAATTCGGAGCAGTCTCCGATTTTGGCTCCTGAAAAAAATCGCACAGAATCGGACAGAATTGGATCGGATGCAAATCGGATGCCATTAAGTGCACATCCGATCCGATCCCCATTGGAGAACATGGGGGTTAAATCGGATCCGATGCTGTCCGATTTTTATCGGACAGCATCTGATTTAACAAAATCGTAGTGTGAAACCAGCCTAACATGTTTTATACAACTGCATCCAATATTTCATGGACAATAGCCATGGGGCAGCAGCAGCTGTTCTTCTTCATGCCTTCTACATAGGAGTTGACCCTGGCACAACTCCACTAATTGAGTATTAACTAAGCATTTACCCACTCACCCTCCATAGGATATTAACTCTATCATGCGCTTTGTTTCCCACATCTAGATTTTTTCATTCTTATCCACAAGGTGAGTTAGGCAGGAGGCACAGTGTGAGATGCATGCGAGATACTTGCATGAGTCTCGCATGACTCACCAGATATGGCTGTCTGCTCTCTGGACATGAGAGTGTCAGCTACATAGAAACACAAGCAGCTAGCATGCTCCCATCCAGAGAGCCAGCGACTGTGCTGGATGAGGCATGGGAGACTCGTGCAAGTATCTCATATGCATCTCGCAATGTATTTCTCTGGTCTTAGGCCAGTTTCACACCTAGTTTTTAGTGTTTCAGGTTCTGTCCGGTGTTTTGCAGGAAACACCGGACAGAACCTGACTACCCCGGACAAACAGAACCCCCTCTGATCCTGTTTTCTGCTGGATTCGGCAAATCGCAGGGTTCAGGAGCTGTCCCTACTGAAATGTCAGGATCGTGACTTGCGGGAGCTAGTTGTGGTCCTGAAATCTCAACGGAGGACAGCTCCAGGTGCTGAAGTTCAGCGCGGCCGGCGCTGAGCTTCAGCACCTGCCATCCGGGAACATGACAGATTCTCTGTCGGGTCCAGCACGATCTGGCACCCCATAGACTCCCCTGTTAGGGGGCGCCAGACTGCGCTGGATCCGGGAGAATCCGGCAGGATCTGGGTTGGTAAAATTTTTTGCCCTGGACACAAAAATGATGCAAGCTCCATTTTTGTGTCAAAAAACAAATGTTGCTGCTGGACAGGGACAAAACCGGATAGCAAATAGCTGCCATCATGCCCTGTCTGGCACCATAGGCCTGCATTAGGGCAAAATCGGGTCCGGGGCTGTCAGGTTCGCATCGGACAGTCCTGGACCTGATCACACCGTGGTGTGAAACCAGCCTTAGACTGTTTTATTGTACAAAATAATTGCAAAAAAAATAGTAATACTCAAGGAATGGTCCTTTCCCTTTCTCTTTTCTTTTTTTTAACAGTATCCATTGATCTCCAGAACCTAAGTGCAACTGCTGACTCAATGTCAATACCACTCAATAAATAACCTACAATTTTTAACATTTATACTAGATTCTAAATGTTTTTAACAACACGGTCATATTGGAGACAATCAATGCATATGTGAAAGATCAGAAGCGAACAAGTGAGCAAAGGTGTTATCAAACTCTCCATCTTCGTACAAGAACGGTCCCTACACTCATATATCTACAAGACAAGGAGCCTTGTCTATTTCTGCTGCTCCCATAAACTGAAATGGTTAATTCTCCATTCATTTCAATGTGAAAGCCACAGCTGACATCTGCTTTGAATGTGCAAATGAGTAAAACAAGGCCCTGTACTCTAGAGGGTCCTAAAGCTTCAGACGCTCCAGTGCTAGAGTTATTCTCAAAGTTACATTGTTCAATGAGACCAATGGCTGTACTATAAAATCTCTGGCATGCTTATACAGATCACACTTCATCCACTGCAGGAAAAATTGGGGACGCAGTTATAGAGAAATTCTGCATGGTGTTTTAATGCTGCTTTACCTCTTTAAAGCGAACCTGTCACCCCCCCTGGACATCAAAAGCTAAAATAGCCACCTTCTGCAGCACTGAGGCTGCATTCAGAGAAGGTGGCTATAGGCTTTTGATGCCCTATATACTGTTAAATATGCACTTATATAACTGCTTACACTTAAGAAGACCTAAGACCGGGAGGCGGGGTTTCGCGGTCCTCCGACCCACCCCCTCTTGTCACTCATTCTGGTCGCCTGCTGCTGCCTCCCCTCACAGTCTAACATGAACGCGCGCCTCCGTCCTCCTCTATGGCGCCGCGCATGCGCTGTGGGCGCAGCCCGACGACTTCCTGGACACCCGGCGCACAGCGCATACGCGGCGCCATAGAGGAGAATGGAGGCGCGCGTTCATGTTAGACTGTGAGGGGAGGCAGCAGCAGGCAACCAGGATGAGTGACAAGAGCGGGTGGGTCGGAGGACCGTGAAACCCCGCCTCCCGGTCTTAGATCTTCTTAAGTGTAAGCAGTTATATAAGTGCATATTTAACAGTATATAGGGCATCAAAAGCCTATAGCCACCTTCTCTGAATGCAGCCTTAGTGCTGCAGAAGGTGGCTATTTTAGCTTTTGATGTCCAGGGGGGGTGACAGGTTCGCTTTAACCATTTAAAAAAAATTATGTATATTTATGTGTCTATATATATATATATTTAAAGGGATCCTGTCACCTCAAAACGCCACCTAAGCTGCCAAAACATGGCCCTGCAGCATATTATCACTAATCTCACACTCCTTTTGTCTCCTACAAGCATCCTGTAAAAGTGCATAAAACGTTTTAATACTTACTCATTAGGGATTATAATTAGCAGGGGCTATATTCTTTATCCCTTAGGGCGTGTTGTTTTGCAGCCTGAATGATCCACCCTCTCTCTCTCTGCAGCTTCTGCTGTGATATAGAGCTGAAGGCAGGACTAATGATTTGCATTCTGTGAGTGACAGAGAGGGGGAGGGTAAAGCCTGCACAAGCAAAGCAGCACAGAGAGCGAGAGGGTGGATCCTAGAGCCTGCAAAGCAAACACGCCCTAAGGGCTAAAGAATATAGCCCTTGCTAATTATAATCCCTAATGAGTGAGTATTAAAACGTTTTTATTCACTTTTGCAGGATGCTTTTAGGAGACAAAAGGAGTGCGAGATTAGTGATAGGATGCTGCAGGGACATGTTTTGGTATCTTAGGAGGCGTTCTGGAGGTGACAGGATCCCTTTAATAATGATTTTATTTATATAGTGCCAACATATTATGCAGCATTTTACAATTCGGAGGGGACATGTACAGACAATGAGACAATACAGAGTAACAAAAATTTAAAAAAAATGAGGAGGAGGTCCCTGCTCACAAGTTTACAATCTAGAGGAAATAGGGGAGGCACAAAAGGTAACAGTAACAAATTATGTCATACATGGTCCAGCCATCAATATCATAATTAGGGGATTCACGTAACGCTGCATGAATCGGTCATCGGTCGGGATCTGTACAAGTACAGATAAAGTGCTATATTATGCATAGGGGGTGCAGACACATGACACAAGATGCCAGATTTATAAAAGGGAAGATATGAATAATTAGACAAGTGAGGTGAGGTGATAGGCCAGTCTAAAGAGATTTGTTTCTAAGGCTCGCTTAAAACTATTGGTATTGGGAATTAATTGAATTGTTCTTGGTAATTTGTTCCAGAGAATTGGTGCAGCTCATGAGAAGTCCTGGAGACAGGAGTGGGAGGTTCTGATTGTAGATGATGTCAGTCTTAGGTCACTTGCGGAGCGGAGGGCACGTGTAGGGCGATAGAAAGAGATGAGAGAGGAGATGTAGGGTGGTGCAGAACTGTGGAGGGCTTTGTGGGTGAGAGTGATAATTTTATATTGTACTCTATAGCGGATGGGCAGCCAGTGCAATGACTGCCCCAGGATAGAGACATCGGTGAAGCGGTTGGAGAGGAATATGATCCTGGCTGCTGCGTGGAGGATGGATTGGAGAGGAGAGAGTTTAGTAAGAGGGAAACCGATTAATAGAGAATTGCAGTAATCCAGACGAGAATGAATAAGGGCAACAGTTAAGAGTTTTTGCAGAGTCAACAGTAAGAAAAGGTAGAATTCTAGAGATGTTTTAGAGGATTGGGTAGCATGATTGAGCGAGAGACCGGATTTGGGGAGAGAAGGGGAGATTCGAGTCAAATATAACCCCAAGACAGCGGGTGTACTGCTGAGGAGTAACGGTAGAACCACATACAGAAATGGCAATATTAGGTTTCGGAAGATTAGGAGATAGAGGAAACACGAGACGTTCAGTTTTTGACAGATTCAGTTTAAGGTAGAGAGAATAAATGATGTTAGAGACAGCAGACAGACAATCACTGGTCTTTTGTAGTAATGTGGAGGTGATGTCAGGAGAAGAGGTGTATAACTGGGTGTCGTTAGCATAGAGATGATACTGAAAACCAAATCTACTGATGGTTTGTCCAATGGGGGGCAGTGTATAAAGAGAAGCGAAGGGGACCTAGGATTGAACCCTGAGGAACCCCAGCCGTGAGGGGAAGAGGAGAGGAAGAGGAGCCGGCGAAAGATACAGAAAAGGAGTATATATATATATATATATATATATATAATATATACTGAACTATTTAATTACATTTTCAATTTACTGTGCTTTATTGCATCAAGCCAGAGGATCGTGCTTAAACAACCAGGGTTCTGGTGAGACACAAATAAATGTGATCCTCAGAAGTCCTAAAAAACCAGGACAAGGGGGATAGACAGGAGCCATGACTGTTTACATGCAGGACCCCGATTCCATACATGCAAATATCTCAGAAGTCAAAGAAGGACATTTGATACTCAATTCATGTAAATCTCATTTATTCCAGGCTGACAGATCCCTGCCTATATCATTCATATATTGTATAAAAGAACATTCACACACTGATGGACACAGACAGAGGAAAGACCCCTCCATATTTGTTTTTTTCATGGTTCAATAGCTCGATATTATGCTTCTGCTTTGGAGGTGAAAGTTGGCTGCAGGCGCGGACGTATCATTAGTAGAACCTGTGCTCAGGGGCCAAGCAGTTAGGGGTACCATTGCCACCTCAAAAGCCGTTGGGATTGTGCATTAAGATGATTTATTGGACTGCAAAGGGCCCATGGACTGTAAGGCTGAGATCACACAGAGTGTTTGTGCTTTGTTTTTTTTTAATCCGTTTTTTGTGCACTTTCTGCACCAAAAACTGATCCTCTTTTTGCAAAAAAGCATCAAACCGCATCATCCATTTGTGCTGCTTTTTTACTCCATTTTCAGGGGACACAGAAGAGACACAGACAGACACACTTTCTTACCCTCCCCGGTAATCCCAGGGTGACCTCCGATGATGTCTTCCTCCCAGGCATCAGCAGGACCTGTGAATAGTACAAGTACTTCCAGGAGCTGTGCATCATGTGACTCTCAGCCTGAATCACATGGTGCACAGGTCCTGGAAGTACAGTACCCAACTACCCACAGGTCCTGCCAATGCCTGGGAGGAAGACATCATCAGAGGTCACCCTGGGATCGCGGGGAGGGTAAGTAATTGGATGTTAGTGATGCAGAAATCGTTCTAGAAAAAAGCGGAGCACTAATTGACATGCTAATTTTTTTCTGGATCCGCTTTCTGCACCACTAACGCAGCGGTCAAAAATACAGCATCTGAACAGCAAAGTGAAAATCCATTAAGTTTGCTGGCAGACTTTTTGACTGAGCCGTTTTTGGTGGAGTTTAAAAAAAAATGCAGCACCAAAAACAGATTAAAAAAGTCTAGTGTGAACATAGCCTTATTGTACTGGGACCCTATTCTGTCTGTGTCCAACAGTGATGGGCTCTCTTACCTCTTGAGTCTGTGAGGATGCTCAGGTTGCAGCAATAGTATGTCAAAGAAAGAAGAAGATATACTGTACCTATATTCAAAAGCTGCTTAAAAACCTGGACATTTTAGGGCTGGAGGACCAGATGCATTTTATTGTTTTTCTGTTTCACCATACCATATCATATAAAGTAATGATTGTTCTCGCTCGTGATTCTACCCACTATGTAATCGTTATCTCATTTATTAAATAAAGTGCATTTCATTTGAAAATGTTTTTTATCTTTTGTAATGTTTAGATTTTATTCAAAAATCTCTCTTTTTTTTTTAATTGTTTACATGTTTATTCCTTATAGCAGTATTTCCCAACTCAAGTCCTCAAAAGCCACCAACAGTGCATGTTTTCAGCATTTCCTTGCTCAGGTGGCAATGCAATCATTATCTGTACAGGCGATGATTGTAACACCTGTGCAATGCTAAGGAAATCCTGAAAACATGCACTGCTGGAAGCAAGCAAGGAAACAGAAAAATAAAGCGGTGTCACTGGCACAAATACCACAAGGCAGGGTAATTACGTACTGTTGGCAGGTTCTTCAAAGTAGACAGTATCCACAGGAAACCACGAGCAGTGCTCACTCAAGATCCCAGGTAAAAGGGACAGTCCATGCAACCAACCAGTGAAGATAGTGGTACTCATCCGGGTCAAAGTAAAACAAACTTTTATTGAAGCTTACAGTAAGAGCATGCACAGGGTAGCAAGGTGTTCAGGGGAGAGGGCATACTCAGAAAGGGTGGGACTAGAGCTGTTTCACACTGACTGCGTTTCTACAGATCCAGATCCAGATCCAGATGGATCTGTAGAAGTGCAGTCAGCATGAAACAGCTGTAGTCCCAC
Source organism: Allobates femoralis (assembly GCA_033576535.1). Taxonomy (NCBI): domain Eukaryota; kingdom Metazoa; phylum Chordata; class Amphibia; order Anura; family Aromobatidae; genus Allobates; species Allobates femoralis. The sequence continues at coordinate 111,027,201 of JARQOC010000004.1, forward strand.
CCAATTCCAGGCACACCCTCTCCCCTGAACACCTTGCTACCCAGTGCATGCTCTTAATGTAAGCTTCAATAAAAGTTCGTTTTACTTTGACCTGGATGAGTACCACTATCTTCAATGGTTGATTGCACTGCTGGAAGGCCTTGAGGACTGCAGTTGGGAACACCACCTAAGGTTGGAGACACAATAATATATGACTCATGTCATGTGAGGATGGCATCACATTGCCTGGAGTGGGTGAGGTTTCCTTGAACTAAAATGTGACAGCTGCTTAAAAGTACAAGATGTCATGCTCAGGTCAGAAGAGCAGATGGCTGGTCCAAGTATTTTCATGCAATCCTCACGCGAGTCATATGGCTGTGTAATTCCAGCCTTATAGAGACTATAAAGGGGTTGTCCACTAGAGTATATTTATTTTTAAAATAGGGCCATTGTAGCTTTAAAATAAAAAACAAAAACAGATTCTTATGTGCTCAACTACCACCGGCCTCCTTGCTACCTCTTGTAGCATGAAATGGGAAGTCATAGGTGCTGCCATTGTTTGGCTGTAAGGCTGTGTGCACACGATCAGTATACGCAGCGTTTTGGATGCAGTGTCTTGCCGCCGCATCCAAAACGTTGCGTAGTACAGTATAAGCATAGTGGATGGGATTTCAAGAAACCAGACCGCAGCGATCAGACAGCTACGTGGGGGTTGCCAGCATTCCGCTCCTCCTCGCATGTTCATTTCATGCTGCAGAGTTGGAAGCGACTCCCATCAGGTGACTGCAGGGAGAAGCCAACCCGCACCCGCCAAACATGGTGAGTACAGAGCGGTTGCGGTCTCCCTGCGGCCACCCGCGGCTTCACTCAGGTCCAGAAGAGCTGCGTCCAACACGCAGTTCCTCCGGACCGTGAACACACAGCCTAATAGTCTCATAATGTTCCCTGCTGAAGAAGCGAGGAGTCCTGCAGCACAAAGAGGAAACACAGTGCTGCAGAGGAGTGTTGGGTGTTTCGTAGGTACGTATATGGTTTTTATCTTAGGCTAGGGTCACACTTGGTAACTGGATGCATTACTGGATCCAGTTTTTCCCCTTGCCTGTTTGGAGGCATTTTTACCGGATCAGGTACTGGATCAGGTGCCTGATGGTACCTATATGTACCGTCCAGTACTGGATCAGGTTCCCATAGGGTCCCATGTTAAAAAACTGATCAGGTTTTGCTAAAAGGCCAAAAAATGTTGCAGACCTATTAAAACCTGACTTCTCAAAAACTGGATCCAATAGACAGATTGCACTTTGGCAAACAATTGTTAACATTGGAGTTTATGGGTCAGGTACCTGATCAGGTTTTCACAATGAAAAACTGGATCCAGTAACTGGATTGCAAATGCAAGTGTGACCCTAGCCTTATTTTAAGCCCACCGAGGGCTAATTTTGAAAGTTTTTTATTAACGATATCCCGGTATGCTTCGCTGTAGCAGCATAGTGTGGCTGTACATTCAATATACACAGGTGCCTTTTAGGAAATAATACAATTATTACACAGCTCCGAATCCTTTGTGAGAAATCTAACCCAAGTAACAGACTGCATTATACCCCAGGACCATAGTACACAATAATACTGGCCTCAGAGCTCAATGGCCCGAGTGTTCTTTGGTCTCTTAGGGGTTGTCACATCACAGACATTATATCATTTGCCATTGCCTCCGTATAAATGTATTCGGGATGTATCTGTATAAAACTCATGAGTAAATGTTTAGCTCTATTTATTTAGTTCATTGCAGCAGCTGGAAAATGATTCCCTTCACGTTGCATTGTGTTTAGTGCTATGACATATTGCACCAATTTCACAGTTACTGCCACTGCAGTCTTATAACCCAAAAATAGAAGAGGCGACTAAAGGCAAAATAGAAGATAACAAAAACAAATGGTTTTCTTTAAGTGAGACTATAAGCTTTTCATTTTCCTTTTAGCCTATATCTCTCTAGATGTCTCTGTTATCCTCTTTAGATAAATGTAATTAGCCACATTGTGTTCATGCATTCTAGGGAGGGAAGCTGTCATTAGATTCATGCTGCAGGGATCTGAGCCTGGCGTACACTACTGCAGCCAGGTATTCTCTGCAATGCTTCATTATTTCAGGGAAAGCATGGATTGACAAGCCACCACACTCCAAATGATTGACAAATCTCTCCCCTTGTATGCACGTTGTCAATCAATGGGAACAGAGCATGAGAAGACTTCAAAGTATGGGTCCAATTCATCAACCCTACCATGACAGAATTCTGGTAAGAAAGCTTTGAAAAGTCACCAAGTTTTGGCAAGACTTGGGGTTCCTCCAAAATATAGCGACTTTTGCAGTTTTCACAACAGTTTCTTAAAGCTTTGCCAAAACGTGTGAAGCTTGGACACCCCTCCTGTATCTGTAAGGCTGGCTTCACACCACAGCAAGGTCCGGTCCGGGGCTCTCCGGTGTAAACTAGACAGCCCCAGACCGGTTTTTGCCCCATAGTAGCTATGGGGCCGGATGGAGCTGATGGCAGCTCCCTGCCATCCGGTTTCATTTCTGTGGTGGAATCTGGGAGAATTCGGATTATTCTCACGTTTTTGTGTCCAGGGAGAAAAATCACCCCAAAAGCCGGATCCCAGATTTGTCCGGATTGTCCCGCATTCTCCCGGATCCAGGGCAATCCGGTTCTCCCTAACATGGAGCCTATGGGGCCAGATTGACCCCGTCCGGGAGAATCTGGGAACCGGATACCGGGGCTGCACGCGCTATTGTTTCAGGACCGCGGCTATCTCCATGCTAGCCCGATCTTGAAAAATCAGCAGCTGCGGCTGCAATTACAGCCATCCCGCTGCACACAGGACCGCAGGGCACATTTGGCCCTCCGGTTCTGTGTGCTGATCCGGTCCGGGCTGTCAGGTTCATGCCTGACAGCCCCGGACCGGACCTTGCCGTGGTGTGAAGCCAGCCTTAGACTTGATTGTCCATATTTACTGGATTTGTCTGTGTTTTCCCCTCTTCATATGTAAAGCACCATGGAATCTAATGACACTATAAAAATAAATAATAATAATAATAATAATCGGGCAGCTTAGACCAGCGAGATTTTCTTCGGCCGATATGCGAGTCTCAGATCACTCACACCCATATAAGTCTATGTATGTGCTTGAGATATCACACTGCACTGACACAAAAATGCAGTGTGATATTGTTACATGAGTGTTGCTATGATTAAACTGAGTTTATTTTCCTTTTAATCTATACTATGAACGGCTCTGCATCTGGAGATAGAGGTGAAGAGGTTTGTCTGAGCTTTCAGCTCTCCATTCACTCAGCCTTAGTAGTTCAGCTTCCATCCACCAGGTGTCGCAGATAGAGTTCATTCTCATCTAGGACTCGTGGTGTGCAGAAGTGTTTGCTGGAGTAGCTGCTGTCCCCTTTCATTGGATTGGTTGTATTTTTACTGGTCCTTAGGTGGAGGTAGGGGCTGTCTGCCTAGGGCTGATAAGGAGTGAAGTGCTAGGTTGGCAACCCAGACCTCTTGGTCATCTGTGGTACCACTGGGAACAGGGATACCACAGTCTAAAGGGAAAGTCACACTAGCGTCAACCTTGGACCAATGTTAAACAATCAGGTCAGATTGGTAACTTTCCTCCGCTGATATCGGACTGTGTGCAAAATTGCAGCATGCATGTGTTGTGTCTTTTTTTTAACCATTTTGTTGAGATTTTTAATGGCCGGGCCTAACTTGGCCTGACATTAAGAATCTCATGGTTAATACCAGCTTCCAATACAAAGATGGTATTAACCCCCATTACCCAGTGTGCCACCGCCACCAGGGCTGCTTGAAGAATCCAGTGAAGCAGCTGGAAATGGCACTTCTTATGAATGCACCATTTTCAGGGGTGGCTGTGGGCTGCTATTCTTTAGCATGGGGGCCCTAAAACAATGGGCCATCACATCACTGAGAATACCAGCTCTCAGCTGCCTAGTTTTACCTTGACTGGCAATTACAAATAGGGCGGATCCAAAACATTTTTTTTTGCCAGCCAATCTAAAATTAGGCAGCAGAGAATGGCAGCTTGCAGCTGTCCACTTTCATCAGGCTAGACATAAAAATACAGCGAATCCCCACGCTTTTTTTTTTAATTATTATTAATTAGCACCCTATAACAGCAGGTTTGTTCCATACACTAATGTGTATGCCAACCAAGAACAATCACCGTCTAGAAGATAGAGGAAATGCACTCTGACTTCAACAACCAATCTCAGAGGCTCTCACAAAGTGTGAGCATCTGTGATTGGCTGTTTGCCAGTCAATGCAGTGAATATGCATGAGGCTTAAGGCTACGTTCACACTGTGCGTATTTTTTGCGCTTTTTTTCACACGCTTTTCCCTCTAAAGCATGTTTGCGTTTGCTGTTGAGGCACTGCGTAAATTTACACCGTGCTTTTATGGGAAAAGTGCGCACATAAAAAGAATCAACATGTCAATTCTTTCTGCATTTTTATGCGCACATTCTCCCATAGGCCTCATTATAACCGCTAGACTTACGCATCACCGTTCAGACAATGCCTATTCCAGTGCGTATAATGGCAGGCGCTGGGGGAAGAGATGTCACACGGGGGAGGAATAATCCTGTGTTCCTCCCCCGTGCGACATGTGTGACAGCCCTTTTGGCTTTCGCAGTGTAGTTTTATACACTGCAGAACCTAAATAAAAGTAATCAAAAGGTATTAAAAAAATAGAATACTTACCCATCCGCCAGCTGTTCCCAGAACCCAAGGCATCCAAGTCTGATCTGCTGCCAGGATCTTCCAGATCTGTGATTGGCCGGTAGCGATCTTGTGATATGTGATGTGCATATCACATGATCTCTACTGACCAATCACAGAGCTGGAAGGTCCTGGCAGCAGATCAGCCAGCGGTTGGGTAAGTATCTATTTTTTTTACTTTTAATACCTTTTGATTACTTGTATTTAGGTTTCGCAGTGTATATTAATACACTGTGAAAGCTAAAATGCCTGTCACATATGTCACACGAGGGAGGAACACAGGATTCTTCCTCCCCCTGTATGACAACACTTCCCTCCTGCACTTTTGGTGGAGAAATGCGGCTGTAAAAATGCAGTGTCTGACTGCACCGTGTTTTTTTACCTGCACTAAATAGCGCGGCCACAAAAAATGCGCGCCCCCAAAAGCACAGGAAATACGCGTGTGAATGTAGCATAAAGGTACTTTTACATGCCGCCACTGTGCTTAGCAACAGGTATCAACCGTATGTTTACGCGCACGTTTTTGACGGTTGATACTGATCTCCAATGCTGCATGTACACGTCGCCATTGCGTTGTCAACTGAAGGTATCTTTGTTCCCCGGAAGTTCCGACAGAACCTGCAGATAACTTCCTGTTGAATACCGTCGCCGCCTCACACGCCGCTATCCACAAAGGAATATGGGCATACATCTTTCGCGCCGCAAGTACATAGGCGTAACGGAGTTGTGTATTCCATGACGCTAATATGCTGATTGGACAACGCAATAGTGTCATGATTGGCCAGCCTGCACAGGAAGGCTGGCTAATACATGACGCCATTCCAATTGTGGAGTTTGAATGGACAGCTCTTTAAATATGGCACCCTGTGCAGGGACAGCCAATCGTAACACAGTAGCCCCCACCAATGATCACTGATGGGGCGTGGTATCCATGAGGCTGTGTCATGCCCCTGGGAGTTCACTAGGCGACGCAACATCCATCCCTGTGCCCCGTTTAGACGCCACTATCATGGCAATTGGGCCTTTGTGTTGCCTTGGGTTTTTGAGCACAGCTCAGCAACAGGTATCCGAATCAACAGCGGGTAACGCAATCAACTTCCCAATTTACACGCCGCCATTTCGTAGCAATTTCAGTGCAACAGGCACAATAGTCCCCATTGCCAGGCAGTTGCTAACCCACAGTGGCGGCATGTAAAGGTACCTTAAGGCTATGTGCACACTGGGCGTGTTTTCGGCGGTTTACCTGTGTAAACCGCCGTTTTGTTTACATTAGTTTTATGTTAATTTATGTTAATCCAAACCGGCGTTTGGATTAACATTAAAACTAATGTAAACAGCCCAAGGCTGTGCACATACAGGCGGTTCCCCAGCGTCATCCGTTGCTAACCCGCAGGTTTCCCAGCGGGTTAGCAAAGAATGAACATGTTGGAAAAACCGGCGGTTCTGCAGCGGCTGCAAGCAGAATCATGTGCTGCTTCCAGCCGCTGCAGAATCGCCGCCGAGAACCCGCTGGGCAGCCGCCGGATACCGCCCGGCTCCCGCTGCACATACCCGCCAGGAAGCCGGTGGACGGCGCCGGAGCTTCCTGGCGGGTCCCGCCCAGCCGCCGACGCAAACACGCCGGGTAAGTGTGCACTTACCCTAATAGGCAGCAGCGGAACACTGGTAAGCCCGATCTAGCTATTCTAGCATCAGTAAAGCCATAGTTTTTTCACTTGCTACCTATTTTTTTTCTGATTTTCTATAATTATTCCAGCATCTATCTATCTGTCTATTCTATTCAATTTATCATATCTGTCTGTCTACTCTTTTCTAACTTTATACAGCATGAGAAAGACCATGATAAAAACGCATTTCACACGGACAGCACACAGATGTCAAACAGATCTCACACGGATATTAACTGAGAAAAAATATGAACAGTCGTATCACACTCGCACCACACTCACATGACCATACGGAAAGCACTCGCATGACTGTCATGCATCAAAATTGCTCCAATAATGCATACTCTAGTGTACCCTAAAGGTATGTGCCCACAGGACGGTTGTAGTGCGGTTTTCCAGTGGTTTCCGCCGACGTTTTAACGTTTGTTTTATTTAAATTTATGTTAATCCAAACCAGCGTTTGGATTAACATTGAAACCTATGGCAATTGGAAACCGCTGTGCCCACTATGCCGGTTATATTATGCTCATCTTCATCCAGTTCACCGGTTTTCAGGCGGTTTGTGAAGATTGAGCATGTCAATTTTCAAGAGCGTTTTTAAAGCGGTTATAGCAAGGAAAGTGACTCATAAATAATCATGACAAAAAAACGCTATACAACCGCTGACAAAACGCTGGAAAACCGCTGGACTCTTCAGAGCTCAGGACTGTAGGCTCCAGAAGTTCACAACCGGTTTTCTGACGGTCAGAATGATGCAAGAACCGTCTTGTGGGCACATACCCTAAGGGTCAGACTAGCTCCTCTGAATGCCTTGCCCATCTTGTGACACATGACGATGCTGCAGGTTGGACGGACGATCAATGACTGATTTAAGTTTGTGATCATAAACCTCCGATCAATGATCAGCCGACTTATCGTTGATCGTATGTACATGTCACACGCAACGGCGTTGTAGCAACGCCCCAAAAGCTGTGACATATGAACGATATCATTAACGATATCGTAGCGTGAAATGGCCCTTAAGTGTGCAGTAACCATCCTGCTACAAAACCATGTTTAATCTATATTATTAGAAGGCTAGTAAAAGACAGATGATATACACAGCTGTACGAAGCTGCATCAATAAAAATGTATTGGGACAAAGCCAAATCCTAATGAAAAAAGTGTGCATTGAACCATGTGAATAGATCTCCAGCAGGTTTGCAGAAAATCTTAACTATGCAAAATGAAAGATTCATCTGGGTCTGATCTATAATGAGATTTTACATTCGACTGTATAGCAATTGTAGGTAAAATAGACTTTACTTGACATACAGTGGCAGATTTTACTAATGACCTTGGAGAAAGATGACAAAATTTTACACCTATTTGCCCCAATTAATCTTTTTTTTTTTTTAGTCTCTCCTTTGTTGTCTTGCCATGTTTAGCTGCTTTGTTGTTTTTTTCATGCCAAATTCTTGTAAACTGTGCCCCCAATTCATAAAATTGTCACAAAGTAAAAAACTGTTTTTTTCTGCTTTGAGCTGTTTTTGTGGCTTTTTGGCACCGAAAGTCATGATTTTTTGCAAAATAGTGCAAAAACTGTGCCAAGATACCGGCATAGACAGATTCACTGGGAGAGAAGTGAGGACTAGAGTAGAGTTGTGCCAAATTTTGCCACTTTTTTAAAAAAAGTCTCAATTGGTGAATCAGGCAAAAATATCTGGAATCACTAAAGTCCCCCACAAAACTGAACTAAAAAAACAAAAACAGGAGAGCACATACAATAGATTTAAAAAAGACACAAATAGGATAATGAATTGAATGCAAACTGGACAAAAAACATAAAAATAAGGAAGAGTTCAGCCCACCCCTCGGCTTCCCAGGAGAACAAGGTCTACACCGTCGCACGGAGCCACCCTGGTCCCTGGACAAGGATCACATTGCAATACTTGGACTGGTCCTCGGCTCTCCAGGTCCAAGCCTGACAGCTGCATAGAAATACCTGAGGCTCTCATGCTTGGGTCAGGAGAGCCACCACTCACTCCAACCTCTTCCAAGTTAAACAGCTTTTTGACTATGCCTTAAAAGAACCATAGAGTGTCTGAAACACAATGACCCCAATTCTTCACTGCTGTTTTGCCTGTGTTTTTGTCTAGTTTTGAGTAATTCCCTTTGTACACACACAGATGGCACAATTATTTTTGCCTTTGCGCATGTGTTTTGTCTAATACAAGCAGAACCTCTCCAGCGATTTCAGCCAGGCAGGTAAGTATAAAAGCAGTCCTTTATTTCTTTGATTAAAATATCATGGTACAGGCAGTGGATACCCCAGTGGGTAGGAGGTGAAATCACATGTGTTTCCCTTCTAGCGAGTCTTAATCATTGATTGATTAATCATGAATCCGTGATCAAAGGTGGGGTTACACGTTGCAATCTCGTTCCGATATCGCAATTCAATGGCTCGGGAGCGCGCATTTAGTGCACGTTTCTCCCGCATCGGAGGTTTACATGTTGCGATTTCTGGATCCAACGTCCGTACGATGTCTACGCCCCCCAACCTAGGAACGACCATTTAACATGAGAGTGAATGGGTGAGGTTGAACTTCACATCGGAGTTAGGCTGTCACACAGCACGATCCGGCTCCAATCTCCATTCAATATCAGAACATTGGAGAGCACGTTCATTCAATCCCCGATATCGCATTGACATCGTATTGGACGTTCACACCATACAACGCAGGAACGATATCGGCTCCAACGATCGAACCACGTGACTTTTCATTGAAATTGGACGCCGATATCGCAACGTGTAAACCCACCTTAAGACTTACTAGAGTTGAAACACATGTGATTTCACCTCCTACCCACTGGGGTATCCACTGCCTACCATGATATTTTAATCAAATAAATAAAGGACTGCTTTTATACTTACCTGCCCGCCTCAGATCGCTGGAGAATTTTTGCTTGTATTAGACAAAAAACAAAGGCAGCAATAATTGTGCCGTATGTGTGTATAAAAGGGAATTACTCAAAACTAGACATAAACACAGGAAAATCAGCAGTGATTAATTGGGGCTGTTGTATTTCAGACACTCTATGGCTCTTTTAGGGCGCAGTCAGACAGCTGCATAACTTGAAGAGGTCACATCGCAATACTTGGAGTGGTCGGTGGCTCTCCTGACCTGAGCGTGACAGCCTCATGTATATCTATGCATCTGACAGGCTTGGAACAGGAGAGCCGAGGACCGACTAGTATTGCGATGCGATCCTTGTCCGACTTGCCATGCTGTGTAACTGCGCCCTAAATAAGGGTTGTGGTTTCAAAGAAAAATGGCATGGCTGACAGAGAAATGGAGACAACTTCTATGAAAGGGGCAAATGTTACATTATTATTATTTATTATTATTATTTATTTATAGAATACCATTGATTCCATGGAGCTGAACGCGAGAAATGATTACATACAAACAAGTTAAAAATACACTGAACAAACTAACAGTGACAGACTGGTACAGAGGGGAGAGAGGACCCTGCCCTTGTGAGCTTCCATTCTACAGGGCAATGGGGAGGGAGACAGTAGGTTGGGTCTGCTCTGGAGGTGGTGGAGTGTCGGGTCCAGTAGTGGTGGTGCGCTGGGTCCAGTGGTGGTGAGGCGCCAGGTCCTGTGGTGGCAGAACGCTGGGTCCAGTGGTGGTGAGGTGGCACCGTGCTCATTGCAGGATGTAGGCTGTTCTGAAGAGATGGGTTTTCTGGTTCCGCTTGAAGGTTCCGAGTGTAGGGGACAGTCGGATGTTTTGAGGTGCAGAATTCCAGAGGATGGGAGGCGCTCGGGCGAAGTCTTGCAGGCAGTTAAATGAGGAGACAAGTGTGGAGGCAAGGAGGAGGTCTTGGGAGAATCAAAGATTACGAGTTGGATGATATCAGGAGATTAGTTCAGAGATATATGGGGAGACAGACTGTAGATGGCTTTGTAAGTCAATGCTAGTAGTTTGAATTGGATACGCTGGAGAATTGGGAGCCAGTGGAAGGATTTGCAGAGGGGAGAAGTGGAGGAATCGCGAGGAGTGAGGTGGATTAGTCGGGCAGCAGAGTTAAGGACAGATTGGAGATGTGCAAGAGTGTTAGCAGGGAGGCCACAGAGGAGGAGGTTGCAGTAGTCGAGATGGGAGATGATGAGGGCATGCACTAGTAGTTTAGTAGACTGAGGGCTGAGGGAGGGCATTCTGGAAATATTTTGAGTTGGAGGCGGCAGGAGGTGGCGAGAGCTTGGAAGTGCGGTTTGAAGAAGAAGGCAGAGTCAAGGGTTACTCCAAGGCAGCAGACTTCAAGTACAGGACAAAGTGTGATGTCATTTATTGTGATAGATAGATAGATAGATAGATAGATAGATAGATAGATAGATAGATAGATAGATAGATAGATATCAACTTCAAAACAAGGTCCTCATTAAAAAAGTAGCTTTCCTCAAAAACTCTCACTCTCACATTAAGGGTGCTTTTCACACACCCAAGGAAAGATTCATTCATAAAGATTTTAGTTAACCAAAGAATCTTTATTATATTCCATAAAATCTTAAAATCATCAATTCAGAGCATTCCCTCCGGGGGGACACACAAGAAAAACATCCACATTTACTAAGTGTGATACAATAGCATATCATGAAACATCCCTATATTACTTCTAAAGTTACAACAGTGTGGAATTCAGTCACATTAATAAAAGAATCTGCCCCACATCTACTAAGCTTTTTATGCATCTGTCACTGCTTACAGCTAAGTCCACCACTTTTCTATCGCTGTAGCCCAATATAAACGTGCAGTTTGCAAAACTTCAATCAACACATCCCTGTTGATTGAAGTTTTGCAAACTGCACGTTTATATTGGGCTACAGCGATAGAAAAGTGGTGGACTTAGCTGTAAGCAGTGACAGATGCATAAAAAGCTTAGTAGATGTGGGGCAGATTCTTTTATTAATGTGACTGAATTCCACACTGTTGTAACTTTAGAAGTAATATAGGGATGTTCCAGCTGGATGAAGGGCGCTTGTGCCCGATACGTTGCCCTATGGTACCTGTGGCCGTAATAAAGGCATAAGATACATCTAATGACGGAGTGCTGCAGCATTTTTTCAGATAGATAGATAGATAGATAGATAGATAGATAGATCAGATAAGGGAGGTGCGCGAGATGAGGGGAAAGATGATGAGTTCAGTTTTGTCTACATTTAGTTCAAGGAAGCGAGAGGAGAAGAAGGAGGATATGGCTGATAGACACTCTGGGATTCTGGACAGCAGAGAGGTGATATCTGGGCCAGAGAGGTAGATCTGTGTGTCATCAACGTACAGGTAGAAAAAAAAACTAGAGAGCACTCCCTGTGAAAGACCTGCAGGCGTTATGATTTATAAGTCATTTCCCTGGTAAACCCCTTGTACCACCTGAGGAAGACAGTAGTGGACTGACGAAACGCATTGTGGCTGCACAAGGGGTCAATAAAAGGTCTGTTTTAATCCAACTCCCTGTATTGATTCACTTAGCACTCCATAAGCTGATAAACCTTTGTCTCCTGTCAACTTACAGGTGGTACTGGAATCCATGGGACTTTATGAGTTTTCCTAGGCCAAAGGTATAGATGGAAAAAAGAAGGGTTCCCAGGACAGAGCTTTGAGGAACCCCAACAGAGAGGGGATGGAGCAAGGAGGTAGTGTGGGAGTGGGAGACACTAAATGTGTGGTTGGAAAGGTAGGAGAAGATCCAGGAGAGGGCAAGGTCAGTGATACCAGTGGAAATGAGGAACTGTAATAGGAGGCAGTGGTCGACTTTGTCGAATGCAGAGGACAGGTCAAGAAGGAGGAGGATGGAGAAGTGTCCGTTAGCTCTGGCAGCAAGTAGGTCATTAGTAATTTTGGTTAAGACGGTTTCGGTGGAGTGGTGGGGGGCGGAAGCCGGATTGAAGGTTGTCAATGAGAGAGTGGCATGCAACAAAAGATACAAATGTAGGAGCAAAAAAAAAAATCCACACCTCATATTAGAAGCCAAACTTTTGGGCATGTTTGCCAACGGTTTGTAGTTTCACATTACTGTCCCAAGATCAACAGTGAAAAGTGATGCGGTGAATATTAATTTGCTTTTGAAGGATATTCCAACATTGCAAGTTATCACCTATTCACAGGATTCCAAGAAAAGGTTTTTCGAATGCCTCATCATAATGTATCAGTGGATATGCATGTACATTTCTATTTGTTGCCTATGGGACTGTCTAAGATATCCGAGTGCAGCACTCAGCTTTTGTTGCTTGCACTCAGTTTATGAAGGCAATACAAAGGAAATGAGGGGTTTTCTTTTAATCATGGGGAAATCTTACTCAGGGCGACCATTAATTATAATCTTCACAGTAAAGAGGAGGTAACGATTTACAGGCACACAGCTATGACACCTCTGAACTGGGGTACACCACAGAGGGTTCATTCAAACTTCGTTCCATCACACAGATCACTACTCTTCTTGCAATACTTCATCAACATATATGAAAGTCTCTTTACAGATAATTTCTCTTCACACACACAGCACCTTCATCTAAGCAGAACTGTACCTTCCTCATGCAGTGAGAAGGGGGAGGGGGAGTGAGTACTGTTGCTCCCTCACTTTTATTAGCAGTAATAAAGATGCTCTTGTTATGATGGCTTCCTTGACTACAGAATTGTTATATTCAGCTTGTCTAATTTCCATCTGCCAGGACATTCTCTCACACACCTTTATCCTTGATTGTCCTGGACACCAATACAACTTTCCCAGAATTCCCTGGGGCACAGCTAACCACTCCATGTCTGCTGTAACCATTTTAACCCTTAGGGTACCTTTACACGCCGCAACATTTGGCGACGATCGAAGGCAACCTAACGTGCGCGTGCACATTTTTCATGGTTGACTCCGAACGCCAAAGGCGCTTTTACACGCCGCAATTTCATCCTCAACCTAAAGCGATGTGTCGTCCCGGACGTTCCCACACCAACAGTGGAAACATCTGGTTAACTCCCGATGCCGCTTCACACGCTGCAATCCCCAAAGGAATGTGGGCTTACATGTTCAGCACCGCAAGAACATAGGCGTGACAGACTTGTGTATTCCGTGCCCCAAACACGCTAATTAGACAACGCAATAGTGTCATGATTGGCCAGCCTACCCAGGAAGGCTGGCTAATACATGACGCCATTGCCATTGTGTAGTGTGAATGGACAGCTGTTCAAATATGGCGCCCTGTGAAGGGACAGCCAATGGAAACACAGTAGCCATCACAAATTATCGCTGATGGGGCGGGGTATCCAGCACGCTGTGGCACGCCTCCAGGAAATCAGTAGGCGACGCTGATTCCATCCCTATCGCCTCTTCACATGCCAAAAGCAGGGAATTTCCCCTTCATGGTTGCCTCTGGTTTTCAAGCAGTGCTGTGAAATCGGAACCAGGCGCAACTTTCAAAAACACCACCGGGTTCCCCAATTACATGCCGCAATTTATTAGTAATTTCATGGTGACGGTGACGGGGCTCCGGATTGCCTCTCAGTTTTCACACTCCAGTTGCGGCGTGTAAAGGTACCCTTATAGTTGCTGCACGATTCTAAATCAACAGTGAAGCATGTATATGTCAAACGTTCTCTATCAGTCCTACACACAATAAATAGGATGTACCATCATTCCATTCTAGTGCGTGTATTTGAGCTTATTCTTATCGATGTTGATCCCTTATCGATGTTGATCCCTTATCGATTACCAAGTTATCACCAATTCAAGGGGAAAGGTGACCTGCAATTTCAAAATAAGCCAATAAAAAGATTACTCCTGTGCAATATTAAGGGCTTCCCTTTGCAAATTGAGAGGCAGAATTTTGAATATCTGTGGTTGGGAAGTCACATATTGGAAAGTAAGCTAGTATAGACAATATGGAGAAAGAGGTAAAGTCTATTCGTAATTTTTTTTTACAATATTTAATGAAATTGTTTCCTTTCTTTTACTAAACTTTTTTTTTTCATGCAACCACCATGATGAGTTCTGCATTAGATTATCTGCAGAAAACTAGCGAACCAGGCTAGTTTTTAACAAGGAAGACGCTTCAAAACACTTATCAGTTGTTATTTTTTTTGATCAATTTTTGGCCCATACCACAAAAAAAGAAACAGTATAAAAAACGTCTAAAAATACTGTGCTATATAGGTAAAAGTAAAAAGCAAGTGCAAAACAGTGTCATTAACAGGGGACTTAGTTAATACTTTTTTTTGCCAAAAATGCACGGAAGCTGTTCTACCAACACCAAGGTGACCCTTATCAGAACGGTCCCTAACCTAACATATTTAAAATCCAAAGAGAAGTAGAAAACTGGGCACCAACAAGTTAATGTGGTTACTGTGTGGTGCACCCAGGGGCGGAACTACACTGGTGCAGCTGGTGCAGCTGCACCAGGGCCCCGACCGGCTGGGGGCCCCTTCAAGCCTGGAGGGGGGCCACCAGCTGACTCCCGCAAGCCGCCGTCAAAGGAGAGGAGGGTCAGGATAGGGAAGCAGGAAGCTGCCTGATCCTGCCCCTCCTCTCCTCTGCTCCTCCGGCCCCTAGCATACATCCGGCGCGGCTCCCAGGTAGGAGAGCATCGCGCCTGCGGCTCCCTGCGGCTCCCAGTGGCTCCTAGTAGCCCCCCCCCCCGGTCCTCTCCTGCACCAGGGCCCTCGGGGGTGACGGTCCGCCCCTGGGTGCACCTATATTCACCACCAATTCAGCAGGTGTTGCACGCTTCAATAGCAATCAAAGTTATCCGTGTGTAGATAGAAAGGGTAGCAGCACTCACCATTAGCTGATAATGTCCTTTATTTCATCTTAATACATCGGCAATGATGAATGCAGCAAGGAGAGGGAGTGGGGGTCGGCGGACGACGGCTCGCCGTTTCGCGGCTCCTGCTGCTTCAATGGGTCGGCGAGCTGTCGTCCGCCGACCACCACTCCCTCTCCTTGCTGCATTCATCATTGCCGATGTATTAAGATGAAATAAAGGACATTATCAGCTAATGGTGAGTGCTGCTACCCTTTCTATCTACACACGGATAACATATTTAAAACCTAATTTTACTAATAAAGGAGGCGTCTAATTTACTTTTTGTGCAATTAAATGTCCCAGAAAAACTTCAAATCCACAGTCTACGACATCCAGACATTGTATCACATCCGTTATATTCAAGATAGGAAACAATGGTCAAAATAATAAATAACTTTTATTGGCAAAAAAGGACAAAAATACAAAAAAGTTATTAATTAATAATAATAATAATAATAATGATAATATTTGTCTAAATTGATACATGTTGGTGGGTGAACTAAATGGGAAAAAAATAATATTTTTCCCCTATGGTTCAACCATCATCGCGAATCCATTGAGACAAATATGACTAACTTTTTTTGTCTTCTAGTTCTTTTTTTGCAATAAAAGTTTATTATTTTTGATGACTTCGTCCTGTCCTGCACGCTATTATTATCAGTGTCGTATATTTTTTTTATTTGTGTTATTTGGGTCTCAATTCCCCTTTCTGAGTTCTGATTTCTGTCTACACATCCAGATTGAGATAAAATCCAAGTATTAATGCCCAAGTTTGCAGGAAATGCTGAGATCTTGTAGTATCAGTGTATTTATAGCCTGATGTCCATAGAGCAGTGCTGTTGTACTACAGACACTGGTTGCCTTGGCTTATTTTAAACGTTCTTGCCTTCATTTAAAGAGGTCAGAGCCCTCCCAGTGTCTGCAGCAGGAGCTGTGCGCACAGAGGGGGCTGAGTGCTCGTGTACTCGGTGCAGTACGGTAGAAGCAGGCTGCGCTCTCCCTCTCCTTCTGCTAGAGGAGTAAAGTTGCCTTCATAATGCGGGTGAGGATCAGAGCTGACTCCGGAGTGTGAGCCCCAGTCTGCTCCACAGGAATGCACAGCACAGCAATGGCAGCCTGACAGGGGACAGCTCCCACCTGGAGGGAAGGTGAGTGATTGATTATTGGCACAATATTGATCTTCTACAGAGTGTCTGATGTCTGTCCCCACTGGTTGTGTCTGTTTTTGCGGAATATTCTCATTTCTTGCTTATTTTCTGTATCTTCACCTTTAGGGTTAAGGACTGCTTGTCTGTCTAGTAATGCTCCTCTCTCAATCTGTAATTAAAATGGTTAACGACTCGTTATATGTCCCAATAACTCATCATCCCATAACTACAATGATAATAACGATGTCTCATCCAATATGGGTCATGACACCGCCAGATAGACAGGATATTACAAATAATACTCGTTTAATGTGTCATGATGATGAATTAATGTCAATTGATTACTTGCACTTAATATATAATGTAAATATGGGGTTAGGCAGGTGGAGGAGTAATCACAGCAAGCATTGGCTGGACATAAAAACAGGTGGAAAGAGTTAATATGATACAAGGGTTATATTGGGGCCACCATGTGTAATGTGCTGACTTGAGACTAGACGTATCTATAGGTGCTCAGGCAAAGGAGTAATGCAGGTGTCTGGGTGTCTATGGGATACAGAACATCCACTTTTACAACATACAGGTGTCCATCAATAGTGTGCACCCATAATAGGGTCATATCATGTGCTCAGCTATTCACTAAATAGTCAATCAGAGTCTATAGGTGTCTGTATCCCATAGACCAGATGTATCTGTAGGTGCTCAGGCAATGGAGTAAGCAAGGTGTCTGGTATATTTGGAGCTGGTGGGTGTCTATGGGATACAGAAACCTATAGGCTCTGATTGACTATTTAGTGAATAGCTGAGCACATGATATGACCCTACTATTGGGTGCACACTATTGATGGACACATATGTTGTAAAAGTGAATGTTCTGTATCCCATAGACACCCAGAGACCTGGATTACTCCATTGCCTGAGCACCTATAGATATATCTAGTCTATGGGATACAGAAACCTTTAGCTCTGATTGACTATTTAGTGAATAGCTGAGCACATGATATGACCCTACAATTGGGTGCACACTTTTGATGGATACATATGTTGTAAAAGTGGATGTTCTGTATCCCATAGACACCCAGAGACCTGGATTATTACTCCATTGCCTGAGCACCTATAGATACATCTGATCTATGGGATACAGACACCTATAGGCTCTGATTGACTATTTAGTGAATAGCTGAGCACATGATGTGACCCTACTATTGGGTGCACACTATTGATGGACACCTGTATGTTGTAAAAGTGGATGCATCAAGTTTTCATAGTTCCCAAGGAGAGAAGAAATTCAGATTTCTGCACCAAACCTGCACCTCCTGGCAGAAAACGGCACCAAAAATGCTATGTATTTTTTTCCATGTGTTTTTCATGCATTTTGGGGTGGAAAAAGGCTGTAAAAAGTGACAGACTGCTATTTCTGCATCAAATCTGCAAGGTACAAGAGCAACATGTGCACACAACTTCAGAAATCCCATTGATTTTTGCCGGCATAAGGATTTGCATGCAGTTTGTTGATGAAACTGCACCAAAAATGGCATTCAAAAATGCATTGTGTGAACATAGCCTCAGGCCATGTGCACATGTTGAGTATTTGGTTGCCGCAATTTCTGCATCCCCTAGCAGAAAAAAGAAGACCCACACCAGAACGTCATGTGTTACTTACACATTTTTGCTGCTTTTTTAATGCATTTGGGTGGAAAATAGGAATTAAGATGCTGCAGGTTTATTTCTGCATCAAATCTGCAAGAGAAAGAAAAAGGCAACATGAGCCCGAGTCCCCCGAATTCTCATTGACTTTGCTGGCATAAAGATCTGTGCTCCGTTTTGCAACACTAAAAAACTCAATAAAAATGCACAGGGTCTGATAGGAACATAAAGGATTGGCATTGCTGACTGTGGGCCCTGAGACCATTCCCACTGGAGTTGATACATTGCAGAGACCCCCATCCCCTCGTAATGGTGATTGCTGAACATCCCAGTGTGGGAATATATCGATAGGTTTTATCCTGTGCGGTCAGCTTCATATAGATCATGAGTCTTATGAATAATGAATACAGGCTTGGCAAAACTCAACATATTATCGTAATGAGATATCATTTAATAAAAAAGGTTAACCATTTCATTAGCTAAGTGATCGATTCTAAAAATAAGTCTTGTGTTCAGATGTGTCAGTATTACCCATGTACTGTGACATCACTAAGTCGGGGGGGTCCCTATACACCTTTGGATTAATCCTCCTGTATGTCTCCACTGTTTTGTTCTTGTTGCTATTATATACGTACACTTGATATATACAGTCATGGCCAAAAGTGTTGGCACCCTTGAATTTGTTCCAGAAAGTAAAGTATTTCACCCCAGGAGACTGCTGCAATTACACGTTTTGTTATAGACCTGTTTATTCCCTTTTGTGTGTATCGGAAAAATACGAAAAGGAGAAAAAAAGGCAAATTGGATATTATACAAAAAAAACACATTTGGTTCAGACACAACTGTTTGCACCCTCCACTTAATGTTTAGTTGCACACCCTTTGGGATAGATAAGTGAAATCAATCGCTTCCTGTAACCATCCACAAGCTTCTTACACCTTTCAACTGGAATTTTGGACTCTTCTTTAAAAACTGCTCCCGGTCTCTCATATTTGTCCCAACAACAGTTTTAAGATCTCTCCACAGGTGATCAATGGGATTTAGATCTGGACTCATTGCTGCGACTTCAGGACTCTCCAGCACTTTTTTTCCATCCATTTCTGGGGCTTCTTGAAGCATGTTTGGGGTCATTGTCTTGCTGGAAAACCTATGACTTAGGACACAAACCCAGTTTTCTGACACTGGGCACTGCATTGAACCCAAAAAAAACCTTTGGTAATCTTCAGCTTTCATCATGACTTGTACACTGTCAGGGAACCCAGTACCAGAGCCAGCTGACCAACTCCAAACCTCTTTAAACATCCACCATATTTGACTGTAGGTCTTGTGTTCCTTTCTTTGTAGGCTTCATTCCATTATTATTAAAGATTCGAATGATGTGCTTTACCAAAAGACTATCTTGGTCTCATCTGTCCACAAGACACTTTCCCAGAAGGATTTTGGCTTACTCACGCACATTTTGGCAAACTGCAGTCTAGCTTTTTATATGTCTGTGTCAGCAGTGGGTTAATCCTGGGTCTCGTGCGTTTCATTTCATTAAAAATGTACATGGATAGTTTGCCCTGACACTGAAGCACCCTGAGTCTACAGGACAGCTTGAGTTTCTTTGTAACTTGAATGGGTCTGTTTATACACCATCCAAATGATCCTGCATTGCAATTTTTCATCAATTTTTCTCTGTCGACCACATCCAGGGAGATTAGCTACAGTGCAATGGGTTCTAAACTTCTTGAATATGTTGCACACTGTGAACAAAGGAACATCAAGATCTCTGAAGATAAACTTGTAACCTTGAGATTGTTGATATTTTGTTTGACAATTTGAGTTCTCAAGCCCTCAGACAGTTCTCTTCTCCTCTTACTGTTCTCAGTGCACACACAAACACACAATGCAAAGATTATGTCGGCTTCTCCACTTTGTATCAGGTTTCACATGTGAAGTTCATATTGCTTCAATTTGCTTTTTTTTTCCTTGTGTGTGTTCCAATACACACACAAGACAAAAATGTGTATAACAAAACGTGTAATTGCAATCGATGTCTTGAAGAAATATCTTTAAATTTCTATAACCATTTCAAGGGTGCCAACAATTTCAGCCGTGTTGTATAAAATATATTCCAATTTCATCCATTCAGTCATGTCTGACTATTGGATACCATGTGAACCATTTTCCTCCAAGCTTCTTTGCCCGTCACAGCATCTTTCAGTTTTCTGATAATCATTTCCATGTCTGCTTTGATGCTGTCCAGCCAATGGGTCTTAGGTCTTCCACGACTCCTATTGCCACTGACCATACCAAGCATCATGTCCTTCTTGAGTGAATTTGCTCTCATCTTAGGGCCAAAGTAAGACTGTTTCTGTTTTATGACTTTTCCCATCTGGGATGTCTGTGAATTGACACGTTCCACAATGGCCTTATTTGTGATCTTGGCGGTCCACGGGATTTGTGGGAGTCTCCTCCAGCACCACAGTTTGCAGGAATCGATCTTTCTTTGATCACCCTTTGTCAAGGTCCATGTCTCACTCACATACAACGTGATTGGGAATGCAATAGCTCTGACTAATTGTTGCTTGGTGGTCGACATGTCCTTGCACTTCCACAGGTGCTCCATGTTCATCGTTACCGCACGACACATTGCAAGCCGCCGCCAGATTTCAGCTGTAGAGCCGCCATTATAATCAACGAGGGACTACAGGAAAAAGAGAATACAGTTTCAATCTTAGGGTACCTTTACACGATGGAACCACGGCAAGAAATCCTGACGGCGATATGTCGCCCTGGAACTATCGCCGTCAAAATCCCTCCCAATTGTGGCGTGTAATTTGGGAATTTGAGGGCGATATGTTGCGTCACCCCTGTCGCCTGATTTCAGAGCGGTTGCGGCGTGTAAAGGTACCCTTAGGGGTAATGCTGTGCATATGTGTAATAACGTCCGTATATCAAGGTCAAGATTTCTTCACCAGTTACGCATTCTCTGCTGCTAGTTTATTTATGACACACAATGTCATTTCTTGTGAGAAATGCATCCAGCCCTTATACAAAATCCTGTTCTAGTGTCAGCCATTACTACCTCTTGTGGTCGGCATTCTACAGTATGACTGCTCTAACAGAAAAGAACCTTATCCCATCTATATGCCAGGATTACCTTTTCTCCACAAGTATTGAATGTTACCCTGTGCTTTGGAAGGTGTTTGGAAGGAATAGTCATGTACCAATCCTTTGTATTGTATTGTATTCATACATATAAAGAATGGCTTAACTAGAGTCCAGTGAGCTCTGGTGCCAAATTTGGACACACACACGTCAGTTGTATGAGCTCTGGTAGGGTTCTAAATCCTATAAGACTTATGAATTGCCCTCTCTCCGCCTACATAATCTATTAATGTCCCCTGCCCCAGTATATATGGTCCTCAACTTGGTATATATGATCCCCATCTTGGTATATAGGTCTTCCATCCTTGTGTTTATGTACTTCATCCTGCTGTGTGTGTGTATATATTTAGTCTTCATCCTAGTATACATGGTCTCCATTCTAGTATATGTGTCCCATTCTGCCCCTAATGCATAATTCATAACAAAACCATTCTACTCACCTTCTCTCTGCTCCCACTTTGTCTGGTGTCCTTTGAAGCCTGAGCATGGTTGGCCGGCCTGGCAAATGACATTGGAGTGTGCGCAAGGCGAATGACATGTTCCTCCCTCTGCCTCGGCACCTAAAACGTCAAGTTCCAGCTGCTGTGCTGGCAGCGTCTATTGAAATGCAGGGATCCGATGGGTCTCTGCATTGATGTGCATTTCAGCTGGATCGGCATCCTAAGCAAGGCCACAGATCCAGTGAAAACAGGCATGTGAAATCATTGCACTCAGAAAAGTCTGATCTATAAAAATATGGAACCCAGTCAGTAAATAATGTAAATAAGCAATTAAAAACGGCTAAACTGAAGGTTTTTGGTCGCTGCAATATCACAAAAAATGCTGTAACAAATTATCAAAATGCCAAATTTGTCCCAAAAGGGTATCAATAAAAACATCATCTCTCCCCACAAAGAATAAGCCCTTACACTGCTGCATTGGCCAAAAAAAGTAGGACATTACGGGTCTCAGAAAATGGCAACACAACAAAAATTTTTTTGCAAACTTTTGACTTTTTGTCACCACTAAAATAATCAAACAAATTGGACGTGTTTTGGTATCGCCATAATTGAACTGTCGAACGAGAATCACATTGCCAGTTCTTTTTGGCCACGCAATGTGCGTCGTGAAAGCAGTTCCCAAAAAGCCAATGTCAGAATTGCCCGTGTGTGGGCGCCCCTGCGATCTGACTGCCACAGTGGTAATTAAGGTAATCGGTATTAATGTTCACGTCTAAGGCTGCTTTCACACCTCAGTTTTTTCCCTGATCAGGTTCAATCAGGTTTGTGTGCCAAAACCAGGAGAGGAACTTGCAGAGAAAAACTATAATTGAAAGATTGACACCTGTTCTAGATTGGGAGACACTCCTGGTTTTGAAACACAAACCGGATGGAACCTGATCAGAGAAAAAACTGCAGTGTGAAACCAGCCTAAGGAGAATTGAGGTGCCCTATGCTGGACTCCTGAAGCATTCACTCACTGCTTGAACTCTAATCAGAGGGCTGGGCACAAGAGGCCTGTTTTGGGCTGTGACAGATTCTGGTTGTGTGGCTCCCACTGGTCAAGCGTCATTGGGGTACTGCACCCATAAATGAGTGTGCGATTACCCCTGTCACAGTGGGAAAGCAGGATTTGTAGGAGGCTCCCATCCCTGCACTCCCACACCCACCTAGCCAAATTATGAGGGCCCATTCCCTGGGGGAAATTTAGGGGAGGAGGGAGGTAGAAAAACGAGGGATTCTAGTTTTGCCTCGAGGAATGAAGGAGCACGGAATGAGAGCAATGAGAGAGAGAAGGGGACTCCAAGAGAGGGGGCCTGGAGAGAGAAAGAACAGGCAGCCCAGACTGAAGGAGGGGACCCCCCAGATCAGAGCGTCCATACTCCGGGAGGGAACCCTGATACATTCACCGGAATGCCGTTTCCGAAGAGGCGGCACAGGGAGTTCAGCCCCTGAGCGGTAACACCTGGTCATCGCAGGTGTGTCTACCTGCCCTGACACCCTGTCACAAGGAAACCAGTCACACCAGGATAACCCACCGGGGTCAAGTCCCAGTGCAGAAGAGAGGGAGAGCGGGAAGCCGGGATACTCAGAAAGCACCCCAATTGGGCCTGGTACTAAGCGGGCCGTTCCAGGACAGGAAGCAGCAGCAGAACCCGGGTTAGAGACAAGGAAGGCATACCACGGGAGACTTAGAGAGACCTTGCAGCCCACCGTGACTACCCGGCCGGCCACCTTTACCTAACGACTGTAGTCCTTTGTGAACTGTATCACCACCAGCATTGTTCCAGTAAAGTACCCGGGTAGAGTGACAGAGTCTTCATGTGCTTATTTCACTGCTGCACTGCAACTTGTTTACCTCCATCAACAGCACTTTGATCACTACAGATGCATCCCTGTCCCGGAGGGCCAGCTCTGCCTGAAGGGAGCTGTACCGTCTCGGCTGCTGTACCATCGTCCTCCGGAGGTCTTTAGCAGCGCTGGTGCTTAAACACCAGAATCTGCGGGTGGCGTCACGATAACCTTACAAACTTTTATTCCCATTTCAACTATCCCCACCCTTTTTAGTTGACCACCGGGGCCACGGATCTGGACAGGCCACCAGTGATATCCCTACCGCAGCAGAGGGCCCAGATACCCGAGTCCTCATACCCTGGGCAGTGTCAGTTGCAGGGAGGGGTTAGCTATAGTGGGTAGTAGGGAGTGGTTGGAGAAAGAGAGGTGAGTCAATGTCAGACCATGAGACCGACAGGATGACAGGCTGCAAGCAGGAAGCCAGGTCTTAAGTGGTCAGGGAGTATCTGGGGCTCAGCGATACAGAGGACTAGAGAGCTTGTGGGTACAGCTGCTCACAGAGTAGGCATTGCCTGCCTGGCTTGAAGTCATTCACAAGGGAGCTAAAAAGGAAAAGGATAGCTACAGCCACCTCAAAACTCATCCTAAGGGGAAATCACCTGATAGGCCAAACGCCCATCCAGTAGAGCGGTTCCCCATTCTTCTCAGACTGGCCATACCCAAAGAACTGGTGAACCACTCCAGGGCCGTGGAGTACTCGGATCCTAGGCATTGAACAAGGTTGCTGTCGCTGGTGGCCGGTGCCCGTGGCCGTGACCCTGTGGTCACTGAAAAGTGTTGAATTCAAAATGATAAAAGTGTAATGTTCTTGACACCACCTGCGGTGTCTGGTAATGGCACCAGCTCTGCCAGCAGACCACTGGGAATGATGGGTAGGCAGTCGGATGATGTCGCTCCCTGCAGGTGGAGCAGAGTCCCCAGGGCCAGTGTATAACTGATGTAGTAGAAATAAAACACAGGAGGCCTTTTTGCTCTGCACGGGTGTTTACTGGTGACTTTCAAAGTTATTTATAAGGTACAGTCACAAGTAGCTGCTGGGTAGTCACCAAAGGATGCAGAGTCTCTTTGAGGCCCTCAACGATGTTCCTTCTGGTACAATCTCTGTCCTTTTCACTGCGCTCTCCTTACTATCTGTGCGCTGCCCTGCATGGAGCCCTCTTACTACCAGGCCCATTGGGTGTATAGA
The DNA here is from genome assembly GCA_033576535.1 of Allobates femoralis. Taxonomy (NCBI): domain Eukaryota; kingdom Metazoa; phylum Chordata; class Amphibia; order Anura; family Aromobatidae; genus Allobates; species Allobates femoralis. Next base: position 111,051,935 of record JARQOC010000004.1, read on the forward strand.
GGTAACCCTTTTTCTCTCTAAGGGGCTCAACCCATTTTAGAGCTCCTGGTGGGGACGTACGTGTCAGACTAGGTCAGGACTATTTGGAAGGCCTTCGACTTATCGGGTTTGGCAGCTCAGAGCTGAACTTTCCTGCACCGCACTCGGAGCCGGTACTCTGTCTTGGACTTGGCTGCCTCCCGGACTGACATTCGGTACTCTCTGGCACGGGATTGCACAAGCCAGGGATCCCCCTTCTGTCTGGGTTGCCTTCCTTTTCGGGTACCTCCACTGCGAGCCTCGCAGGGTCCTCTCTCCTCGACTTCCCTCATGGTTCTTCACTCCCCCGACTGACTAACTGTCTGTCCTTCCCGCTCTTTTCACTACTCTTCAGCTCCTCCCACCGGGATCGGTTACCCTGGTAATGAGTTTAATGAGTTTAATGAGTTTTGGTCCTGTAGCTCTTAGTTTATGGATGCGGGGATGAGTGCCTCAGGTTAACATTCACATCCTCGGGTGACCGGGATACCACACTCACTGTTCTGGGTGCAGTACCCCTATAGTGGCGCACTGACCAGTGGGGTGCCACACCGAGTATCCTGGTCCTTAGTGTAATACATGGGGGAGGGAGGGTGGGGTTAGGTGGTTCACAATTTCATTGCACTTGTGTTTTTTACCTCTTTTTTTTTTTTCAGTACACTATATGGTAAAATGAATGGTGTCATTCAAAAGTACAACTCATCTTGCAAAAATCCAAGCCTCATAAGTCTATGTGTATAGAAAAATAAAGTAATGATAGAAGGGGGAGGAAAAAGCAAAAAGGAAAAACAGCAATTGGGTTGCATCGTGAAGGGGTTAATACTTCCTATAATCTTTGTTTGCTTTTCCAGCTGCCATTTGGCATTGAGTACTGCTGTTTAGTGTACTTGTAACCAGAATGTAAAAATCCTTCTCCTGTTCTGCAGTCCCGGTTTTATTTCCACTTAATCTATACTGTATGCAGCAATATGATTACTCTGGTCGCGGTGCATTACTCTACATTTATCAAAATCACACATCATCTCTCACGTGTTGGCCGTGCAGACATCTTATCCAGATTGTTATAATATTGTGGTCTGCATTACTACTAATATAGGAATAACCGTGAAATCACTCATAACCACTATAATGCACTCTCTGCAGTCTTTTATGATTTGCAGTGTAAGATGTCTTCATTTTATATTAATAGTTTGCAAATGTATCAGCATTTTAGTATCGTGTAATATTATAGGCTATGAAATAGACGTGGTTGAGTTTGTCATGGAATTGTTTCTTTAGTACTCCATGATATAGCGCTTAGTTTAGGTAATGTAATAGGTTTATATTCCTCTTACTATAAGTTATTTATAAAAGTTCTTAAGCAGGTAATAAAAAATGGAGATGGTAAAACGTAGCTAGAATCTGCTGCAGGGGCCCGCAGCCTTCAACTGTCTGGCTGTTGTGAACCTGTAGCTCCCATTATTCCTTGACAGCCACAGACTGTCAATGAGCTGTCAGGGCATAACTTGTGGTTAGTCATGGTCTGAATAAAACGCCATGTTCTGGGACTAATTGCTAATCTGTGAAGCATTTCATACATATCTCAGCTTGATCTGGAGGGATCCAGTATGACAGATTTGGTCATCAATGGACTCCGGTACTACGACTGCCGAAAACGTCCTTTAAATGAATCTGTCAGCAGGTTTTTGCTATGTAATCTGAATACAGCATGCTAATGTGGTTCACACACACGTCAGTGATGTGTTTCATCACTTTGAGTGCTGTTGTATATCTGAAATGATTGTTTCAGCTGCAGGATATACTAGGTCAGCTAGTGCTTGGCAAATTTAGCATGTTCCTTGTTGTGATTAGCAACTCACTGTCTATAGACTTTGTATACAGAGCCAGTTGTGGGCATGGGCAGCTCTCTGAACCCTGTTGTGGAGCCCACTGGGATGGGGTACTCGGTACCAGACCGGGGTATATGCTGGGGATGTCACGGCAGTCTTGGTCCGGACCATGTCCCGAGCCCACAAGTAATGGGGGGATATTTACAGGGAGTTTGTCATGATGCCATCCACGGGTTGTGGTCAGGGTGACCACCGCTGCTGCAAAAACTCCGGGGATGATGTTTGGCAGCCGGTGATGTAACGGCTCTCCACGGGCAGAGCCTGGTTCCCCTGGGGCAATGATGTTAACAGTCTATGATGGATGCTGAATAGGGGCGGTAGTAGAGGTGATGGCAAATTGTGAGGGAACGTGGGTCTGGAGCACAAGGATCACACACACTCACGGTTTTGAAGTTTTCCAAGTCTTTACTGCAGATGTTGTAACAGATTACTGTCCATGGAGTCTGTACCGGGGCCGTGTTACTCCCACCCTGTCCGGGTCCTTAGCTTCCCACTCCTGCACTGTGTGTGTGGCCCTGCTGCCGCTTCAGCTAGGCAGCTGGCCCTGTCTCAGCTCACAGGTACCCCCTTTGCAGGGCAACTTGAGTCTTTCCGTGTAGTTCTGACCCCGCCGTGTTTTTTCGCTGAGGTACAGTGTAGATCTACAACCTCCACTATCCTGGTGTTTACTGTGCTTTTTTGTGTCAGTCACAGTTTCGGATCCGGTATCCGGTCTGTGCGCTCCACCGGGGCAAGTTATGAGGTAACTCAGTCTCCCAGATGTGTTCTTCTGTTTCTTGTAACTCCTCTCCTCAGACCCTGGCTAGGCCTGGAATTGAGTAGCAGGCTGTGGAGAAGCCTAATGCAGCCTCTTTACACCACAGTCTTTTCTTCCTCAGTGCTGCACTGCACTGAACTACTCACTTCCTGTCTACGCCAGAATATATAAGGGAGCTGCTTTAGCTCCCTCTTCTGGCCTAGAGGTGATAGTGCAGTGTTCAATGTTGTGCGGGGAGTGAACCCTTGTTGTTGTTTCTGTGGCACTTAACCCCTGGGGTGCCACACTGTTACATGCTAAATCTAAAAAACTTAAGATTACTGGATGCCATTGTTCTTAAACAATCAGTGATACATCGTTGGATTCAGGATCTCTTTGCCTAAATAATGCTGCTCTTAGATGAGGTAGCAAAGACCTGGTGGCAGATTCCCTTTAAAAAAAAAAACTGAAAGCGGACAGTGTTTTTTTTTTTTTTTTTAATCTAGGGAATATATATTCAGCAGTTTGGCATTTTTTCCCTGCACAGATAGAAGATGGGTAGTGCCACGGTAAAAGGAAAATTCTTGATATGCTGTCCTGATATACTCGCACCCTTTATTCCTAAAATCATAGATAGGTATTCAGGCCAGCTTTTCTCCAGAAGAATGCAAACTCAAATGAGATCATTTTGTGCAGTTCTTCCTTGATTACTAGCACCTCTCTGAACTCGATTAAAAAAAAAACCCATCTCATCTAACCCAGAACCCTGTAATTGAAAAGGGTGGAATCCCTAAAATGGCTACATTTTTAATCAATTTCTGGTTTAGCTAATAATCTTCAAAGGAGGTGCTAGAGAGAAAAATGTCCTACTTTTTTAAGAGAAATCATCTACATATCTTTTTCCCATGGAGCATCACTTAAAAAATGCCATACTTTTCACTGGATCTTGTTTGAGACCAATAATTTTGCAGAACCGAACTAAGAGATGAAGAGAGAACCCAGACCCTGTAATTTAATCAGTTAACTTTCTAAAATAGCATATTTTTCACTTTATAAGACGTACCTGACTATAAGATGCACCCCAAATTTGGTGAAGGAGAAGAGAAAAAAATTATGTTAAAAGGGGTCCGGTCCATCTTATAATGCCAGTGTCTGTCTCACAAATCCTATATATGTCAGTCATCCTAGTCGGTGTCTTTTTTCCTGTGTCTGCTGGCAACCAATCATGTGATCGGCACAGCCACTGTGCGCCCTGGTCACATGATCGTATTGGGCACAGATACAGTGAGGAAGAGACACTGAGGAGCTGGGAGCGACTGAGCCAACGACAGAAGATGAGTTAAAAAGACGAGTTAAAAAGAGTTTATTTTACTATGTGCACACCAGCAGGGGGGCATATAGAGTGACAAATGGGACATATCTGGGATTGGGGGGTGACTGAAGACACAGTTAATATGTGCCGCTCCCCAGTCCACATCTCTGTGCGACTTCAGCACCGAGGTGATGGACAGCGGGTGCAGTGCATGTTACATGAGGCTAATGAGCGGGTGCACTTGACCTCCTGCTGCCTCTGCAGCCCACAGCCAGCCTGCTCCAGCCCCCAGACACTGCTCCAAAGCGACCCCCACTGCAGTACACATAGATTCAGATTATAAAACGCACTCCCACTTCCCCCAAAATATGGCGGAACAAAAGTACTTCTTATAATCTGACAAACATGGTAATTTTGACCTTCATTTCGTCATTGCATTCAAAATCTCAATAACAGTGCTCCATCCTGACCCTCTCCTTGTAGCTATGTGCTCCATCCTGACCCTCTCCTTGTAGTAATGTGATCCATCCTGGCCCTCTCCTTGTAGTTATGTGCTCCATCCTGACCCTCTCCTTGTAGTTATGTGCTCCATCCTGACCCTCTCCATGTAGTTTTGCACTCCATCCTGTCCTTTTCCTTGTAGTTTTCTGCTCCATCCTGACCCTCTCCTTGTAGTTATGCACTCCATCCTGTCCCTTTCCTTGAGGTTATGTGCTCCATCCTGTCCTTTTCCTTGAGGTTATGTGCTCCATCCTGGCCCTCTCCTTGTAGTTATGTGCTCCATCCTGTCCCTTTCCTTGAAGTTATGTGCTCCATCCTGAAGCTCTCCTTGTAGTTATGTGCTCCATCCTGTCCTTTTCCTTGAGGTTATGTGCTCCATCCTGTCCTTTTCCTTGAGGTTTTCTGCTCCATCCTGACCCTCTCCTTGTAGTTATGCACTCCATCCTGTCCCTTTCCTTGAGGTTATGTGCTCCATCCTGTCCTTGTCCTTGAGGTTATGTGCTCCATCCTGACCCTCTCCTTGAGGTTATGTTCTCCGTCCTGACCCTCTCCTTGTAGTTATGTGCCCATCTAGGCCCCCTTCTTGGAGTAATGTGTCTCGTCCTTGTCACCTTGCAGTAGTGCCCAGTCTTGCAGTAATGTTCCCATCCTGCCATCTTGTAGTAAAGCCCCATCCTTGTCCCCTTGTACTAATGCCTCATCCTGCCCCTTCCTAGCAGTTATGTCTGCTTCCTGTCCACTCCTTGTAGTAATGCCCCATCCTTCTCCCTCCTTACAGAAATGCCCCATCATGTCCACATCTTGCAGTAATGCCCCATCATGCCCTCTCCATGTAGTAATGCCCCATCATGGTAGTATTGCCCCATCATGCCCCCTCCTGGTAGTGTTGTTCCATTATGCCCTCTCCTGGTACTATTGCCCCTTCATGACCCCTCCTGGTACTATTGCCCCATCATGTCCCCTCCTGGTACTATTTCCCCATCATGCCCCCTCCGGGTAGTATTGCCCCCATCATGCCCCCTCCAGTAGTATTGCCCCATCATGCCCCCTCCTGTAGTATTGCCCACATCATGCCTCCTCCTGTAGTATTGCCCCATCATGCCCCCTCCAGTAGTATTGCCCCATCATGCCCCCTCCAGTAGTATTGCCCCATCAAGCCCCCTCCAGTAGTATTGCCCACATCATGCCCCCTCCTGTAGTATTGCCCCATCATGCCCCCTCCAGTAGTACTGCCCCCTCATGCTCCCTCCTGTAGTATTGCCCCCATCATGCCCCCCCCCCTGTAGTACTACCCCCACCATGCCCCCTTATGTAGTATTGCCCCTCCTGTAGTAATGCCCCATCATGCCCTCTCCATGTAGGAATGCCCCATCCTGGTAGTACTGCCGCATCATGCCCCCTCCTGGTACTATTGCCCCTTCATGTCCCCTCCTAGTATTATTGCCCCCATCATGCCCCCTCCTGTAGTATTGCCCCATCATGCTCCTTCCTGTAGTATTGCCCCCTCCTGTCCCATACTAGATGTGATTCATACCAAAATAAATAAATAAAAGATTATACTCACCTACTGTAGAACTCCTGCTTCCACCGCTGCTCTCTCCTCTCCTGTGGTTACATGAATCTGATCGCATCACCGTAGTCACGTGATGCCGGGCGGGCAGGCGGGGCTAGAAAAGATTGTTGGAGGGGGGAGAAATGTCTCCTCCGCTCCGACACGACAGCTTTGAACTGCCGGTGCCATAGTGCCAGCATTTCAACGAAGCAGTGCAGAGGCGAGGCCACGTGCCAGCGGAGATGGCTCTGCGTGCCCTCCCTGGCATGCGTGCCATAGGTTCGCCATCACTGCCTTAGGGCGTGTTGTTTTGCAGCCTCGAGGATCCACCCTCTCTCTCTCTCTGTGCTGCTTAGCTTGTGCAGGCTCTGCCCTCCCCCTCTCTGTCACTCACAGAATCCAAATCATTAGTCCTGCCTTCAGCTCCACATCACAGCAGCACAGACAGAGAGAAGGGTGGATCATTCAGGCTGTAAAACAGCATGCCCTGGTGACTAAAGAATATAGCCCCTGCTAAATATAATCCCTAATGAGTGAGTATTAAAACGTTTTTATGCACTTTCACAGGATGCTTTTAGGAGACAAAAGGAGTGTGAGATTAGTGACAGGATGCTGCAGGGACATGTTATGGTAGCTTAGGTGGCGTTTTGGGGGTGACCGGATCCCTTTAAGGGAAATAGAATATGACCAAGACTGATATTTTGTAGCAAACAAATGAGCTGGGGGAAGAGAACTAAGTCAGAACTAATTTGTACATTGAAGTTTAACAAGAATTCCTTCCATTCACTAACACTGGTGGTTATTAATCTATGTTGATCTCCACTCTTAGTTGCCAAAGAATGAAAATGGTTGTTGAAATCATGGAGCTCTGTATCTTATGGAACCTGTATAATGACTTTTTTTAGGCTCCCCCAAGTGGTGGCTGTAGGCAGGCAGCATTTTAAGGGTAGGGTAATTTAGATTTTGATATTTCATCTCACAAATAATTTCCAGAAAATCACATTGTCTAAATTTTATATATACATATATTTGCATTTTGCAGAGAGAAATAAGTATTTGATCCCCTACTGACCATTAGGAGTTCTGGTTCCTACAGACCAGTCAGACGCTCCTAATCAACTCATTACCTGTATTTGTAAGAGCAGTCAAGGGCGCTGCCGCTCAAGCAGGGGCATATACTGTTCCTTTGTTCATGC
>JARQOC010000004.1:111059238-111083808 GCA_033576535.1 Allobates femoralis
GTTTTTGGGTAGGTGACGGGTTCCCTTTAAAAACCACAAGTATTTACCATAAAGATTATCTTCATTTTATCTTTGCCAAAAGGTGGTAAATTTTTACATAGATTTAGGGTACATACACACAAATTAAAAATCCCTATCACCCCCTAAATGTCAATTTCACAAACCAATGAATCTCTGCAAATAACTGGGTATTTTATGTAAAACCCGAACAAAATGATTTACTTCCAATTACCGTATTTTACGCCAATCTGATGTTACCATCTTTTTTGAATAAAAACTATAAAAAATATATTAAATTAGGATTTCCATACAATTAAATTTTCACGAAACATACTGTGAAAGTGTGAAGTCTATACTCTGCTCAGCAAATGGAAGGACCCCCAATCAAATTTTACGGTCAAAAAGGGACTATGTGAAAAGACAAAACAGCAAAGACATCTCTATTCATGGGGTCACTGCATTGGGGGAATGTAATTACCAAAAATTTAAAAAGGGAAGTAACATTACAATGATAAAAAAATATCCAAATATTTCCAACGTATTTTATTTTTATTTGCAAAAGGGGGGTTAAAGAATTTTTAATAATTTGAATTTCAATCAATTTTATTGTGCAAGTAATTGGCAACAATTTTTTCCCGCCAGTTACATTTTTACACACTTTCACTTTGCAATATCAGCAATTCAACTTATCTTGTAGGTAAGAAACATTTAGTTTCATCAAACCTAATGCCATTAAATGTAAATGTTAAATTTTTGACGTCAAAAATTTCCCCCAAATTTAAAATAAAATAAATGCCATAAACTTTAACCAATAAGATCTTATTTTTCCCAAGGGTTTTTTACTTAATTACCCTGGATACATATGGATCTACTTAAAATTTCACCAAACCCCCCAAACATCGATTGTTTGGATTATACTTTGGGAAATATCATCAATTGTGTGCACTGTGAATTTCGAAATGCAGCTTACAAAAAAAAGAAAATTTCAATTTTCTGTGCCGACCCAAACGAATTAAAAGGCAATGGCATCTGTAAATAAATCACTGTGTTTTGACAACGTAGAGAATACTAATAATTTATAGCTGCATTATACTGTTTCAAACAAGATTAATTATAGTAACAGACAATCATATCAAGACTTAGATCACTAATATTGTGCCCACCCTTCATGATATCAGATTCCAAAATGTTTGTGTAAGGCAAGTGTTGAGACATGTATCGCATGAGATGGCATAACTGATGGCTTTGGACAAAGGGGAATGTAACACATCTTTATGTCAGTTGTCCCCAGCTTCAGTCCTCCTCAGGAGTCGCAAACAGATCTGTTTTCAGGATTTCTCTAGTATTAGTCCAGATTGTGAAGGACTAAGGTCTGGGGACAGAGACAGCTTCCTACTAAAAGCTCAGATAGGGCCCAACCTGAGACTATTCAGACCTGAGGTCTGATTCTGTCAGTGTCATGATCTCCACATTGCCTGTGTTTGTTCTGGGTTTGTGGAGACTGTCAGCCTGGCTGGCTCTGTGCCTCAATCGCCTGAATTCAGCTCAATTTAAATTTTAGGCCCCTATATAATCAAACTTCAGCTATGCTCAGTGTCAATTGTACACTTGCTTCTGGCCTGTGTGGGACTTGATCTCCTATCCTCTGAAACAGACACTGCCTGACTTGGTTATCTTGCCTGGACTTGACGCTTGCTTGTGATCTGATTACTCTTTCCGATTGTACCTTTGCATTGTGTTTTTGTCTCTCTGGTTTCCTGACTTCGGCTTCAATAGGATTTCGTTTCTGACCACCCCTTGTTGTAATGTGCCATTTCCTGGACCTGACCTTGGATTGTGTTGACCTCTCTTTACTACCAGTAAGTGTATTATTGTTATATTTTCTTTCCATTTATTTCTTGTTTGTCTTCTGCTTCTCCGAGACTAGTTATTACTTGTGACCAGCCTCACAGTCTGTAGAGCTGCATGATGTGCGTGTTCCCTAAAGTGGGGTAGACATTACAAAAAGATAGTGGGACCAAGAAGAGAGAACAGCAGAAAAAAGGAGGAGTTGACTGAGTTAGAGAGATCTAGGTAGTCGGGTCAAAGGATTTGCCAGATGAAAGAGAAACACGGGTCCTGGTATAAGAAAAGAACAGGTTGTAGAATGAAATGAGTGTATTGGGCAGCCCCAGTTGTTCAGTGGTTAGCACTGCAATCTTGCATCACTAGGGTCCTGGGATCAAATCCACCAATTTATGACATTTACAAGGAGTTTGTATCATCTCTATGTGTTTAATGTGAGTTTCCTCTGATTCTTGGTTTCCTGCCACACTCCAAAAGACATACTGATGGGCAAAATAGATTGTGAGCCCCAATGGGGCACATAATTAGTTGCAATGACTTCTACTCATCATCACAAGTAATTACATCAAATTGTAGTGGGTGTAAGATTTTGCCAATGGCAAGAAATCTTTCCCATCACTCTGAGTTTGAGCGTCAGCCAACTGTTTGCATAATGGAACTCTATCAAGTATTTTTGAAAAATAATTCATAAAATAAAATAAAAATAGATTCCTGTTGAGGACATCCAGTGTCAAGTGCTGGGAATCCACTTGAGGAATAGCCCCATGCAATGTGCAAAGCTCTAAAACATTATTCCAATTTCCATGTGAAAGTTTTCATGTCATTTATTCTCATTTTTTTCATGTGAAAATGTTCTATTGCATCTGTACCAGTGTTTCGGAAGTCTTATTCATATGCATTGGAAATGTAGTAATTCCAAGATCCAAGATGGCCGCAGAGCAGGGAGACAGCATTTGAAGCAGCTCCTTGTCACCATATATAATCTAAGCCATCCGCCCTGGAGAACACCATCTCTGCAACATATTTGCACCTGCCAAAGCCTGCACCATCTAGACTCTGGAGGAGTGGATATTTGAGCCTGTAACATCACTGGATGTTCCAGCCAGGTTGGTGACCCTGTGCCCCCTCCCCTGCACACTAGCCTAACACCTCAGGCCCGATTCCCTGCGTCTGACACTGCTCACAGCCCCTAACACCTTGATAACCGGCATTAGCGTCTGCACTATCCGCGGGAGCCTGGAGCTGCCAGTCACCCGGCGGAGAGCGGGGAGCATGGGAGCGCGGGGCAAGCAGGGAGTAGCACTCACTTCCGTTCCCGCCGTCATTGGAGAACGGTGCGGGCAGTGCTCATAGCAGCGGAAGGAGAGCGCTGCAAGGCAGCTGGATTACAACTGGGCACAGTGCTGGACTCTTAAACCCCCAGGCCACCGGTAAACTGCTTATCTACCAGTGCAGCTTGCACTTGTGCAGGGATTAGTGGCACCAGCATATAATAAATTCATTTAGTGACTGTGTACTGAGCAAACAGAATCATTTCACTGGGCACAACACATGCCTATATTGGTGACCTGTTACATTCTCATCTCCCTAACACTGGTGTACAACATTCATAGCACCAGTAGGATCTCCACACTACTATTTCCAGATTAACCCTTTAATCCATTCCTCTAACTGTGACATGCTGAACCACCCCAATGCCAGCAGGGGGAGCAATTGCACTATAAAATCATACAAACAACTGTTAAGAATCCCAATAAGCTATGGGAAAACAAGTGTTAAGGCCCCAAAGAGTGCCTCCAAAACCCTCCAAATCTATAACCCAAGCTGATGTAGACCAGTTTTTGAAGAAGCAGTGTGCCTCCTCGGAGCCCCCAAAACCCACCAAACAACCCCACTTGACATATCTAGTAGACTCAGACTCAGGCATGGAGAGCGATTCCGGCGTTGGCTGCACGACAAGAGACTCCATTGTTACCAAATCTTTTATAAAGCGTATTCTAGCTAAAGCCTTGGAACTCATAGGGAGAGAGCTGGTTGAAATTAAACAAGACCTTATTATACAGGGTCATAGGGTCGAGTCGCTAGAAAATACCCAGACAACAATGATACAACAAACCAATTCTCTACTAGACTGCCTAACATCCTACGAACAGCAGCTCCATACGATCCATGCCACTCTAGAAGACCCACAAAACAGGGAGCGCCGCAATAATATCCAGATTAAGGGGCTCCCTGAATCAGTGGCATTTGAAGCTCTGGGTAAAGCAGCGCTTGAGATATTTACAGCCCTACTAAGAGACGATGATCCTCAACAGATAAAGCTAACTCGAAAAAAAACCTCCTCCCCCCAAGGAACCCTCCGTAACGGCCCCCCAAAAATTTCACAAACCTTAATTTTCCAAAATTTTGGGGCAAAAGAAATCATTGGGGGAAAAAACCTTTTAAAGCCTCAGCCACCTTTAAAAACGAAAACCCCCTTCCTGCACTTAAAGGGGTCAAAAGTTTGGTTTTTTTTCCCGGGTTAAAAAAACCCCGGGGGAAAAAGTCTCGCCCCAGGCCCCTTTTTAAAAAGCCGATTCCCGGAAAAACCCCTTATTTACCCGTGAAACATTCCTGGAACTAATGCTTCCAACCCCCCGGGGGCAACAACGCTAAGGGAATCCAATTAAAAGAAAAAAATCCCGACTGGGGCAAAGACCCCCTTGAAATTCCTTTAATTTTAAAAAATTTTAATAATTTACCCCCTTTTAATGGGGGTTTAAACCAGTCGAAACTTAAATTTACTTCTTTTTTTTCACTTTAAACAATAAGTTTTTTTCACCACAAACCCAAAGGGCCGACCAAAAGGCTTTATGTGTTTTTTTTTTTATTTGATTGTTTTCCCTAGCGGGAAAATTAAATTAATTTTTTTGGACCCATTTTTTAATTTTGGTTATTGTAAAAGTTTCAAACCAAAAAGGGTTGTATAAAAACAATTTTTACTTTTAAAAGGCCCGGTTTAAAAACCAAATTTCAGCCCCACCCAGCCTAATTGAACCCCCCCTTCCCCCCTTCCCTTTTCTCAACCCCCCCACTATTCCCCCAATTTTTACCCACCATTTTTTTCCTGCCTCAAATTTTAAATTTAACAATTTTGGCTTTTTTTTTTCCCTTTTTTTAGAAGTATTGGTAGTGGAACAATTTTAAAATTTTAATTCATTTTTTCCAAATTTGGAAAAAATTTTTTTTTTTTAAAGGTTTTAAAACCATTCTTTTTCCCCCCCTCTTAATTTTCCCCCAACCCCCCCCCCAACCCCCATTTTGAAAAAAAGCTTTTAAAAAATGAAAGCTTTATAACTTTCCCCCCCGGGATAAATTAGTTTTAAAAACCAAATGTTTATCACCAGCTTCCAAAAACCAACCAACATACTTAAAAAAAACCCAACCCTTCTTCATAAAAGAACCATTTTTAAAAGAAGGCCCAAATTTTGAAGTCTTAAAAATTTCCCCCAAAACCCAACCCTAAAATTTTAATACCCTTGTAAAATGAAAAAATTTTCCCAAAAAAACCCAGGGGGGAAATTTTTGCGAAAAAAATGTTTCTTTAAGCTCTCAGCAAACCCAAAAAAAAATTTTATTTTGCCCCCTTTATTCTAAAAAAATAAAAAGGTTTGGGGGGGTTTTTTTTTTGGGGGGGTTTTTGAAACGGGTTGGGCCTCTTTTCCCCCCAAAAAAATTTCCCTTCCCCCCGAGGCTAGGTTTAGAAGTTTGGGGAAACCATGCCTAAAGACTTTTTGGAAAATGTCCCTTGATCAAAGAAATAAACCCCCCTAATATTTAGTTTGGATCAATTGGCCAAAGAACCCCCAAGGCCCAAAAAAACCCCATCTTCCGGCCTCAAGTTTTAAGCAACCATTCCAAACCCCCCCCCAAATTTAAATAAAGAACTTTTGACTCCCCGAAAAAGCGTTTAAGAAAAAAAAAATTTTTCCAAAAAAACTAAATGTTGTAAATTTTGGGGGGGAAACCCCAAAACCCTGTGTTGGGGGAAACCCACACCCCTTTTTCAAAAAAAACGCCCCCAAAATTTTGAGAAAAAGTTGGCTTCCCCAAAAAAAAAAAAACCAAGATAATCCCATTGAAAAGGCTTTTAAAGCCCTTTAAAACCACCCCCACAAACACACATAAAAAAAAATGTCCAAATTTAAATAAACCCATTTTTTCCCCCCCCCAACCCAAGCCCCCCCAAAATCATAACGTTTCCAAAGACCCCAAAACCAAACACACTTAAAAGTTTCTGGGTTTAAAAATCCTTTTAAAATTTTCCCGTCCCACAAAAGGAAACCCCAAAAGGGGGTTTGAGGGGTTTTTTAAAAAAAATTTGGGCACCTCCCAACCTTGAAGAAAAAAAAAAAAAATTTCATTAATCCATTCCCTTAAAATGTAGGAAAAACCAGTAGAGGGTTTAGAAACAAAAAATTTTTCCTTTCCCCCCCAAAATCTTTAAACTTTTTTTTTTTTTTTGGCCAGTTGGGGGGCCCAACTTTCTCAAAAGGCTGAGGAAAACTGCTTTTTAAAAAGGGGGTAAAGAACCCAATTAAATTTTTTTTTGGGCCCCCCAAAGAAAATGAATGGGGGGGAAATAAACCCCAAGGAAAGTTGCGAACTTTTATTGACCCAAAAACCTTTTTTGGGGGGGGGGGGGGGGGGGCCCCCCCCCCCCCCCCCCCCCTTTTTTTTTTTCCCAAAAATATTACACTTTTTAAATAAAAAAAACCCCCAGGCCCAGGTAAGTTTTTTTAAAAAAAAAATTTGAAGGGTGGACGGTTTATTTTGGAAAGAGCAAAAAAGCCCCTGAAATAATTATGGCATTTTTAAATGCCCCAACGTTTTAAAAAAATTTTTTAATAATTTTGCAAAAAATAAAAAGAAAGGCCCCTTTTTTTTTCCCCCCTTACTTTTTTAGGAAAATTTTTGCACCCCCAAAAACCGGATAGGGGGCATTAAAAAAAAAATTTTTTGACCCCCTTTGCAGTGATTTGCCCCCCCCTTTTTTAAATTCCCCTGTTTAAAAAATTTTACCTATCTTTTTAAAAAACCCCCCAAAAAATGGGAAACTTTTAAATCCAAAAAACCCTTTTGAAATTAAAATTTCCCCTTTTGCCGGGGCCCATTTTCTTTTAGGATGTTTTGGGGGGAAGCTACCGACTTAAATTTAAGCCCCCGTTGAACCAATCCCCCTTATAGGGGGAAAAACCCTCTGGGGGGGGGGAAAGCATAAAAAAGTTTTCCCTCCCAAAGTCTTTACTTTTTCATGTTACCCAACCACCTTCTCCTAAAGTAAACCATTCCAATTTAAGAAAGAAAAGTGAATTTCCCACAGCGCTTTTTCAAAAAGGGGGAAGGGGGGACAGTATTGGGTGATTGGGCTGCAGATTTGGGCCCCTATCGGGCCAAATTTTAAATTTTAAATTATGTATTTTTTATTTAAACCCGGGAAAACTTGAAAAACAAAAAAAAAATTAAAAAATTTAAAAAAAAAAAATATATTTTGGTTTATTTGTGAATCTCGGCCTCAAAAAATTCAAAAAAGGAAGAAAAATGTTTTCGGTTACCGGGGTTTTCCTTTTTTAGTTAAACTTTATCTACAAATAAAAAAAACAAAAATCTTCAGGTTTGGGTGTTGCAAAAAAAAACCCCAAAATTTAAATTTGGAAAAAAGGGGGCCCAAAACCCCCCCCTTTTTTAAAACATAACCTTTTCCCCCAAAAAAAAAATTTTTTTCCATTTTAAATGCACATTTAAAAAAAATTTTTATGTTATACATGCTTTGAAAATTTTTCCCCAAAAAATTTTTCCCTTAGGCTTAAAAAAAAGTATAAAATTCCCCCTTTTTTAAGAAACAGTGGGCCAAATTTTAAGGGAAAAAAGGGTTTTTCTTTTTTAAAAAAAAACTAAAGTGGGGTTCTATTATTTGGCCCCATTTAATTTTTGTTTTTTGTTTTTTAGGTTATGTTTTGGGTTTTTAAAATTAAACTTTTTTTGAATTTTTATTGTTTTTTTTTTTTTGGGGAATTTTTTTGGTTAAAAAAATTTTCCCATATAAATTTTTTTAAAAAAGGGGGTTTTTTAATCCTAAAAGGCCGTCTTTTCCCTTTTTTACCCTTCCCTTCAAAAAAAGAGGAAAAACCCACTGTGCCGGCCTTTTTTAAGGGGATGGGGGGGAGGGGATACTGTGTTTGTTTTACATCAAACATCTTTTGCTTTGTAAAAAAGGTTTTTTTTTTATCCCCCAGGCCTTTTCCACATGTTTTCCCCTCCCGGGGGTGGAAAAACTTAGGAGATGAAATTTTAAAATTTTTTTTTTTTAATTTTTTAAAAGGCAATTTTGCAGTGAAGGGTTTTTCAAAAGTTTTCCCCCCCGGGTAGACCCTTCCCTTTCCCAATTTAATCTTTTGGCTGCACCCCAAAAACTTCCCTTGGGTTTTGAAAGTTTAAAAAAGGGGGGTCTTGGAGTTTGCGGGGGGGCTAAAATATTTTTCTTTTATTCTAACGTTTTTTTTTAAAACAAAATTTTTTTTCCCCCCTTTTTTTTAAAAAGAAACAAATACCAATGTTGTTCCCGGTCTTCCTATTTTTTTTAAAAAAAAAAACCCCCCCCTTTTGAACCCTTTTTTTGGGATTTTTACCAAAAATTCTTTTTATTTTAAAGGACAACGGCCCAAAAAACCCACTGAACCCCGGGGTTTTGATAAAAGTGGGGGGCAATAAATTCAAGCCCCCCCATTTTTTTTTTTAAAAAAGTTTAAAATTAAAAAAAAAACCCCCCATTTTTTTTTTTTTTTCCCCCAAAAAAATTAAATTAATTTTTTTTGACCAAATAGTCAAAAATTAAAAATTAAGGGGGGAATTTTTTCAAAAGATTTACCCCAAAAAACCCAAAATTTTCTATAAATTTTTTAAGCTTCGGGGAAAATCCCCCGGGGCCTTTTTTTAGATCCCCCTTTTGGACCTTTGGAAGAATTTTTTTTAAAAAACATTAAGGAAATTAAAAAATCAGTCAGCGGATTTTTTTAAGGAGGACAGTTTTGGGGAAAGATTTAAAAAAAAAAACGGAAAAAGTTTATTGTCCCGGGAATTTAAAACAAGAAAAATTTTAAATTTTGGGCCCAAAGGGGAAACCCAATTTTGAAAAGGCGGGGTTTAAAATTTAAATAAATTTTAAAAATTTTTTTTAATTTTAATAAGTTTTTAATTGATTTTTCCTTTTTTACCTTGGAAACCTTTTTTCACAACCCCTTTTTGTTTTTCCTTAAAAATAACTTTTTTTAGACCTAGGGGGGGGCACTTATTCTACTTTAAAAATAAAATTTTAAATTTCCAAACTTACCCAAAAAAGAGAGTTTTTTTCAAATTTTTTAAACATTGTTTATGGGGGGAAAGGGAAAAAATAAAAAATTTTTTAAATTTAATTTTTAAAAAAAATTTTTAAATTTAATTTAAAAAAAGAAAGAAGAAAAAAATTTAAAAACGCACCAATCAATTGTAAAAAGAAAAGGGAAAATTAAAACGGGTGAATTTTTTACCTTTTAGCCACCTTTTTAGAAATTTCCTTTTAGGAAAAAACCAAAATTTTAAAATTTTTTTGTACCTAAATTTAAAAGTAAAAAATTTTTTTGGCCCATTCTCCCCCTTTGGGGTTTCGGTTTAAAAAAAAAAAAGGGGGAAGTGCCTTTTTGAAACACAAAAAAAATGAGTAAAAAGGGGGATTGGGGGTTTTTTTTTTAACCCCTTAATGACGGGGGTTATTACCGTTTACTCTGTATAAGGCCCGGATAAGCGACCCCCTCTTTTCCCCCAAAAAGGGGAAAAATTGGTTTGGGGGGGGCCCCAAAAAAAACCCCCCCCCCTTTTCACCCCCCCCAAAACCCCCCCTTTTAACAGCCCCGGGTGTATACAGCGCCCCGGGGGAGTATAAGCAGCCCCAGTGGTATATAAACCCCCCCCCTGTATCAGGGCCCCCCCACTCCGCAACCAAAGGTAATTAACACCCCGGCTTCCCCCCCCCACCAGGTCCCCTTTTTGGGTTCCCTTGGGAGAAAAAAGCCCCCCACCCGGGGGGGGGAAAAAAGCGGGGAAAAGGGGAGTCAGGCGGGAGGGGGGCCCGGGCAGGGGAAGCGGCCCGGGTAGTATAAAACACCAAAGGATTGCCCGGAGTAAGGGGGGGGGGGTTTTTTAAAGGGGGGGGGGTTTTTCCCCCGATTTCAATTTTTGATAAGACGGTTTTTGGGGGGGGGTTTTCCCAAGGGCCCAAAAATTTTTACCGTTTTCGGTATTTGATCCCCTTTTTCAAACAAAAGTTTTTTTTACGGGGAAGGGATATAAAGAAAAACATGTTTTAGAAGGAAAGTGGGCCCCCTGTTTAAAAAAAAAATTTGCCCCCGAGGTGAGCAAGTTTTTATAACCCCTTATTCGAGCAGATTTTTTACGCAAACCTACAAACCCGGAGGTTTAAAAAAAGGCCATAGGAAATAATTTTTTGGGAACATCCCGGGGAAAGAAAAGTATGGGCCCAAAGTTTTTTTTTACCGCAAAGAAAATTTTGGAAAAAGGGTTTTTTAAGGGGCCCCAAACAATAAACCCGGGCAAAGGGTTCCCCCCTTTGTACCACCCCAAATTTTAAATTTTCGCAAAAATTTGGGTTTCCCCCAAAAAGTGTTTCCGAAAAAACAAAATTATAAAGACCCTAAAAAAAAAAAAAGAAAAACCCGGGGAGAAAAAGATTTTTTTTTGAAAATTTTTTCCCCAAACGCGCAAAGGGGGGGGGCGGGAAATATTTTTTTTTCAAACCTTTTTTTTAACAAAACCCCCCTTTAAACCCCCCAAAAAAACCCCCCCTACATTCCCCCACCCCTTTTGGGGGTTCAACATTTTTTCATTTTCGCGCTCCCCAAAGCTCGGTTTCCATAACCCCCCAGGGTAGTATACAGGCCCCCCACGGAAAATTTACAGCCCCAGTGGAGTATAAGTCCCCGGGGTAGTTACAGCACCCAGGGTAGTATACAGCCCCCCCAAAAGGGTAATACAGCAGCCCCAGTGGTATAAAAGCAGCCCCAGAGGTAGTAACAGCCCCCATGGAAAGTATACAGCGCCCCAGAGGTAGTAACAGCAGCCCAGAGGTATATAAGCCCCATTGGTAGTATACAGCAGCCCCAGAGGTATATACAGCCCCAGTGGTAGTATACAGCAGCCCCAGAGGTATATACAGCCCCAGTGTAGTATACAGCAGCCCCACAGGTATATATAGCCCCAGTGGTATATACAGCATCCCCACAGGTATATACAGCCCCAGTGGTAGTATACAGCAGCACCCAGAGGTATATACAGCCCCAGTGTAGTATACAGCAGCCCCAGAGGTATATACAGCCCCAGTGTAGTATAACGCAGCCCACAGGTATATACAGCCCCAGTGGTAGTATACAGCAGCCCCAGAGGTATATACAGCCCCAGTGTAGTATACAGCAGCCCCAGAGGTATATACAGCCCCAGTGGTAGTATACAGCAGCCCCACAGGTATATACAGCCCCAGTGTAGTATACAGCAGCCCCACAGGTATATACAGCCCCAGTGGTAGTATACAGCAGCCCCAGAGGTATATACAGCCCCAGTGTAGTATCCAGCAGCCCCAGTGGTAGTATACAGGGCCCCAGAGGTATATACAGCCCCAGTGTAGTATCCAGCAGCCCCAGTGGTAGTATACAGCACCCCTCCTTATCATGTCCCCCCCCCAGGCTGCGGCAGCTCTCAAAATAACAAACACTTTATACATCACCTTCCGGCGCAGCTCCTCCGCTCCTCCGGTCCTCCGCTCGCCGGCTTCTTCTTCCTTGTTGTGCCGGCTTCTGTGACCGCGCGCAGGAAATGACGTCATCTCCTGCGCTCGGTCACATGACACCGGCACAACAAGGAAGATGAAGCCGGCGAGCGGAGGAGCGGAGGACCGGAGGAGCGGAGGAGCTGCGCCGGAAGGTGATGTATAAAGTGTTTGTTATTTTGAGAGTTGCCGCAGCCTGGGGGGGACATGATAAGGAGGGGGGGCTGTTTAATACATACTGGGGGACCCATATTAAGGAGGGGGGGCTGTGTAGTGCAATATGCACGGCATCCCCCCGCCGCTGATGGACGGGGGGATGCCGTGCATATTCATTGCACTAATGAGGCGGCCCCACGTGACCGCCTGCGGTCACCGAGGCCCCTCCTGCCTCCTCCAGCCCCTGGTCACAGCCCCCCCCCCACAGCATACCGTATGACCCGTGTATAAGCCGAGTGGGGGACTTTTCAGCCCAATTTTTGGGCTGAAAAAACTCGGCTTATACACGAGTATATACGGTAACTTTGATCCGTGAAAATTAGAAAACATAGTATTCTTGTTTCTGCCCCAAATAATTAATTTTCAAAAGGGCAACAGGAGAATTGCGCAACATTTTGTATGATCCATTTTCTCCAGAGTACACTGATATACCAAATGTGGTCAAAAAACTACCATTTGGGCACACGGCAAGGCTCTGAAGGGAAGCAGCGATATTTGAATTTTTGGAGAGCAATTTTGGATGGAATAGATAGACATCATGTTGTGTTTGGCAAGCCTCTGATGTGCCAGGCTGCATTCGGGACGTATGGCAGAGATATTGGCATTATCGGGGCCGCCTGTGTGGGTGGCGGTTGCAGCATGACGCCATTGGGCGGGTTAGCGACCGGAGGCTGTACGTTCTGAGCTGCTAGCGGGGCAACCGGCGGGTTCACCGATGGGGCTACTGGGTTGCTAGGGTCCGGATTACTCATCCTCGCTCCCCCTTAGTTAATCGCGGCCAGTCTCTTTCAAATCAACGGAAGTTGTCGGCCCAGCGGTGGGGAGTGAGGCACCACGGGAGTTTCTGGTTCCTGCTGCGTTTGGCGGAACTCGTCAGAGCGTGGGGCGGGACCTATCTTCGCGCCCTTTGCACAGTAACGCCCTTTCTTTTCCCGCTCTCCGCGCAGAAATGGCGATTCAAATTTACAGTTCCACAATCACAGTCACTAAATGGCACATAATACCTGTTGGGAAACGGGTCTGCTCATATCCTGTTCGTAGGTGCTAATTGACTCACCATAGCCGAGTTCTCCGGTCTCAGGCACTGGCTGCGGTCATAGTTCGGTGCCTGAGACTGTAGGGGCCCGTAGTCAATGCACGGTTAAATAAAGATAAGAGTTTGTTTCGTGACGCCACCTGTAGGTCTCCGGTGATGGCACCGGCGCTGCTCAGACCCTCGGGGTGATGTGCAGCACCTTGGATGGAACCGCTCCCTACAGGGTGAGCGGGGGGTCCCGGGCAGTTATTGAAGTTGAGGGGAATAGGGTAACGTGGTCGGTGTGGTGTATGTGGAAGGAGGGACACGCACACATACAGTTTTTTGGTACCTTTACTGATGTTGACGGGTACACTCGACCGGAAATGAGGGAAACACTTCTGGATTTTCCCACAGCAAGCAGTGTTGTAGGCTTCCTAGTAAATGTTGTTCTGCTGGAGTTTGGCAGGCATGAAACCCGGCCAAAACCGTTACTGCTTTTCCTTGTGTGTTTCTTCACACCTGGATTTGCTGCACTGAGGGCACTTCTATGGGACTCCTGTCAGGCTCGACGACTCCGGGCTCTCATTTGGTGGTGCTTCGGGTGTCCGGGGAGCTAAACCCCCTATTTGTAGTGCTGGTTTCTCTACAAAGTCTATACTGCATCCTTGTAGCTCGGACCCAGTGACCGGAACTCTGTTAGGGTGAGTCGGGATGACTTCTCTGCCCCTGCTTAGTACTTGCTTCTCTCCTGTTCCTGTGACCCCTATTCTAAGGGTTCTACCACTTTCCAGGTGTCTTGGTATGGGCCTAGCGTGGCTCCAGTACCAAGTCAGCTCACTCAGCTGCTTACAGCTCTTTAGTGACTGCACACTCTGGTGTTTCTCCTCCAGGACCCGTATTTTATAGGGGGAACTGGCTTTAAGGCAACCAGTGAAGCTCCCCTACAGGTCTGGGGTGAAAGGTGTTGTCTGTTAGTGGGGTCTGCTTGCTGTGTACTTTCCATCCATGTCCCAAGAGATCCCTGTGGTGCCCTACTCAGGGTGCCACATTTACACCATACCCCTGGTGATTGTTGAATTTTGCAGCACACAGTGCCTTCTGTCTCCCAAACTGTCAGCACCTTCCTCTTTTATGTATTTTTACATGGACTGAAATTTGTCTGCTTGCTTTTAAGTGTAATAAACAGAACATTTTTACTTGCAATCAAACAAGTGTTCATATCCAAATTATTTAGGTGCATTATACGTTGTTTTTCGTGTTGGTCAGTCTAAAGAGATGTTTTTAAGGCTCACTTAAAACTATTGGTATTGGGAATTAATTAAATTGTTTTTGGTAATCTGCTCCAGAGAATTTGTGCAGCTTGTGAGAAGTCTTGAAGACGGACGTGGGAGGTTCGGATTGTAGCTGATGTCAGTCTTAGGTCACTTGTGGAAAGGAGATTATTCTGAGCACACCGGTAATGACAAATCCAGACCACACGTTTGCAGGTGAAAAAATCGTGTTTCTTTTATTTATGCCACACAGTATATACACCTTCAACCGACGTTTCGGCCTATCCAGGCCTTTATCAAGGTACTAATACAAAAACAGGTTTACAACAAAACAGAGTAAGTAATGAACATAAGAGATAATGATAAACATCTGGTGCCCGTGTTCAATAGTGCACTGTGGCACATGTGTGGTATTTATGTAAGAGTGGCAAAACGGAATCACTAGGTATCCTACTGAGTGCACATAGGCCAGTGACTGTTGGTGGAGGTGAGGTGACCGAACCTTATAACATAACAAAAATAGCGAAGGTGGATCCACCCAGGCCCAGTTATGTCTTGAGGGTCCTAAACAGGCGTGTGAGGGAGCGCACTCCCTCTCCCAGCATCCTAAATGTTGCAAACAGTATTGATTAAAGAATTTAGCAGGTTACATAGCCAGGGGTATCGCAGGCACCATCCCTGCCTGTGACATCTAGAGTGCAACTATCAATTAAGCAGAGTTCCCAGCAGCAATCAGTAGGTCCATTTGCAGAAACACACTATAAAGTAGGATGTACCAGAACATCCAATGTTGTGGAGGGCTCAAATATAGAGGGCAAGATAAAGAACATTAGTTCAGGAAGGGGCACATTAAATAAAGGGCCAGGATGTGCGATATTATTATAGGAAGTGGCCCAAGATGGGGACATTCTTAAAGGGAATAAGAAAAAGGCCATTATTACAAGTAGGTGCCAGGATGTAGGATACATATCTGTAATAAACTCCACTTCATTCATGACCTCTTGACCTCTCACAAACTCTCCTTCCTGGGCCTCAAAAAACATGGCTGGCAACCTCCGACACGTCCCCCCTGCTATGATGCATTATGGTGGCCTCCCACTTCACCCACACACCGCAAACTTGCAACATGGTGGAGGAGTGGGTCTTCTCCTTTCTAGCAACTGCACCTTCAATCCAATTCCTCCTCTTCCGTCCTTTATCCTCTCATCTTTTGAAGTGCACTCTGTTCGTATCTACTCTCCTTCCAACCTCCAAGTGGCTGTCATTTATCGACCCCCAGGCCTAGCCACTGCCTTCTTTGACCAATTCTCCACCTGGCTTCTTCACTTTCTCTCTGTTGACATTCCCACCATAATCATGGGTGACTTCAACATCCCCATTGATACCAGTCAACAGTCTCCAAACTCCTGTCACTTGCTTCATCCTTTTGGCCTCTCTCAATGGTCATCCACAGCCACCCACACAGATGGACATACTAGACCCCATCTTCACCCGCCTCTGCTTCCTAACCCCACAACCTCCCCTCTCCCCTTATCTGACCACCATCTACTTACCTTCTCATCCTTGTCCTCCTCACCTGTCACCATGTCCACCAACTCGCCACACCCTTGCAGAAACTTCACACTGGTTGACACTCAAATAATCTCTGACTCTATTCTACCACTATCCTCCATGTCCTCACTCCAAAACACAGATAATGCCACCACTTTCAAAAATTCTACACTCACAGCAGAGATTGATGAAGTTGCCCCTCTCATTCAGGCCAGAACATGACGAATCAACAGAGAACCCTGGCACACAGACACCACTAAAAAGCTGTGGCGAGAGTCAAGGGTTGCTGAATGGTGCTGGAAGAAAACACAAGATGACTACACAGCATTCAAACAAGCACTTCTCAAATTCAAGTCAGTACTCACCACTACTAACAGAATTACTTCATTACCCTCATATCCTCTTTGTCCCACAAACCCAGGCAGCTATTCAACACATTTAACTCCCTCCTCCGCCCCCCACTGCCCCCTTCCACTTCTGGTATCTCAGCAGAAGACTTTGAAACACACTTCACTAGCAAGATTGATCAGATCAGACAAGTCTTTGCTGCCCAACCACCACAATCCCCATGGATACCAGGCCACTGCCCTCCCCCAGTAACCTTCCTCCCCTCCATCACTGAAGGAGACCTTGCACACCTCATCTCCAAATCGCACCTCACCACTTGTGTATCGGACCTTATCCCTTCCCACTTCCTCCCCAACCTCACCTCAACGCTTATCCCAGCCCTAACCCACCTCTCCTATCACTAACCTCCAGTACCTTTTCTTCCGTTTTCAAACATGCAACAATTACACCTATCTTAAAGAAGTCATTACTTGAACCCAACCTCCACATCCAGCTACCGCCCATATTGATGCTCCCATTCGCCTTCAAACTTCTTGAAAAGCATGTCCACACTGTACTTTCCTCCCACCTATCATCCAACTCTCTCTTTGACAATCTTCAATGTGGCTTCTGCCCCCACCATTTCACTGAAACTGCCTTAACCAAATTTACTAACAACCTACTTACCGCCAAAACTAACAGACACTTCTGCATCCTCCTCTTTCTTGACCTGCATTAAACACAGTCGACCACTGCCTATTACAGATCCTCTCTTCCATTGGTATTACTGACCTTGCCCTCTCCTGGATCTCCTCCTATCTTTCCCACTGCACATTTAGTGTCTCCCATGCTCACACTACCTCCTCACCCCAACCCCCCTATTTTTTCCAACTATACCCTTGGCCTAGGACAACTCATAAAGTCCTATGGATTCCAGTACCACCTGTATGCTGATGACACTTCAGATCTATCTCTCTGGCCCAGTCGTTACCTCTCAGCTGTCCAGAATCCCGGAGTGTCTACCAGCCATATCCTCCTTCTTTCTCCTCTCGCTTCCTTAAACTAAACATACACAAAACTAAACTCATCATCTTTCACCCATCTCGCGCACCTTCCTTACCTGATCTATTTATCACAATGAATGACATCACACTTTGCCCTGTACCTGGAGTCCGCTACCTCGAAGTAACCCTAGACTCAGCCTTATCCTTCAAATTACACATCCAAGCCTTTGCCACCACCTGCTGGCTCTAACTCAAAAGTATTTCCAGAATCTGTCCCTGCCTTAACCCTCAATCTACTAAATTACTAGTGCACGCCCTCATAATTTCCCGTCTCAACTACTGCAACCTCCTCCTCTGTGACCTTCTTGCTAACACTCTTGCACCTCTCCAATATGTCCTTAACTCTGCTGCCTGACTAATCAACCGCTCTCCCCACTGCCTAATCCACTTCTCCCCTCTGCAAATCCCTCCACTGGCTCCCAATCCCCCAGAATATCCAATTCAGACTACTAACATTGTCTTACAAAGCCATCTACAATCTGTGTCCCCCATATATCTCTGAACTAATCTCTTGTTCTTATCTTGTGCTCCCAAGACCTCCTTCTTTCCTCGATACTTGTATGTTCCTCATCTAACCGCCTGCAAGACTTCGCCCGAGCATCCCCCATCTTCTGCCATTCTGCACATCAAAATGTCCTACTGTTCTCTACATTCAGAACCTTTAATCGGAACCTGAAAACCCATCTCTTCAGACCAGCCTACAGCCTGCAATGACCACGGTGCCACCTCACCACCAGTGGACCTGGCACTCCATCACCACTGGACCCGGTGCTCCAGAAACACTGGAGCTGGCGCTCCACCACCACCACAGCAGACCCATCCTACTGTCTCCCTCCCCACTGCCCTGTAGAATGTAAGCCCGCAAGGGCAGGGTCCTCTCTCCCCTCTGAAACAGTCTGTCACTGTTAGTTTGATAATTGTATTTTTAGCTTGTTTGTATGTATCCCTTTCACATGTACAGCCCCATGGAATCAATAGTGCTCTATAAATAATAATAATTATTATTATTATTATGGGCTGGGATGGCGGACAATATCACTGAAAGGGGCCCATGATTGGGAACATTATTAAATAAAGGGGCTAGGATAAGGGGCATTTTACAGTAAGGGACCAGGATGAGGGATATTACCAAATGGGGAGCCAACATGCATATCTTTATAGGATTTAAAACGTTATAAGGGTCCATACATCTGACAAACATGCAGGTGGGGCCTATGGTTTTCGGGCTGTCTAGTTATGACACTGTATATAGAATCTTTGCAGTCCAATAGTTAATCATTATAACACACCTTTATGTATTTGTGATAGTAGATTCTTGTAGTTTTGAAGGTGGATCTGGGCTTTTTATCCGATGGGCTGTACAGATTGCACCTTTGTTGGTCTTTGATCTGCTGAGCTCCTCCTGCTCTACCGTGTGCTGCCCACAGAATGAACAGATGATTGGTTTCATTTAATAATAAATTATACTAGATACATAAAACATTCCCAGTACAGCCGGCTCAATGATCACTCCCAGTCCAGGCATTACATCTAAGATCAAATGCCATATTCCTTTGCGCCTGGATATGTACAAAGACTCTAGACCTGGTCAATTTTCACACAGCCGTCCCTTTAATTAGTGCAATTGATTAAAGACAGTGAAACATCTTTAAAAGACTAGAATACAACATCACTACTTTGATTGCAAATATAATTGACATATCTAACCTTCTTCAGTGGTGGTGGAGCATCAATGTCAGGCTTTTAGGCATCCAGCAGGCAGTGCCTCATATATACATTGATTCAGGTACAAAACTACGTCAATTGTCTGTTTCAATGTCCTCCCTTTAATTCATACTTGTTTTTAATTTGTATTTTTTTGGGGTAGAGGGGTGGTCTAGAGGTAGAGGTCATACCATTGAATATTTAATTTAGGAGAAATGTGTGCCAATCTGGGAACATCTACGGTAAGTCTTTACGGAGGCATCTGGGTGATCAATGTGGTGACTGGAAGGTTTTTGCCTCTTCTGGACAACATTTCTTTTTATTTTAGGCATAAATTGAAATGACTTCTCTTTCAACAGCTTTTAATCTGTCTTTCATACTGTTCTAACAACATTGCTTTATGAAAGGTCTGTTGTGCCTGCAGGCAGAGTAGCAAGCAGAGATTTAATTTGAAGACCTTTTGAATAGGTAGAAGCAAATTTTACAGGGAACCTGTCAGATTGGATAGCAATCTGAAGACATGGGGTTAATTTACCTGGCAGTGCCCAGTGCTAAAAGTGCGACACCTTGGAGAAAATGAACTTTATTTCTCCCAGGAGCCGCCGGCTCAGTCATACAGGAGTGCTGTTGTGGCTAAGATCACCGCTCACAGCGCTGAGGGTGGCAAATATTAGCATGCCCCAAAACTCTGACCGATAGTTGGCTCTGCAGTATATCTATACTGAAGCTTAAAAGTCAAAACATGATATTCTAGACAGGCTTTGTGAATGCTCAATGATAAGCCTCACCCACACATCTGTATTTAAACACTTTCATAGGAATAATGTACCGATGTCATCAGTGACTCTTAAATGTGCTATCTATGTGTCCGGTTTTTACCATCAGAGTCATCAGTTTTCATGGATGGCTATAGAAAAGAATAAATGACAAAGCTTCTCCAATACTGTGCAGTGTTACACATGTACAGCACATGGATGCTATCCTTGTTCTGTAGGCGTTTTTCATGGATCCATAGATTTGTATCGGCCCTTGTCATCCATGCTGCCAGAAAAAAATTGGTCATGTCTCCATGTGTTGTTCATAGTTCGCAAAAAAATACAGACGTACGTAACACCATAGATTATAACGGGTACTTGTCATATCTATAAAAAACTGGACACAACATGGACATGTGAATGGGGAAAAATATAAAAGTGCAACAGGTGGCTTTAGAAGTCAGACAAAGTTAGAGTATGGAGAGATGAAGGATAGGAGCTAGTGGATATGGTTTGCGCTGCAGGCATGAGGATGGTTTGTCCTGATGAAGAAACCAGTGGGTGAGAAGCTAGAGCTGGAATCACACTGTCCATGCGATATATGAGTCAAATGTGCCACGGATAATTAACTCGGAATGGCTCTCCCTCTCTGGGCGGAGCGTCAGCTGCTTGTGTTTCTAAACAGCTCCACACTCCCGTCCTGACAGTGTAGAGCAATTCCGAGTTAATCATCTGTGACAGGTCTGACTCAGTCGTATATCATACAGACAGTGTGATTCCAGCCTAAAACGAGGTCTGGGGGAACAGCTATTCTCCTCACCGCCGGCTGGCAGAAAAGTCTCCACAAGGAGATTAACTGTTCCCCCAGACCTCGTCTATAGCCTCTCATATAGCCAGCTCAGAATTCCCACACACTGCACTGATGAGGGGCAATCAACCCAAAACGTAGCGTCTGCAGTTTGGGGTTCTGATCTGGCACAAATCTTGAGTCATATTAAAAGGCTTGTTAAAGAGTCATTATGACTTTTAGGATTGGTAATTTAATTAGGTGCCATTAGACTTTGTCTACTTCCTCATTGAAGTGACAATTTGCATACAAACTCCTTGCAGATGTTTCAGTACTGGAAAACCTCTACAAAGAATGAAATTAATCCACAGCAATGTAAAAACGACATGTGCATAGGTTTCATCAGTAGTCTCTGTTTTTAACTGCTCAAAGCTTTGAAAACCATGAAGCTGTTAAAAGAAGTAGCATGTTCATTCTTTGGGTGAAACAGAAGTTGGCTGGATTTAGGGATCTTGTCAGCTTTAAATTGGAGTTTACAGGTTCTAATGCAAAAGCATGTTTCTTGCCCAAGTTATCCAAGTAAGATTACGTTATCCAATACAATGAGCAGAAAGGTTATGGCCAAAAGTTTTGAAACTTACAGATATTTATTTTTTCACCATGTTTGCTGTCTCAGTTTCAACAGCCGCAATGAGCACTAAAGCATTTGTCCAGTACATTTTACTTTGATGGCCAATCCTTAGGATAAGTCCTCAATATCTGATTAGTGAGGCTGTGACACCAGGTACCCCTGCCAATCCGCTATTCCTGAATTGATTGGGGGATAATTTTCAGTAAACGAAGGTATGCAGCTCTTTGTCATGCACATTTAGGATAGGAAACAACAGTCTCTCTTGCCGCACCTCCACCCAACTGGTTCCCTAGTTCCCGTACAGGCTAGTACTCTAACTGCTCAGTCCCTTAAATGTACCTGCACAGATTGGAATTTCTCTAAGTGGAGGTCATGAAGATGACTGCTTGTGCCTTGCTTCCTGATCAGCTGTTGAGAGTTTCACGTACCTCCTAAGGAGCCAAGGTTAAGGTTGTTAATCACAAGAACTGCAGTAGGGCAAGCATACAGAGGATGACAATATGACTGTGACTGAGGTAGCAGGGACAGTGTACATCTGAGTTGTCCTTCCAGCTAGGGATTCCTATGCCAATTCCTGTCCTCAAGAAAGTGGGGATGGCTGAGCATAGTAATTAACTAGTCTCCTGTATAAGATTTACCTAGATGTCTCCCCCTCGAGGACTGAAGGGGCTGAAGAGCAAAGAATCACACACAGAACCCTGGCAATGCAACAGGTATAGCAGGGTTTCAGAAGATCTCCAGATAGAAGCTTTGTTACTACAAGAGCAATGGACACCACAGCGAACTTCTCCACAGACAAGTATACAAGTTCTATAATCAGCATGGAGTGAGGTCAGAGGCGGGTGGATATTGTAGAAGGTGTGGGCAATCACAGTGTATCACTGATGGCTAACAGAATACCCAACCAGCAGTGAAAAAGTTCTTAACCCCTTCAGAATAGAAGGGAAATTACCTCATTAAAACCATGGAGTACATGGGCTACAGCAGACCTGTGATTAATGACATGCTGGGACCTTCTGACCACAGAAAGTAGCCCACGCCTGACACTGTATAACTGAGCACTTCTGGCCTTGGCATCTAGACTAGCTGATCGGAGTGGGGTGCTGGGTATCAATCAGATATGAATGACCTATACTAAGGATTGAGATTCTGAAGAGTAAATCAGATGAATTTCAAAAATGTGCAGTCATTTCTTGCCACAAAAATTAACGATCCTGTGGACAATCCTCAAAAAAATGGATGGGCAAACAAACACAGAAAATGTGACAAACTCCAAGCATTGATTAGACAAGAATGTGCGCTCATCAGTCAGGATTGGGCCCAGAAACAAGTATCCTACATGTCAGGGTCAGGAGCAGAAGTCTTGAAAAATTAGGACTAACACTAAATATTGAGTCTTTTCATTACCTTGCATATGTCAATAAAAATCTAAAAAATTATGAAATGTTTAATAACTGTAAAATTATAAATAAGATACAAAATATGAATAAATAAAAGTATAAATTGGAAGTTATAAATATAATTGTACTGAAAACCGAAAATTTGTGTCAGTCTGAAAGCATAACAATATTCTTTTCATTATATGTCTGTTAGGGTAAAGCCACACTGGTGTATGTACAATATAATCAGAATGATTTTGATGAAAGACAGTCATGCGAGTACTTAATGGGAGCGCAGTGCCTTTATTACACCCATAGACTTTACATTGGCAAGTGTCTTGTGATATAGGTGTGCAGTCGCAGCCTGCTGCAATATTGCAAGCAGTCTGTCTTCAACAGAGGGAAAAGTAACCAAGATGACATGTCCGACTGTTTAACATTGGTAAGAGTGAGATTTTCTCGCACTACACTCGCGCAAGATTGACGCCAGTGTGACTTTACCCCAAGGCTGAGTGAGTTCACATGTCTAGTGTGCGTCAGTTACAATGGATCCTGCAGAGATCCATTGGGAAAAAGAAAGTTGTTGAGGATCTGTTTTTATTTTTATATGGGAGTCGATGGAAAATGGATACATTAAATGATATTTAGAATCCGTTTTTCTTTCATTAGTAAAGGATCTGTTTTTGCTTACATGATCCATTTCAAATGGAAGATAAATAGCAATCAGTTAACAGATCAATTTTCCATAGTCTCCAGGGTTAAAATAAACAGATCTTACACAACTTTATTTTCCAAATGATCTCTGCAGGATCCAGTCTAACTGATGTACAGTATACTTCACATATGAACTCATCTGGAGTACTGAAATAGAAGATAGATATCAATCCGTTATCAGATCCTTTCTCAATAGACTCCAATGTTAAAAAAGATGAATCCTGCAGAAATCAGTTATTTGATGGACCAAAACTTACTGGACATGTGAACTCAGCCTTATCGGAGTATGGTTAAGTTTAGGTCTCTGGATACTCTAGCAGCACTTGTATTATTTGAATTTATTTTTGGAATTGTCATTTAATTATGTATTAAAATTTGAGTTGTAATATATACTCTTTTTGTGGACCTAGTTCTGTCCTAGTAGTGGTGTTTCACAAGTTTCTCTAGGTGTCCACACCCCACAATGCAATAACAATCATAATTAATAATATTTAATATTAATTCATATTAATCATAATAATATCTGATTATTGAATGTTTGCTGCATTTCTTTTATCCGTTTTCCTTTCACATCACGGTTTTTCACTGATTGCGGCAGATCCGGAAGATTTCCCTCATCTACCGCCAAACGGCTGATTTGCTTTACACTTGCGGCAAGTCCCATGCATTGTCTATGGGGCTTGCAGCAGGTGCGGCAAGTGCGGTATTGTCGCGATCGGGCACTTGCAGGAATTGCGACTGCGAAAAAAAAACACGGTTAGTAGCGTTGTTTTTCGCAGCCACAGGTGCCGGATCTGCCGCAACCGGCAGAACCGCACTTACCGCAAGATCCTTACACAACGCATGGGGCTTGCTGGATCCAGGCTGCAAGTGTGGCCATTAGGCGGCAGATCCGGTAAATCCGCCGGATCTGCCGCACATCAGCGAAAAAAGCTGATATGAAAGGGGCCTTAATGTGTTTTTGGTGCAGATGTGACTCGCCATTTTTAATACTATAGAAAAGCTTTTAGTCTGCAATTAAAAATGAGGTTTTTTTCCTGCGTTTCTTTTAGGTTTCACACAAGCTTTTAGAGAAAATATAAGCACCAAAATCACACAGATCAGAAGAATCTTTAAAGGGGTTTGCTCAAGAACAAAGGTAACTTTAAAGTTGATTGTAATCAATAAATTTTGGAATAATAATTTCCACAATTGGCTGTGTGGCGCCCCTACAGTCTGGTCGCCACAATGGCATCACCTCCCTAATCAATAATGGTATCATGTAGGGAGTTCCCTTCACTTCCAGACATAAGGTAACCATGCATCCACACACAAGCCTGATCCTTGACCAGAAGGAGGTGCACAAGCACCTAGTTTTTAGGGTGTCTGCCTCTTCTGGCTGGGGGAGGGGACAGAGCAGAGGAGAGTAGTGTGAGGAAGGGAAAGGAGAGGACGCTCGAGGAAAGAAGAGTTCTT
>JARQOC010000004.1:111083908-111112141 GCA_033576535.1 Allobates femoralis
AATCCCCAAAGGAATGTGGACATACATGTTCAGCACCGCAAGAACATAGGCGTGACAGACTTGTGTATTCCATGCCCCAAACACGCTAATTAGACAATGCAATAGTGTCATGATTGGCCAGCCTACGCAGGAAGGCTGGCTAATACATGACGCCATTGCCATTGTGTAGTGTGAATGGACAGCTCTTCAAATATGTCGCCCTGTGAAGGGACAGCTAAGGGAAACACAGTAGCCATCACCAATCATCGCTGATGGGACGGGGTATCCAGCACGCTGTGGCACGCCTCCGGGAAATCAGTAGGCGACGCTGATTCCATCCCTATCGCCTCTTCACATGCCAAAAGCAGGGAATTTCCCCTTCATAGTTGAGTCTGGTTTTCAAGCAGTGCTCTGAAATCGCAACCAGGCGCAACTTTCAAAAACACCACCGGGTTCCCCAATTACACGCTGCAATTTATTAGCAATTTCATGGTGACGGTGACGGGGCTCCGGATTGCCTCTCAGTTTTCACACTCCAGTTGCGGCGTGTAAAGGTACCCTTATAGTTGCTGCATGATCCTAAATCAACAGTGAAGCATGTATATGTCAAACGTTCTCTATCAGTCCTACACACAATAAATAGGATGTACCATCATTCCATTCTAGTGCGTGTATTTGAGCTTATTCTTATCGATGTTGATCCCTTATCGATGTTGATCCCTTATCGATTACCAAGTTATCACCAATTCAAGGGGAATGGTGACCTGCAATTTCAATAATAAGCCAATAAACAGATTACTCCTGTGCAATATTAAGGGCTTCCCTTTGCAAATTGAGAGGCAGAATTTTGAATATCTGTGGTTGGGAAGTCACATATTGGAAAGTAAGCTAGTATAGACAATATGGAGAAAGAGGTAAAGTCTATTAGTAATTTTTTTTTACAATATTTAATGCAATTGTTTCCTTTGTTTTACTAAACTTTTTTTTTTCATGCAATCACCATGATGAGTTCTGCATTAGATTATCTGCAGAAAACATCTTTTAAATGTGTGCGAACCAGGCTAGTTTTTAACAAGGAAGACACTTCAAAACACTTATCAGTTGTTATTTTTTTTGCTCACTTTTTGGCCCATACCACAAAAAAAGAGACAGTATAAAAAACGTCTAAAAATACTGTGCTATATAGGTAAAAGTAAAAAGCAAGTGCAAAACAGTGTCATTAACAGGGGACTTAGTTGATACTTTTTTTTGCCAAAAATGCACGGAAGCTGTTCTACCAACACCAAGGTGACCCTTATCAGAACGGTCCCTAACCTAACATATTTAAAATCCAAAGAGAAGTAGAAAACTGGGCACCAACAAGTTAATGTGGTTACTGTGTGGTGCACCCAGGGGCGGAACTACACTGGTGCAGCTGGTGCAACTGCACCAGGGCCCCGACCGGCTGGGGGCCCCTTCAAGCCTGGAGGGGGGCCCCCAGCTGACCCCCGCAAGCCGCCGTCAAAGGAGAGGAGGGTCAGGATAGGGAAGCAGGAAGCTGCCTGATCCTGCCCCTCCTCTCCTCTGCTCCTCCGGCCCCTAGCATACATCCGGCGCGGCTCCCAGGTAGGAGAGCATCGCGCCTGCGGCTCCCTGCGGCTCCCAGCGGCTCCTAGTAGCCCCGCCCTCCCCCCCGGTCCTCTCCTGCACCAGGGCCCCCGGGGGTGACGGTCCGTCCCTGGGTGCACCTATATTCACCACCAATTCAGCAGGTGTTGCACGCTTCAATAGCAATCAAAGTTATCCGTGTGTAGATAGAAAGGGAAGCAGCACTCACCATTAGCTGATAATGTCCTTTATTTCATCTTAATACATCGGCAATGATGAATGCAGCAAGGAGAGGGAGTGGGGGTCGACGGCTCGCCGTTTCGTGGCTCCTGCTGCTTCAATGGGTCGGCGAGCCGTCGTCCGCCGACCACCACTCCCTCTCCTTGCTGCATTCATCATTGCCGATGTATTAAGATGAAATAAAGGACATTATCAGCTAATGGTGAGTGCCGCTTCCCTTTCTATCTATACACGGATAACATATTTAAAACCTAATTTTACTAATAAAGGAGGCATCTAATTTACTTTTTGTGCAATTAAATGTCCCAGAAAAGCTTCAAATCCACAGTCTACGACATCCAGACATTGTATCACATCCGTATATTCAAGATAGGAAACAATGGTCAAAATAATAAATAACTTTTATTGGCAAAAAAGGACAAAAATACAAAAAAGTTATTAATAATAATAATAATAATAATAATAATGATAATATTTGTCTAAATTGATACATGTTGGTGGGTGAACTAAATGGGGAAAAAATAATATTTTTACCCTATGGTTCAACCATCATCGCGAATCCATTGAGACAAATATGACTAACTTTTTTTGTCTTTTAGTTCTTTTTTTGCAATAAAAGTTTATTATTTTTGATGCCTTCGTCCTATCCTGCACGCTATTATTATCAGTGTCGTATATTTTTTTCGTTTGTGTTATTTGGGTCTCAATTCCCCTTTCTGAGTTCTGATTTGTGTCTACACATCCAGATTGAGATAAAATCCAAGTATTAATGCCCAAGTTTGCAGGAAATGCTGAGATCTTGTAGTATCAGTGTATTTATAGCCTGATGTCCATAGAGCAGTGCTGTTGTACTACAGACACTGGTTGCCTTGGCTTATTTTAAACGTTCTTGCCTTCATTTAAAGAGGTCAGAGCCCTCCCAGTGTCTGCAGCAGGAGCTGTGCGCACAGAGGGGGCTGAGTGCTCGTGTTCTCGGTGCAGTACGGTAGAAGCAGGCTGCGCTCTCCCTCTCCTTCTGCTAGAGGAGTAAAGTTGCCTTCATAATGCGGGTGAGGATCAGAGCTGACTCCGGAGTGTGAGCCCCAGTCTGCTCCACAGGAATGCACAGCACAGCTATGGCAGCCTGACAGGGGACAGCTCCCACCTGGAGGGAAGGTGAGTGATTGATTATTGGCACAATATTGATCCTCTACAGAGTGTCTGATGTCTGTCCCCACTGGTTGTGTCTGTTTTTGCGGAATATTCTCATTTCTTGCTTATTTTCTGTATCTTCACCTTTAGGGTTAAGGACTGCTTGTCTGTCTAGGTAATGCTCCTCTCTCAATCTGTAATTAAAATGGTTAACGACTCATTATATGTCCCAATAACTCATCATCCCATAACTACAATGATAATAACGATGTCTCATCCAATATGGGTCATGACACCGCCAGATAGACAGGATATTACAAATAATACTCGTTTAATGTGTCATGATGATGAATTAATGTCAATTGATTACTTGCACTTAATATATAATGTAAATATGGGGTTAGGCAGGTGGAGGAGTAATCACAGCAAGCATTGGCTGGACATAAAACAGGGTGGAAAGAGTTAATATGATACAAGGGTTATATTGGGGCCACCATGTGTAATGTGCTGACTTGAGACTAGACGTATCTATAGGTGATGATCAGGCAATGGAGTAATGCAGATCTCTGGGTGTCTATGGGATATAGAACATCCACTTTTACAACATACAGGTGTCCATCAATAGTGTGCACCCAATAGTAGGGTCATATCATGTGCTCAGCTATTCACTAAATAGTCAATCAGAGTCTATAGGTGTCTGTATCCCATAGACCAGATGTATCTGTAGGTGCTCAGGCAATGGAGTAAGCAAGGTGTCTGGTATATTTGGAGCTGGTGGGTGTCTATGGGATACAGAAACCTATAGGCTCTGATTGACTATTTAGTGAATAGCTGAGCACATGATATGACCCTACTATTGGGTGCACACTATTGATGGACACATATGTTGTAAAAGTGAATGTTCTGTATCCCATAGACACCCAGAGACCTGGATTACTCCATTGCCTGAGCACCTATAGATATATCTAGTCTATGGGATATAGAAACCTTTAGACTCTGATTGACTATTTAGTGAATAGCTGAGCACATGATATGACCCTACAATTGGGTGCACACTATTGATGGACACATATGTTGTAAAAGTGGATGTTCTGTATCCCATAGACACCCAGAGACCTGGATTATTACTCCATTGCCTGAGCACCTATAGATACATCTGATCTATGGGATACAGACACCTATAGGCTCTGATTGACTATTTAGTGAATAGCTGAGCACATGATGTGACCCTACAATTGGGTGCACACTATTGATGGACACCTGTATGTTGTAAAAGTGGATGCATCAAGTTTTCATAGTTCCCAAGGAGAGAAGAAATTCAGATTTCTGCACCAAACCTGCACCTCCTGGCAGAAAACGGCACCAAAAATGCTATGTATTTTTTTCCATGTGTTTTTCATGCATTTTGGGGTGGAAAAAGGCTGTAAAAAGTGACAGACTGCTTATTTCTGCATCAAATCTGCAAGGTGCAAAAGCAACATGTGCACACAACTTCAGAAATCCCATTGATTTTTGCCGGCATAAGGATTTGCATGCAGTTTGTTGATGAAACTGCACCAAAAATGGCATTCAAAAATGCATTGTGTGAACATAGCCTCAGGCCA
This sequence comes from Allobates femoralis, assembly GCA_033576535.1. Classification (NCBI taxonomy): domain Eukaryota; kingdom Metazoa; phylum Chordata; class Amphibia; order Anura; family Aromobatidae; genus Allobates; species Allobates femoralis. The sequence continues at coordinate 111,088,450 of JARQOC010000004.1, forward strand.
TGTGCACATGTTGAGTATTTGGTTGCCGCAATTTCTGCACCGGCTCTGCATCCCCTAGCAGAAAAAAGAAGACCCACACCAAAACGTCATGTGTTACTTACACATTTTTGCTGCTTTTTTAATGCATTTGGGTAAAAATAGGAATTAAGATGCTGCAGGTTTATTTCTGCATCAAATCTGTAAGAGAAAGAAAAAGGCAACATGAGCCCGAGTCCCCCGAATTCTCATTGACTTTGCTGGCATAAAGAGCTGAGCTCCGTTTTGCAACACTAAAAAACTCAATAAAAATGCACAGGGTCTGATAGGAACATAAAGGATTGGCATTGCTGACTGTGGGCCCTGAGACCATTCCCACTGGAGCTGATACATCGCAGAGACCCCCCCCTCTAATGGTGATTGCTGAACATCCCAGTGTGGGAATATATCGATAGGTTTTATCCTGTGCCGTCAGCTTCCTATAGATCATGAGTCTTATGAATAATGAATTCAGACTTGGCAAAACTCAACATATTATCGTAATGAGATATCATTTAATAAAAAAGGTTAACCATTTCATTAGCTAAGTGACCGATTCTAAAAATAAGTCTTGTGTTCAGATGTGTCAGTATTACCCATGTACTGTGACATCACTAAGTCGGGGGGGGGGTCCCTATACACCTTTGGATTAATCCTCCTGTATGTCTCCACTGTTTTGTTCTTTTTGCTATTATACACGTACACTTGATATACACAGTCATGGCCAAAAGTGTTGGCACCCTTGAATTTGTTCCAGAAAGTAAAGTATTTCACCCCAGAAAACTGCTGCAATTACACGTTTTGTTATAGACCTGTTTATTCCCTTTCGTGTGTATCAGAAAAATACGAAAAGGAGAAAAAAGGCAAATTGGATATTCTACAAAAAATAAACACATTTGGTTCAGACACAACTGTCTGCACCCTCCACTTAATGTTTAGTTGCACACCCTTTGGAATAGATAAGTGAAATCAATCGCTTCCTATCCATCCACAAGCTCCTTACACCTTTCAACTGGAATTTCGGACTCTTCTTTATAAACTGCTCCCGGTGTCTCATGTTTCTCCCAACAACAGTTTTAAGATCTCGCCACAGGTGATAAATGGGATTTAGATCTGGACTCATTGCTGTGACTTCAGGACTCTCCAGCACTTTGTTTCCATCCATTTCTGCGGCTTCTTGAAGCATGTTTGGGGTCATTGTCCCACTGGAAGACTTATGACCTAAGACACAAACCCAGTTTTCCTTTGGTTATCTTCAGCTTTCATCATGACTTGTACACTGTCAGGAAACCCAGTGCCAGAGGCAGCTGACCAACTCCAAACCTCTTTAAACATCCACCATATTTGACTGTAGGTCTTGTGTTCCTTTCTTTGTAGGCTTCATACCATTATCGTTAAAGATTCGAATCATGTGCTTTACCAAAAGACTATCTTGGTCTCATTTGTCCACAAGACACTTTCCCAGAAGGATTTTGGCTTACTCACGCACATTTTGGCAAACTGCAGTCTAGCTTTTTATATGTCTTTGTCAGCAGTGGGATAATCCTGGGTCTCGTGCGTTTCATTTAAATAAAAATGTACATGGATAGTTTGCCCTGACACTGAAGCACCCTGAGTCTGCAGGACAGCTTGAGTTTCTTTGGAACTTGAATGGGGCTGTTTATACACCATCCAAATGATCCTGCATTGCAACCCTTCATCAATTTTTCTCTGTCATCCACTTCCAGGGAGATTAGCTACAGTGCAATGGGTTCTAAACTTCTTGAATATGTTGCACACTATGAACAAAGGAACATCAAGATATCTGGAGATAAACTTGTAACCTTGAGATTGTTGATATTTTGTTTGACAATTTGAGCTCTCAAGCCCTCAGACAGTTCTCCTCTCCTCTTACTGTTCTCAGTGCACACACAAACACACAATGCAAAGATTATGTCGGCTTCTCCACTTTGTATCAGGTTTCACATGTGAAGTTCATATTGCTTCAATTTGCTTTTTTTTTCCTTGTGTGTGTTCCAATACACACACAAGACATAAATGTGTATAACAAAACATGTGTAATTGCAATCGATGTCTTGAAGAAATATCTTTAAATTTCTATAACCATTTCAAGGGTGCCAACAATTTCAGCTGTGTATGTGTGTAAAATATATTCCAATTTCATCCATTCAGTCATGTCTGACTATTGGATTCCATGTGAACCATTTTCCTCCAAGCTTCTTTGCCCGTCACAGCATCTTTCAGTTTTCTGATAATCATTTCCATGTCTGCTTTGATGGTGTCCAGCCAATGGGTCTTAGGTCTTCCACGACTCCTATTTCCACTGACCATACCAAGCATCATGTCCTTCTTGAGTGAATTTGCTCTCATCTTAGGGCCAAAGTAAGACAGTTTCTGTTTTATGACTTTTCCCATCAGGGATGTCTGTGAATTGACACGTTCCACAACGGCCTTATTTGTGATCTTGGCGGTCCACGGGATTTGTGGGAGTCTCCTCCAGCACCACAGTTTGCAGGAATCGGTCTTTCTTTGATCACCCTTTGTCAAGGTCCATGTCTCACTCACATACAACGTGATTGGGAATGCAATAGCTCTGACTAATCGTTGCTTGGTGGTGGTCGACATGTCCTTGCACTTCCACAGGTGCTCCATGTTCATCGTTACCGCACGACACATTGCAAGCCGCCGCCAGATTTCAGCTGTAGAGCCGCCATTATAATCAACGAGGGACTACAGGAAAAAGAGAATACAGTTTCAATCTTAGGGTACCTTTACACGGTGGAACCACGGCAAGAAATCCTGACGGCGATATGTCGACCTGGAACTATCGCCGTCAAAATCCCTCCCAATTGTGGCGTGTAATTTGGGAATTTGGCGGCGATATGTCGCGTCGCCCCTGTAGCCTGATTTCAGAGCGGTTGCGGCGTGTAAAGGTACCCTTAGGGGTAATGTTGTGCATATGTGTAATAACGTCCGTATATCAAGGTCAAGATTTCTTCACCAGTTACGCATTCACTGCTGCTAGTTTATTTATGACACACAATGTCATTTCTTGTGAGAAAAGCATCCAGCCCTTATACAAAATCCTGTTCTAGTGTCAGCCATTACTACCTCTTGTGGTCGGCATTCTACAGTATGACTGCTCTAACAGAAAAGAACCTTATCCCATCTATATGCCAGGATTACCTTTTCTCCACAAGTATTGAATGTTACCCTGTGCTTTGGAAGGTGTTTGGAAGGAAGAAGTCATGTACCAATCCTTTGTATTGTATTGTATTCATACATATAAAGAATGGCTTAACTAGAGTCCAGTGAGCTCTGGTGCCAAATTTGGACACACAAAGACGTCAGTTGTATGAGCTCTGGTAGGGTTCTAAATCCTATAAAGACTTATGAATTGCCCTCTCTCCGCCTACATAATCTATTAATGTCCCCTGCCCCAGTATATATGGTCCTCAACTTGGTATATATGATCCCCATCTTGGTATATAGGTCTTCCATCCTTGTGTTTATGTACTTCATCCTGCTGTGTGTGTGTATATATTTAGTCTTCATCCTAGTATACATGGTCTCCATTCTAGTATATGTGTGCCCATTCTGCCCCTAATGCATAATTCAAATCAAAACCATTCTACTCACCTTCTCTCTGCTCCCACTTCGTCTGGTGTCCTTTGAAGCCTGAGCATGGTGGCCGGCCTGGCAAATGACATTGGAGTGCGAATGACATGTTCCACCCTCTGCCTCGGCACCTAAAACGTCAAGTTCCAGCTGCTGTGCTGGCAGCGTCTATTGAAATGCAGGGATCCGATGGGTCTCTGAATCGATGTGCATTTCAGCTGGATCGGCATCCTAAGCAAGGCCACAGATCCAGTGAAAACAGGCATGTGAAATCATTGCACTCAGAAAAGTCTGATCTATAAAAATATGGAACCCAGTCAGTAAATAATGTAAATAAGCAATTCAAAAACGGCTAAACTGAAGGTTTTTGCTCGCTGCAATATCACAAAAAATGCTGTAACAAATTATCAAAATGCCAAATTTGTCCCAAAAAGGTATCAATAAAAACATCATCTCTCCCCACAAAGTATAAGCCCTTACACTGCTGCATTGGCCAAAAAAAGTAAAACATTACGGGTCTCAGAAAATGGCAACACAACAAAAATTTTTTTGCAAACTTTTGACTTTTTGTCACCACTAAAATAATCAAACAAATTGGACGTGTTTTGGTATCACAATAATTGAACTGTCGACGAGAATCACATTGCCAGTTCTTTTTGGCCACGCAATGTGCGTTGTGAAAGCAGTTCCCAAAAAGCAATGTCAGAATTGCGCGTGTGTGGCGCCCCTGCGATCTGACTGCCACAGTTGTAATTAAGGTAATCGGTATTAATGTCACGTCTAAGGGCCCTTTCACATCAGCGTTTTTCGTAATTCGCGGCAGATGCGGTGAAAAAACCGCATCTGCCGCGTTTGCCGCATAACGGTTCCACTTGCGGCACAGTTGCGGTTTTTTCCATAGGAAGTATAGGGGGACTTGCAGCAGATGCGGCAAGTGCGGTTTTGCACTTGCGGCAGGTGCGGCAGAGAAAAAAACCGCGGCTTACTGCGGTTTTTTTCTCTGCCGCACCTGCCGCAAGTGCAATACCGCACTTGCCGCATCTGCCGCAAGTCCCCCTATACTTCCTATGGAAAAAACCGCAACCGTGCCGCAAGTGGAACCGTTATGCGGCAAACGCGGCAGATGCGGTTTTTTCACCGCATCTGCCGCGAATTACGAAAAACGCAGATGTGAAAGCACCCTAAGGCTGCTTTCACACCTCAGTTTTTTCCCTGATCAGGTTCAATCAGGTTTGTGTGCCAAAACCAGGAGAGGAACTTGCAGAGAAAAGCTATAATTGAAAGATTGACACCTGTTCTGAGATTGGGAGACACTCCTGGTTTTGGCACACAAACCGGATGGAACCTGATCAGAGAAAAAACTGCAGTGTGAAACCAGCCTAAGGAGAATTGAGGTGCCCAATGCTGGACTCCTGAAGCATTCACTCACTGCTTGAACTCTAATCAGAGGGCTGGGCACAAGAGGCCTGTTTTGGGCTGTGACAGATTCTAGTTGTGTGGCGTCCCACTGGTCAAGCGTCATTGAGGTACTGCACCCATAAATGAGTGTGCGGTTACCCCTGTCACAGTGGGAAAGCAGGATTTGTAGGAGGCTCCCATCCCTGCACTCCCACACACCCACCTAGCTAAATTATGAGGGCCCATTCCCTCGGGGAAATTTAGGGGAGGAGGGAGGTAGAAAAATGAGGGATTCTAGTTTTGCCTCGAGGAATGAAGGAGCACGGAATGAGAGCAATGAGAGAGAGAAGGGGACTCCGAGAGAGGGGGCCTGGAGAGAGAAAGAACAGGCAGCCCAGACTGAAGGAGGGGACCCCCCAGATCAGAGCGTCCATACTCCGAGAGGGAACCCTGATACATTCACCGGAGTGCCGTTTCCGAAGACGCGGCACAGGGAGTTCAGCCCCTGAGCCGTAACACCGGTCATCGCGGGTCTGTCTTCCTGCCCTGACACCCTGTCACAAGGAAACCAGTCACACCAGGATAACCCACCGGGGTCAAGTCCCAGTGCAGAAGAGAGGGAGAGCGGGAAGCCTGGATACTCAGAAAGCACCCCAATTGGGCCTGGTACTAAGCGGGCTGTTCCAGGACAGTAAGCAGCAGTAGGACCCGGGTTAAAGACAAGGAAGGCATACCACAGGAGACTCAGAGAGGCCTTGCAGCCCACTGTGACTACCCGGCCGGCTACCTTTACCTAACGACTGTTGTCCTCTGTGAACTGTATCGCCACCAGCATTGTTCCAGTAAAGTACCCGGGTAGAGTGACAGAGTCTTCGTGTGCTTATTTCACTGCTGCACTGCAATTTGTTTACCTCCATCAACAGCACTTTGATCACTACGGGTGCATCCCTGCCCCGGAGGGCCAGCTCTACATGAAGGGAGCTGTACCATCTCGGCTGCTGTATCATCGCCCTCCGGAGGTCTGAAGCAGCGCTGGTGCTCAATCACCAGAATCTGCGGGTGGCATCACGATAAGCTTACAGACTTTTATTCCCATTTCAACTACTCCCCCCCCCCCCCCTTTTTAGTTGACCACCAGGGCCACGGATCTGGATAGGCCACCAGTGACATCCCTGCCGCAGCAGAGGGCCCAGATACCCGAGTCCTCATACCCTGGGCTAGTCAGTTGCAGGGAGGGGTTAGCTGTAGTGGGTAGTAGGGAGTGGTAGGCGAAAGAGAAGTGAGTCAATGTCAGACCATGAAACCGACAAGATGACAGGCTGCAAGCAGGACGCCAGGTCCTAGGTGGTCAGGGAGTATCTGGGGCTCAGCGATACAGAGGACTAGAGAGCTTGTGGGTACAGCTGCTCACAGAGTAGGCATTGCCTGCCTGGCTTGAAGTCATTCACGAGGGAGCTAAAGAGGAACAGGATGGCTACAGCCACCTCAAACCTCATCCTAAGGGGAAATCAGCTGATAGGCCAAACACCCGTCCAGTAGAGCGGTTCCCCATTCTTCTCAGACTGGCCATGCCCAAAGAACTGGTGAACGAGTGCCCTGGAGTCGCTGCTGAATTGCACAGTAAAAGATAAAGAACTGATAGACTGGCTTTGTTCCTTCTTCTTGTTGCCACTCTGCACCCTCAGACCTACTACAACACCCATCAACCTCCACACTACATCTCAAGAGTCTGCTCTGGCTGAAGAGGGTATAACAACTAGCTTCCATAACACCTATCCCTTGAGAATCTCTATATGCAGCACTGGCCATTACTGGCTGGACACATCAGCTAGCGTCACAAACTTTATAAACTTTTATCCCCTGTAAATACCTCCCTTTTACAAATGTTCGCCACAGCGCAGGGCGCCACCATTGTGATAAAAACTCTCTGCCCAGTTGCAGAGTGACCCACCCCAGGGCCGTGGGGTGCCTGGATCCTAGGCATTGATCAAGGTTGCTGTTGCTGGTGGCCGGTGCCCGTAGCCATGGCCCTGGTGGTCGCTGAAAAGTGTTGAAAACAAAATGATAAAAGTGTAATGTTCGTGATGCCACCTGCGGTGTCTGGTGATGGCACCAGCTCTGCCAGCAGACCACTGGAAACGATGGGTAGGCAGCCGGTTGTTGTCGCTCCCTGCAGGTGGAGCAGAATCCCCAGGGCAGTGTAGTAACTGATGTCGTAGTAGAAATAAAACACAGGAGGCCTTTTTGCTCTGCACGGGTGTTTACTGGTGACTTTCAAAGTTATTTACAAGGTACAGTTACAGGTAGCTGCTGGGTAGTCACCAAAGGATGCAGAGTCTCTTTGAGGCCCTCAACGATGTTCCTTCTGGTACAATCTCTGTCCTTTTCACTGCGCTCTCCTTACTATCTGTGCGCTGCCCTGCATGGAGCCCTCTTACTACCAGGCCCATTGGGTGTATAGAGGTAACCCTTTTTCTCTCTAAGGGGCTCAACCCATTTTAGAGCTCCTGGTGGGGACGTACGTGTCGGACTAGGTCAGGACTATTTGGAAGGCCTTCGACCTATCGGGTTTGGCAGCTCAGAGCTGAACTTTCCTGCACCGCACTCGGAGCCGGTACTCTGTCTTGGACTTGGCTGCCTCCCGGACTGACTTTCGGTACTCTCTGGCACGGGATTGCACAAGCCAGGGATCCCCCTTCTGTCTGGGTTGCCTTCCTTTTCGGGTACCCTCTCTCCTCGACTTCCCTCATGGTTCTTCACTCCCCCGACTGACTAACTGTCTGTCCTTCCCGCTCTTGTCACTACTCTTCAGCTCCTCCCACCAGGATCGGTTACCCTGGTAATGAGTTTAATGAGTTTAATGAGTTTTGGTCCTGTAGCTCTTAGTTTATGGATGCGGGGATGAGTGCCTCAGGTTAACATTCACATCCTCGGGTGACCGGGATACCACACTCACTGTTCTGGGTGCAGTACCCCTATAGTGGCGCACTGACCAGTGGGGTGCCACACCGAGTATCCTGGTCCTTAGTGTAATACATGGGGGAGGGAGGGTGGGGTTAGGTGGTTCACAATTTCATTGCACTTGTGTTTTTTACCTCTTTTTTTTTTTTCAGTACACTATATGGTAAAATGAATGGTGTCATTCAAAAGTACAACTCATCTTGCAAAAATCCAAGCCTCATAAGTCTATGTGTATAGAAAAATAAAGTACGGTAATGATAGAAGGGGGAGGAAAAAGCAAAAAGGAAAAACAGCAATTGGGTTGCATCGTGAAGGGGTTAATACTTCCTATAATCTTTGTTTGCTTTTCCAGCTGCCATTTGGCATTGAGTACTGCTGTTTAGTGTACTTGTAACCAGAATATACAAATCCTTCTCCTGTTCTGCAGTCCCGGTTTTATTTCCACTTAATCTATACTGTATGCAGCAATATGATTACTCTGGTCGCGGTGCATTACTCTACATTTATCAAAATCAAACATCATCTCTCACGTGTTGGCCGTGCAGACATCTTATCCAGATTGTTATAATATTGTGGTCTGCATTACTACTAATATAGGAATAACCGTGAAATCACTCATAACCACTATAATGCACTCTCTGCAGTCTTTTATGATTTGCAGTGTAAGATGTCTTCATTTTATATTAATAGTTTGCAAATGTATCAGCATTTTAGTATCGTGTAATATTATAGGCTATGAAATAGGCGTGGTTGAGTTTGTCATGGAATTGTTTCTTTAGTACTCCATGATATAGCGCTTAGTTTAGGTAATGTAATAGGTTTATATTCCTCTTACTATAAGTTATTTATAAAAGTTGTTAAGCAGGTAATAAAAAGTGGAGATGGTAAAACGTAACTAGAATCTGCTGAAGGGGCCCGCAGCCTTCGACTGTCTGGCTGTTGTGAACCTGTAGCTCCCATTATTCCTTGACAGCCACAGACTGTCAATGAGCTGTCAGGGCATAACTTGTGGTTAGTCATGGTCTGAAGAAAACGCCATGTTCTGGGACTAATTGCTAATCTGTGAAGCATTTCGTACATATCTCAGCTTGATCTGGAGGGATCCAGTATGACAGATTTGGTCATCAATGGACTCCGGTACTACGACTGCCGAAAACATCCTTTAAATGAATCTGTCAGCAGGTTTTTGCTATGTAATCTGAATACAGCATGCTAATGTGGTTCACACACACATCAGTGATGTGTTTCATCACTTTTAGTGCTGTTGTATATCTGAAATGATTGTTTCAGCTGCAGGATATACTAGGTCAGCTAGTGCTTGGCAAATTTAGCATGTTCCTTGTTGTGATTAGCAACTCACTGTCTATAGACTTTGTATACAGAGCCAGTTGTGGGCATGGGCAGCTCTCTGAACCCTGTTGTGGAGCCCACTGGGATGGGGTACTCGGTACCAGACCGGGGTATATGCTGGGGATGTCACGGCAGTCTTGGTCCGGACCATGTCACGAGCCCACAAGTAATGGGGGGATATTTACAGGGGAGTTTGTCATGATGCCATCCACGGGTTGTGGTCAGGGTGACCACCGCTGCTGCAAAAACTCCGGGGATGATGTTTGGCAGCCGGTGATGTAACGGCTCTCCACGGGCAGAGCCTGGTTCCCTGGGGCAATGATGTTAACAGTCTATGATGGATGCTGAATAGGGGCGGTAGTAGAGGTGATGGCAAATTGTGAGGGAACGTGGGACTGGAGCACAAGGATCACACACACTCACGGTTTTGAAGTTTTCCAAGTCTTTACTGCAGATGTTGTAACAGATTACTGTCCATGGAGTCTGTACCGGGGCCGTGTTACTCCCACCCTGTCCGGGTCCTTAGCTTCCCACTCCTGCACTGTGTGTGTGGCCCTGCTGCCGCTTCAGCTAGGCTGCTGGCCCTGTCTCACCTCACAGGTACCCCCTTTGCAGGGCAACTTGAGTCTTTCCGTGTAGTTCTGACCCCGCTGTGTTTTTTCGCTGAGGTACAGTGTAGATCTACAACCTCCACTATCCTGGTGTTTACTGTGCTTTTTTGTGTCAGTCACAGTTTCGGATCCGGTATCTGGTCTGTGCGCTCCACCGGGGCAAGTTATGAGGTAACTCAGTCTCCCAGATGTGTTCTTCTGTTTCTTGTAACTCCTCTCGTCAGACCCTGGCTAGGCCTGGAATTGAGTAGCAGGCTGTGGAGAAGCCTAATGCAGCCTCTTTACACCACAGTCTTTTCTTCCTCAGTGCTGCACTGCACTAAACTACTCACTTCCTGTCTACGCCAGAATATATAAGGGAGCTGCTTTAGCTCCCTCTTCTGGCCTAGAGGTGCTAGTGCAGTGTTCAATGTTGTGCGGGGAGTGAACCCTTGTTGTTCTTTCTGTGGCACTTAACCCCTGGGGTGCCACACTGTTACATGCTAAATCTAGAAAATTTAAGATTACTGGATGCCATTGTTCTTAAACAATCAGTGATACATCGTTGGATTCAGGATCTCTTTGCCTAAATAATGCTGCTCTTAGATGAGGTAGCAAAGACCTGGTGGCAGATTCCCTTTAAAAAAAACAAACTGAAAGCGGACAGTTTTTTTTTTTGTTTTTTTTAATCTAGGGAATATATATTCAGCAGCTTGGCATTTTTTTCCTGCACAGATAGAAGATGGGTAGTGCCACGGTAAAAGGAAAATTCTTGATATACTGTCCTGATATACTCACACCCTTTATTCCTAAAATCATAGATAGGTATTCAGGTCAGCTTTTCTCCAGAAGAATGAAAACTCAAATGAGATCATTTTGTGCAGTTTTTCCTTGATTACTAGCACCTCTCTGAACTCGATTAAAAAAAAAACATCTCATCCAACCCAGAACCCTGTAATTAAAAAGGGTGGAACCCCTAAAATGGCTACATTTTTAATCAATTTCTGGTTTAGACAATAATCATAGTCAAAGGAGGTGCTAGAGAGAAAAATGTCCTGCTTTATTAAGAGAAATCATCTACACATCTTTTTCCCATGGAGCATCACTTAAAAAATGCCATACTTTTCCCTGGATCTTGTTTGAGACCAATAATTTTGCAGAACCGAACTAACAGAGGAAGAGAGATCCCAGACCCTGTAATTTAATAAGTTAACTTTCTAAAATATCATATTTTTCACTTTATAAGACGCACCTGACTATAAGATGCACCCCCAAATTTGGTGAAGGAGAAGAGAAAAAAATTATGTTAAAAGGGGTCCGGTCCATCTTATAATGCCAGTGTCTGTCTCACAAATCCTATATATGTCAGTCATCCTGGTTGGGAAAAACAGATAGATAGATAGATAGATAGATAGATAGATAGATAGATAGATAGATAGATAGATAGATAGATATAGGGGGAGAGAGAGAGAGGGACCAAGTAGTGGAAAAACTGGGCACCACACCTACACAGCTTTACTTTGCTTGCCAGCACACTCATTACAAATGGTTATTAATAAATGTGCATATTTAGTCACTGTGTGCTAACCTAGGAACAACATCATGGAGCAAAAATTGGAAGGAATGGTGCACTCACCTGTTAAAGGGAACCTAACCCCTAAAAATCAGCCCCCAGACCATTTATACCTGTCCCTGCTCCTCCAGGAATGCATTGTAGGCATCCCTTTTTGTAAAAAAAAGGGTACCGTATATACTCGTGTATAAGCCGACCCGTGTATAAGCCGACCCCCCTACTTTTGCCCCCAAAATCTGGGAAAACCTATTGACTCGTGTATAAGCCGAGGGTGGACCCCAGCACAGGTATACAGCCCCCAGCAGTGTGGTATACAGGCCCCCGCAGTGGTATACAGGCCTCCCCAGTGGTAGTATACAGCCCCCAGAAGTGTGGTATATAGCAGCCTCCCCAGTGGTACATACAGGCCCCAGCAGTGTTACAGCAGCCTCCCCAGTGGTATATACAGCAGCAGCCCCAGTGGTAGTATACAGCAGCCCCAGAGATATATACAGCAGCCCCAGTGGTAGTATACAGCAGCCCCAGAGGTATATACAGCTGCCTCCCCAGTGGTATATACAGCAGCAGCCCCAGTGGTAGTATACAGCAGCCCCAGAGATATATACAGCAGCCCCAGTGGTAGTATACAGCAGCCCAAGAGGTAGTATACAGAAGCCCCAGAGGTAGTATACAGCAGCCCAAGAGGTAGTATACAGCAGCCCCAGTGGTAGTATACAGCAGCCCAAGAGGTAGTATACAGAAGCCCCAGAGGTAGTATACAGAAGCCCCAGTAGTAGTATACAGCAGCCTCAGTGGTATATACAGCAGCAGCCCCAGTAGTAGTATACAGAAGCCCCAGTAGTAGTATACAGCAGCCCCAGTAGTAGTATACAGCAGCAGCCCCAGTGGTAGTATACAGCAGCAGCCCCAGGGGGTATATACAGCAGCAGCCCCACGGGGTATATACAGCAGCAGCCCCAGTGGTAGTATACAGCAGCAGCCCCAGGGGGTATATACAGCAGCAGCCCCAGGGGGTATATACAGCAGCAGCCCCAGGGGGTATATACAGCAGCAGCCCCAGGGGGTATATACAGCAGCAGCCCCAGGGGTATACAGACCCCCCCCCCATTAGTATACAGGGGCCCCAGCTGTATACAGCAGCCCCAGCTGTATACAGCCCCCCCGTGGTATCCAGGGCCCCCCTTGCTGCACCTGTAAAGGAAGATGTCAGTATACTTATCGCTGCCGCCGCCGCCGCTCCGCTTCTCTGTCACCGCGATGCTCCGGGTCTTCATGCTTCCTGTTCCTTCTCCGACGCTCAAACAATGACGTCATTTCCTGAGCGCCGGAGAAGGAACAGGAAGCATGAAGACCCGGAGCATCGCGGTGACCGAGAAGCGGAGCGGCAGCGGCGGCAGCGATAAGTATACTGATATCTTCCTTTACAGGTGCAGCAAGGGGGGCCCTGGATACCACGGGGGGGCTGTATATACGGGGGAGGGAGGGGATACCACGGGGGGGGCGCTGTATCATATTACCGTATATACCCGTGTATAAGCCGAGGGGGGACTTTTCAGCACATTTTATGTGCTGAAAAACTCGGCTTATACACGAGTATATACGGTATTTATAAAGTATCTAAAAGTGCTTTTATTACCTTGCGTGAATAATTGATCTGCATGCGGTGCTGAGAAGCCACAGGGAACGCCCTATGTGACTTCTCAAGCACTGAGAAGCTGCAGAAATCAAGGTAAGAAAAGCACTTTTAGATACTTTATAAATACCCCTTTTTTTACACAAAGGGATGCCTACAATGCATTCCTGGAGGTGCAGGGACAGGTATAAATGGTCTGGGGGCTGATTTTTAGGGGTCAGGTTCCCTTTAATGACACTTGCACATAAAACCTTTATTTTCAGTGAACGGTTACATGAGGCAGGGACTGAGGAAAAGGAGCGGTCAGCGAGTCATTTCGCACTGGGCTTGGTGCTTCCACAGGTCTTCAGGACCCTGCCTCATGTAACCGTTCACTTAAAATAAAAGTTTTATGTGCAAAAGTCATTAACGGGTGAGGGCACCTTTTCTTCCAATTTTTGTAATATATACATGTGTGTGTGTGTGTGTGTATATATATATATATATATATATATATATATATATATATATAAAATATAATTATTATAATTTTATCCCTCATCCTGGATAAGGCCCCTTGTGCTGGCACACATATAGCTTTCCCCCTGTGCTGGCACACACATAGCATCCTGGATATGCCCCCCTGCTGGCGTGCACTTAGTAAAATATCAAACTCTTTTTAACTCACCTTCCATCAATGACTCTGTCGCACCCAGGTGCTCGGTGTCTTTTTTCCTGTGTCTGCTGGCAACCAATCATGTGATCGGCACAGCACAGTGATGACATCACTGTGCGCCCTGGTCACATGATCGTATTGGGCACAGATACAGTGAGGAAGAGACACTGAGGAGCTGGGAGCGACTGAGCCAACGACAGAAGACGAGTTAAAAAGAGTTTATTTTACTATGTGCACACCAGCAGGGGGGCATATAGAGTGACAAATGGGACATATCTGGGATTGGGGGGGTGACTGAAGACACAGTTAATATGTGCCGCTCTCCAGTCCACATCTCTGTGCGACTTCAGCACCGAGGTGATGGACAGCGGGTGCAGTGCATGTTACATGAGGCTAATGAGCGGGGGCACTTGACCTGCTGCCTCTGCAGCCCACAGCCAGCCTGCTCCAGCCCCCAGACACTGCTCCAAAGCGACCCCTACTGCAGTACACATAGATTCGGATTATAAAACGCACTCCCACTTCCCCCAAAATATGGCGGAACAAAAGTACTTCTTATAATCTGACAAACATGGTAATTTTGACCTTCATTTCGTCATTGCATTCAAAATCTCAATAACAGTGCCCCATCCTGACCCTCTCCTTGTAGCTATGTGCTCCATCCTGACCCTTTCCTTGTAGTAATGTGATCCATCCTGGCCCTCTCCTTGTAGTTATGTGCTCCATCCTGACCCTCTCCTTGTAGTTATGTGCTCCATCCTGACCCTCTCCATGTAGTTTTGCGCTCCATCCTGTCCCTTTCCTTGTAGTTTTCTGCTCCATCCTGACCCTCTCCTTGTAGTTATGCACTCCATCCTGTCCCTTTCCTTGAGGTTATGTGCTCCATCCTGTCCTTTTCCTTGAGGTTATGTGCTCCATCCTGGCCCTCTCCTTGTAGTTATGTGCTCCATCCTGTCCCTTTCCTTGAAGTTATGTGCTCCATCCTGTCCTTTTCCTTGAGGTTATGTGCTCCATCCTGACCCTCTCCTTGAGGTTATGTTTTCCGTCCTGACCCTCTCCTTGTAGTTATGTGCCCATCTAGGCCCCCTTCTTGGAGTAATGTGTCTCGTCCTTGTCACCTTGCAGTAGTGCCCAGTCTTGCAGTAATGTTCCCATCCTGCCATCTTGTAGTAAAGCCCCATCCTTGTCCCCTTGTACTAATGCCTCATCCTGCCCCTTCCTAGCAGTTATGTCTGCTTCCTGTCCACTCCTTGTAGTAATGCCCCATCCTTCTCCCTCCTTACAGAAATGCCCCATCATGTCCACATCTTGCAGTAATGCCCCATCATGCCCTCTCCATGTAGTAATGCCCCATCATGGTAGTATTGCCCCATCATGCCCCCTCCTGGTAGTGTTGTTCCATTATGCCCTCTCCTGGTACTATTGCCCCTTCATGACCCCTCCTGGTACTATTGCCCCATCATGTCCCCTCCTGGTACTATTGCCCCATCATGCCCCCTCCGGATAGTATTGCCCCCATCATGCCCCCTCCAGTAGTATTGCCCCATCATGCCCCCTCCTGTAGTATTGCCCACATCATGCCCCCTCCTGTAGTATTGCCCCATCATGCCCCCTCCAGTAGTATTGCCCCATCATGCCCCCTCCAGTAGTATTGCCCCATCAAGCCCCCTCCAGTAGTATTGCCCACATCATGCCCCCTCCTGTAGTATTGCCCCATCATGCCCCCTCCAGTAGTACTGCCCCCTCATGCCCCCTCCTGTAGTACTACCCCCATCAAGCCCCCTTATGTAGTATTGCCCCTCCTGTAGTAATGCCCCATCATGCCCTCTCCATGTAGGAATGCCCTATCCTGGTAGTACTGCCGCATCATGCCCCCTCCTGGTACTATTGCCCCTTCATGTCCCCTCCTAGTATTATTGCCCCCATCATGCCCCCTCCTGTAGTATTGCCCCATCATGCCCCTTCCTGTAGTATTGCCCCCTCCTGTCCCATACTAGATGTGATTCATACCAAAATAAATAAATAAAAGATTATACTCACCTACTGTAGAACTCCTGCTTCCACCGCTGCTCTCTCCTCTCCTGTGGTTACATGAATCTGATCGCATCACCGTAGTCACGTGATGCCGGGCGGGCAGGCGGGGCTAGAAAAGATTGTTGGAGGGAGGAGAAATGTCTCCTCCGCTCCGACACGACAGCTTTGAACTGCCGGTGCCATAGTGCCAGCATTTCAACGAAGCAGTGCAGAGGCGAGGCCACGTGCCAGCGGAGATGGCTCTGCGTGCCCTCCCTGCCATAGGTTCGCCATCACTGCCTTAGGGCGTGTTGTTTTGCAGCCTCGAGGATCCACCCTCTCTCTCTGTGCTGCTTTGCTTGTGCAGGCTCTGCCCTCCCCCTCTCTGTCACTCACAGAATGCAAATCATTAGTCCTGCCTTCAGCTCCACATCACAGCAGCACAGACAGAGAGAAGGGTGGATCATTCAGGCTGTAAAACAACATGCCCTGGTGACTAAAGAATATAGCCCCTGCTAAATATAATCCCTAATGAGTGAGTATTAAATGTTTTTATGCACTTTCACAGGATGCTTTTAGGAGACAAAAGGAGTGTGAGATTAGTGACAGGATGCTGCAGGGACATGTTATGGTAGCTTAGGTGGCGTTTTGGGGGTGACCGGATCCCTTTAAGGGAAATAGAATATGACCAAGACTGATATTTTGTAGCAAACAAATGAGTTGGGGGAAGAGAACTAAGTCAGAACTAATTTGTCCATTGAAATTTAACAAGAATTCCTTCCATTCACTAACACTAGTGGTTATTAATCTATGTTGATCTCCACTCTTAGTTGCCAAAGAATGAAAATGGTTGTTGAAATCATGGAGCTCTGTATCTTATGGAACCTGTATAATGACTTTTTTTAGGCTCCCCCAAGTGGTGGCTGTAGGCAGACAGCATTTTAAGGGTAGGGTAATTTAGATTTTGATATTTCATCTCACAAATAATTTCCAGAAAATCACATTGTCTAAATTTTATATATACATATATTTGCATTTTGCAGAGAGAAATAAGTATTTGATCCCCTACTGACCATTAGGAGTTCTGGTTCCTACAGACCAGTCAGACGCTCCTAATCAACTCATTACCTGTATTTGTAAGAGGGGTCAAGGGCGCTGCCGCTCAAGCAGGGGCATATACTGTTCCTTTGTTCATGCTGAGAAGCTGTGTGTTTAATTACCGTATGTGGAAAATGCTTGTGTTGCGGCTCTTCACTCCTGCAGGTAAACTAAGGGTTAAACTTTTTATTAAGCAAAATGAAAGTGTTTCTAGCCTGCTGGTGAGTGTCCACCCAATATGGGTGAGGTATAAGGAATAAAAGGGTCTGCATGTAGGTGAAAGGGCAGAAAGTGTGAGCAGAGCAGGGTGTGTGAAGAGCTGTGTCTAATGGAGACACAGAGAGACCCCCAAAGGAGTGAATTAGGTCAGATCCTCTGAATCACCCCTTGACTGTGAGTACAGGAGTGAGACCTTGGTCAAGGACGCATGTGAGTGGGACTTTCACTGGCATTAGTATTCGACCCCTGCCTTGTGTGGGTCATCCGGGCAGTGCTGTTCCCTATGGTGCGTGTGCAGCAGACTTCTACATAGACTTGGCCAAACAAGTCGTCCATGTGCTTTCATCGAAGGAGTCTTTGTTTACTGGCAGTCCTTATTTGTCCTCTGGACGGTTCCCTGTTTGTGAGATAGAGCGGATACTGTGGAGAGACTTTATGAATTTGAGGCAAGCACAATGGCATTGGAAGGATGGCACGATAGTGTTGAGGTACCGGAACAGAGGGAGCAGTCTGCATTAAATTCTATTGAAGTAATTTACCCAAAGTATGCAATGTTCAAGATTTGTGCCTGTGAGGTCTCTGTGTTATTGCAAGTAAAAGACTGTTTGTAAAAGAAACGGGCTCTTTATCTGCTTTGTCCCTCGCCAAGGGTGAAAACGAACTGAACTGTTGCACTGGAGTTTCAGATGGGGTGCACACGGGTAAACCAGGAGCAGCCAAGACTTAGCCTCATCTGCCACGACTGCTGAGGCCTTCAAGTGATGCCCCGGCCCCACCCACACATTAGACAGCTGTCTTAAATTCCCACCTGTATAAAAGACTCTTCTCCACACAATCAATCAGACTCTAACCTGTACAACATAGGCAAGTCCAAAGAGCTTTCTAAGGATGTCAGGGAAAAGATCCTAGACCTGCACAAGGCTGGAATGGGCTACAAAACCATAAGTAAGACAAAGCTGGGTGAGAAGGAGACAACTGTTGGTGCAATAGTAAGAAAATGGAAGAAATAAAATGAATGTGAATCGATATTGATCTGGGGTCCCATGCAAAATCTCACCTCGTGGGTATCCAGGATCATGATGATGGTGAGAGATCAGCCTAAAACTACAAGTGGGAATTTGCTAATGGTAATGATCTCAAGGCAGCTGGGACCACTATCACCAAGAAAACTATTAGTAACTCATTATGCATGTCGGTGGAAACATTATGTTTTGGAGGTGTTTCTCTGCTAAGGACACAGGATTATTTCATCGCACCATTGGGGCAATGGATGGAGCCATGTACTCTAAAATCCTAAGTGACAACCTCCTTTCCTCCATCAGGACATTACAAATGGGTCGTGGCTGGGTCTTCCAGCATAACAATGACCTAAAACATACAGCCAAGGCAACATGGGAGTGGCTCAAAAAGAAGCACGAGGTTATGGAGTGGCCTAGCCACTTTTCAGACCTTAATTCCATAGAAAATGTATGGAGGAAGCTGAAGCTCCACGTTGCTAAGTGGCAGCCTCAAAATCTTAATGATTTAGAGATGATCTGCCAAGAGGAGTGGATCAAAATTCCTCCTGACATGTGAGCAAACCTCATCATCAACTACAAGAAACGTCTGATTGCTGTGCTTGCCAACAAGAGTTTTGCCACCAAGTATTAAGTCCTCTTTGCCAGAGGGATCACCTACTTATTTCTCTCTTCAAAATGTAAATACATTTATATAATTTAGACAATGTGATTTTCTGGGTTTTATTTTTGATATTCTATCTCTCACTGTAACTGCATATTTAATCTAGCCTTAAAATTAGACTGTTACTGTCTTTGCCAGTGGATAAAGTTACAAAATCAAAAAGGGATCAAATACTTATTTTCCCCCACTGTACATAATGAAATCCAGCATAGGTATTTGGCCAAAAAATCATCTTGTATGTATTAAAGAGAAGAGCTGTACAAAATGAACACTTTGGTGATCACCATTATAGTATAAACCATGATCTGGCAAATTATAATTGTATTAGGATGAAAATAAAGCGAGATGAGTCATGAGGATCAGACCTATTTATTTACTGTGCTGTGAAATTTGACCGGAGCCAATTTGACGCTGCAAATGCAATGAGTAAAGTGTCACATTAGCAACACTAGTACAATAACTTTCCAAAATGACACCCATTCACGTCACATTGGGATTTATGGACATGAATGGTGCAAGGTCACACAAGGTGCCCACACAAAATGTAGATGAGGTGGCGCTAATAGAGATGAAACATGCCTCAGCAGCAACTAAAAATGCTAATCTTTAAATAGAAAGATGATCACTCTCATCCTGTGCTCCAAACCAAGATAGCCATCAGACAGACAGCTATCCGGTATTATACTGCACACTACAATGCCCATGATGGCGTCGTGGTCCTCCCACATACTGTTACCAAAGAACCCATGAAGGTGAATTTAGTGCAAATCAGATTTGATGAGTTGAGCTATATATCTATTAAATATGAGCGCTCATCCCAAGCCATAAATATCATTTATGTATATTGATTCAGCTGCCTGGTTCACATATAGTCTCATATCAATCCAGCAGAGAAGGAAAATTACAATATTCTGTATGGTGCGCCTTATTGGAGTAGTGTCGCACCTAGATGGGGGATTTGGCGTCGGGGTAACTTTTTTTTTTCCAGCTCCATTCATAAGTGTCAACGTTTGATAAATGTGATGCATTGTTAGATTTAATACTCCTATATAAAGCTGTTAATCCACTATTTAGCGCCCCCTTGCTGGAGCGAAAATTGCAAGTTTTTGGGGACTTTTTAAAAAGTCATCATTTATGAATCTGGCTTAAACATCATTTACATAGCTAAGAACTTTTAAGAGTAGCAAGACTGGTGCAAAGCAAAAAAAAAAGTCTTTTTTTTGTGCACAACTATTGTGCAACAAAATTTTAGTTTTTCTTACACCAAAAAACTGTTTAGAAGTACTTGAATAATACCCTCTTACATATGCATACACACACATACACACATGCACAGTTTTGTAGAATATGTAAAACATTTTGAATAGTTTGAAAATGTTTCCACAATTGTCATGGGTGGCTATAACAGGCGAAGGGGTTAAGTAGCAGGATGGCAATGATGGGAAAAATTCGATCAGGGGAACTAGTCTGACCCTTAGACTGTGGTCCCTGGCGGACCCTATTCTCAAAAGTAGCTCTAAAGGTGAGGATGTCTGGGCCGCCACCCTTGTCCTTCTCCTTATCATCCCTAGGTTCACACCCCCTCACCTTCACCTACAACCCGGATAAGCACAGCAACACGAAGAAATCTCAAAGAAAGCTACTGGACGGCTTCAGCAGGAATTGCAAAAAGCATCCACACAGCTCAGTCAAGCAGACAAAGAACTTCATCAGTGATATCAGGTGATGGATCAGAAGACTATTTAAAGGCTGGTGGAATGGTCAAACCACATCTCCTGATACACACAGCAACTGCAACTAACGCTTCAGAGCCACAGAAACTGACGTTAACTCTTATGCCTGCTTTACACATCCCGATATCGTTGTCCAACAACGATAAAAAGTCACGTGGTTCGGCCGTTGACGCCGATATCGTTCGTGCGTTGTGTGGTGTAAATGAGCAATGCGATGCAGGAACGATGCCAAAACCATATCGTTGGGGAATTGTGCAGGCTCTCCAACTGCCCGATATTGGCTGGACGATCTGGCAGGATTGTGCTGTGTGACAGCGCAACAACGATTTGGAGAACAACTTCCCCTATTCTCTCCCATGTTAAATTGTCGTTCCCTGGGTCGCTCGTACAAGGGGGTGTACACATCGCAGTTGTGTTGCCTGCCGATATCTCCCTGTGTGACAGCTCCTATGCGATCTTGGATTACTTCCAAAAATGTGCGCGCTTCCGTGCCGTTGTATCCAATATCGGCACGATATCGGACGTGTAAAGCGGCCATTAAGGTACAAAAGGAAATTAAGTCCATATAAACAACTACAGAGCAGTGTACACGTGACAACAGTGCAGAGTTAGGCAAAATGTGTGACATTTGGCATTTTATGCCTGTTTCAAGCAGCTCCACCAAAATGGGTGTAGTCTGGGAGGGCTATGCCCTTCTGTCAAAATCATGGAAAGTGTTGATCCTTCATAGTCTAGTTCCCATGGCTGAATTTCTGATGATCCTATACAGTTGGTATAAGTCTCATCACAGGAAATATACCGTATTTGATACTTATACTGTAGTAAGTCGTGCCTTAAATTGTCAGGAATATTTGTATCCACCAAAGAACAAAGATTTATATTCAGTGACTGCAATCAGATCTTTTGGAATCCTTGAAAATCGATATGCAATGTTTAAACATCATACATAGTGTAACTTTTTTATTACATATAAAATGAAGTTTTTATTTATTCTACATGGAATACCCCTTTAAATCTAAATACCATGATATTAGAGTATTGTAAACTTAACACCAGTTCGGGTCTTTCTCTGCCCTTTGTCTGATGTCAGCTGTGCTGTTTTGCAAGATGAAATGTTCTCTTTTCCTCCAGATCAGATTTGAGCTCCAGCCGGGCGCTGGGAATGCCCTCTCTCTCTCTATTGGTAAATTACGCTCATCTGCAGCTCTATAAATCTGTGGTTTCAGATGACAATAGAGACACAGTGACTGAGTCCGGGAAAACAGCAAAGAACTTGTCCTGCAGATTTCTTGACTTTGGAAACTAAACTATTAAAATGACACAAGGAACAAAACATCGTAGACCGTAAATGACCACATGTATTTCTCATGTTAACACTATCACTGGCATTATACATTTTTATTCCATCATCGCTATGATGTCATCACCCATGTGACATCACTACATGCAGTGCTACTCTACTGGAGTCTTACTACCTCATGTACCTGGCAGTGGGGATGACATGCAATGATATCAATATTCCTGCATGATCAAATGTAAGGGAGTCATAACTGCTTACATTTATGACAGGAGGTCCTGGTCCTTACAACTGGGTAAATGTACATATACAGGGAGGGTTCATTTCTGCTACTCAAGTGTTTAGGCAGCCTTTTGTGCTTTCACATTCCTATTGTCTAACCTTACCTACACAATTTGTCCTTGAAACATGGCAGAGTGTTCATGTATTGCTGCCACGTCCTAATTTTATTTCTACATTATGGACACATTCAGTAAAGAAGGGCCAGGGAACCCCTAAGGTGTACAGGCCCCATGACTTTCGGGGAGGTAGGGAGTTAATAGGGAAAGTTAGGGGATTGGAGAATTTGTATGTAGCGAAGGGTGGCCATTGGTTAAGGGGGGGGTGCATAGGGCAGGAAGAGGGGGAGCAGAAGGGGGCTTTATAGGAGTGAGGGGGGAAGTGACCCCTCACTCCATTTCCGGGGAAGCAGGACAGTTTCCCTCCCACCCGCCCTTGTTGTGTTGGGTTCCAGGTGGTGAATAGTGGTATGTGGATCGGGCTTTAGGGGGCTTCTGGACCGGACCTATCCAGATGTGATATGTGGAGTGCCTATTGTTAAGTTGGGACGTCCATTGGACGGTGTACCCGTTGGTTTTATTAGTCTGTAAACAATAGGCAATAAAGGCTGCTGTGGCCAAAATTGTTTAACCAAATCACTAGCAGTGTTGTGTCGTTATTTAAGTTATGTTGGGGTTATTTCTGACTTAGGATGGTCTATTAACGACCGGAGAATCCTCCCTCGACTGTCATGCCAATCACTGGGCTTATCATGACACTTTATCTAAGTGAGGTCACCACCCAAGTGTTCTTCAGAGATCTAAATGACCAGAAGTGATGTCATTAGAATAGTGATGTCATATCCATGGCATCATGAGTCACTATGAAGCCTTAAACAGGACTCGCTAAATTAAAATTATGACCAGAGCTGGACCGCCAGTGGTGCTCTTGAAACTATTGTCCTGGGTTTTATCTGTACCCCATGCCTCTGTAAAACCTTATTCACACCGGGTTTAGCCCTGATTTTGGAGTGAATGAGGTTTTTATAGAGGCGTAAGATACAAAATAAACTCAGCACAATTGCTACTAGAGCACCATTCGTGGTCCAGCCATGGGCATTTAGATTGGGCATTTGTGCACTATAAGGTAGGATTTTCTATGCAACTTTTAGTATGTTCTAATTTTGCTGAGCTTTCATTGCTATATACAGTCTCAAGAGTTTTCATTATTCATTGTCTCATAGAGCTGAATCTGAACTATGGAGTAGTGGGAATTCATGAAAGATATGAAAGTACTACTCAATCGTTCTCTGCTTTCAGGTCTTCTTCTGTACTGCCAGATATATGCGCAGCTTGTGGTCTGCCTTGTTTTGGTCTGAGGCTTGTGTGATGTTCAATGATTTCCATATCAACAACATATGGATGGGAGTTCACTCTTATTCTTCAACTCTTCTGACAAACTCTTAATTGTAGAACTAATTTGAATGGATGTTTATTATACAATGCTAATTCCAAAAAAAAGTTTGGCCACTTTGCAAAATATGCAGAAAACAAGAATGCAATGATTTGGAAATCTTAGCCATATTTTATTCATGACAGAAC
>JARQOC010000004.1:111735826-111774468 GCA_033576535.1 Allobates femoralis
ACAACAGGGCAGGGTTGCAAGGTGTGGGTTCACCACACCGCTTATACACGGTGATTGACAACTTTGCCTGAAGTATTGTGTATAGAAAACGCTGTCAATCATCTTGTGTGAGTGCGGTAAGCAGAACTCTCAGTGTCTCTACTATAGGAGTCCAGTCAGGATGAATGCTTTTAAACACTTTATGCTGAAATCTTCCTGTAAAACCTATATATCACAGTCTCAGTGCTAAGCTTCTCTCTATCATATACTGGTGTCAGAAAAAGTAGCAAAAATAACCTGCCAGCTTCATTGCAAAGGCTATGATGAATGCCTTTATATGTACAGTATTTCCTTTTTTTATGAAAGGGGTGTTCATAATCCTATTTTAATATTTTCTTTGTTTCATTTTCTCAATGTTTTCAGTATCTATGTTGTAAGTGAATGGGAATATTCTTGTATACATCTACACACTGAATATCTCTTTGGTAGATTGGTATAACTACAGTCGGGTAGTTTGGTATAATGTATCTAGTCTAGTGAATGATTTGTTAGAGTTATAGAGTAAGGCTGCCTTCACACTTGCGTTTGCAAGCGCAGCATACCAAACTCAGCCAAACGCTTGCGCAATGTGTTCCTATGTTTAACATGGGAACGCATGTGCCTGCGTTTGGCTGCGTTCGGTTGTGTTTGCGTTCAGATGTGCACAATTTGTGAGCCCTCCGAAGGCAGCTTGTTGCATTTTTTGTGCAGTCGCGGGCGCTTGTTTTATCTGCAAGCGCCCTCAAGCGCACAAACAATGCATGGATCTCAACGGGTCTGCAGTGTCCTCCACATGACACTGCAGGAGAATGCTGCGGATCTCATTGAAATCTCTCCCGGTGTCAGCGGGGAGAAGCAGCTGATCTGACAGCTGTTTAAATCTCCCGCGCTGACACCGAATAGGTGATGTCGGCGCGGGAGATTTGAAGCAGCGATCAGCTGTTTCTTATCTCCTGCACTGATATCACCCTATTCGGGGTCAGCGCGGGAGATTTAAACAGCTGTCAGATCAGCTCTTTCTCCCCGCTGACACCGGCGGGAGATCAGCTGTGTCGGGAGGAGGAGATCTCTGCCGCTGATCTCCTCCTCCCGGCTGCCCCCAGAGACAGCTGATTGGCTGCCCGGGCACCATACTAATGTGAACGTATGCGGAGATTCTCTGCTGCGTTCACATAAGTATGTGCTGCGCTGCACTGCGTTTGCGTCTGCATGCCATAAGCATGCAGACACAAATGCAAGTGTGAAGGCAGCCTAACTGTCATTTACATTTATTTTCTTAGAAATCAACAGTACATGTGAAAATGAGACATTTTTAATATATTTTATTAGAGAAATCTATTTCTTTATTTTTACGTGTACTATTGATTTATGTAATACAAATTAAAACGACGGTTACTCTTTAAATGAATTGAATTTCATTATTAGGACTTGTGCACACAACCAATTATATCAGATGAGTGATATATGATGTTTTCACGGACAGCACTCATACCCATGATAGTCTATGAGACTGTGGACATGTTAGATTTTTTTCCTTGAACTTAGAGATACGAGGAAAAAATTTGATGGCATGACCAATTCAGATACTAGTGTCAGATCACAATCAGCAATGTAAGCCTATGGGTCCATGAATAACATTGGACTGCACCCGGATGACATCCGAGTGTAGACCGATTTTCATGGACTGACATAATGGAGAAGATATAAAAACTTTTGTTATCTCTCTATCTCCAAGAAAAACGTATGCCACGTTGATCAAACTCTAATCAGAGTCTGATCAGAATAATTACAGCACGTTTTTTTCGGATGGGAGAAAATGCTCTAATGCCCCCAGGGGCAGACTTGAGCCATGAGCCATGAGGCGACTTAAAGTGTTCGCCTCAGGTGGCGCCCCCTGCTGGTAGCCAGAGGATGGCATCCATAGGGGAAGGAATCTGGTGGTAGCGGCCCCGCACAGATGCCGCTCCCAGCCAGCGCTGCTGGCTGCATTCTCCCGGCTACCAGCCCCTTGCTGTGTGCCCACTACAGCTCAGCATCACAGGGAGCAGTGCAGAGAGGCCAAGTGAACACACACTGAGGAGAGGAGTCTGGGAGCAGCCAGTAACAACCGAGGAGAGAGGTGAGGATTTACTTTTTAATATTTTTAAATCAGTGAGTGACACAGAGAAAGTTATTAGAATACATGAGGAATATGGGATGCTGTACATACATGGGGGAGTGCTGTATATGGGGTGATGTATACATATGAGATGCTGTACATACATGGGGGAGTGCTGTATATGGGGTGATGTATACATATGAGATGCTGTACATACATGGGGGAGTGCTGTATATGGGGTGATGTATACATATGAGATGCTGTACATACATGGGGGAGTGCTGTATATGGGGTGATGTATACATATGAAATGCTG
This sequence comes from Allobates femoralis, assembly GCA_033576535.1. Taxonomy (NCBI): domain Eukaryota; kingdom Metazoa; phylum Chordata; class Amphibia; order Anura; family Aromobatidae; genus Allobates; species Allobates femoralis. The sequence goes on from JARQOC010000004.1 coordinate 111,738,259, forward strand.
TACATACATGGGGGAGTGCTGTATATGGGGTGATGTATACATATGAGATGCTGTACATACATGGGGGAGTGCTGTATTTGGGGAGCTTTATTCATATGACAGGACCGGACATATATGGTGGGCTGTATACATATGGGGTGCTCTACATACATGGGGGAGTACTGTATATGGGGGTCCTGTATACATATGGGGGTGTTGTACATACATGGGGGAGTGCTGTATACATGGGAATGCTGTATATACAGTCCCTGACAAAAGTTATGTTGCTTATCCATGTTATGTAAATAAAAGCTTATAACCTGACGTTAAATTCATCCATTGGTTGTATAAATTTATCTTTTGAAAGCTGAAACTCTCCGAAATGTGGTTTAGGGTAAGAAAATAAACTGGCATCAATGCTGAAATATTGATCATTTAATGAACACAAAATGGTCAGATTTTGGCAAGACAAAAGTTTTGTCGCCCACAGAAAGTAATGTGATAGTCAAACAAATAATTCACTTAAAATACAAATATATGTTGCATAACATTGGTGAATGAAGTTGTGGTGCTATTAAAGTCATGTATTATATAAAGCCCGAAGCCACTTCCGGCCAAACCCGAAGCCACTTCCGTAGTGTTGTGGTCGGATATTCGGCCAGCTCCACCCACACAGCGTGCCCAAGATGGCCGCCCTATGCGGGAGGATCGCGGCGAGCCAGCCGGTCGTCTCCCGGGTGGCGAGTCGTTGCAGCCGCGGTAACTCCGGCACGTAGGTCCATTGCGAGTCTCCCACCCCGGCGACGACCGACGAGAGCCGAGCGCCGTGGCCAAAAGAGAACCAAGGGCCCGGCCATGCACAGCTCTAAAGACCGCTGTGTATCTCTATGGGAAGTGAGGCGCTATTCTCATTGGTCGGCGCCAGCACACAGCGACCAATGAGAATAGCGCCTCACTTTCCATTGAGATATAATGGAGGACTTTGAGTTTCAAATTTACCGCTGTAAGTGAGGGGCTATTCTCATTGGTCGGCGCCAGCACACAGCGACCAATGAGAATAGCGCCTCACTTCCCATTGAGATATAATGGAGGACTTTGAGTTTCAAATTTACTGCTGTAAGTGAGGCGCTATTCTCTTTGGTCGGCGCCAGCACACAGCGACCAATGAGAATAGCGCCACACTTCCCATTGAGATATAATGGAGGACTTTGAGTTTCAAATTTACCGCTGTAAGTGAGGCGCTATTCTCATTGGTCGGCGCCAGCACACAGCGGCCAATGAGAATAGCGCCTCACTTCCCATTGAGATATAATGGAGGACTTTGAGTTTCAAATTTACCGCTGTAAGTGAGGGGCTATTCTCATTGGTCGGCGCCAGCACACAGCGACCAATGAGAATAGCGCCTCACTTCCCATTGAGATATAATGGAGGACTTTGAGTTTCAAATTTACTGCTGTAAGTGAGGCGCTATTCTCTTTGGTCGGCGCCAGCACACAGTGACCAATGAGAATAGCGCCACACTTCCCATTGAGATATAATGGAGGACTTTGAGCTTCAAATTTACCGCTCTAAGTTAGGCGCTATTCTCATTGGTCGGCGCCAGCACACAGCGACCAATGAGAATAGCGCCTCACTTCCCATTGACATATAATGGAGGACTTTGAGTTTCAAATTTACCGCTGTAAGTGAGGCGCTATTCTCATTGGTCGGCGCCAGCACACAGCGACCAATGAGAATAGCGCCTCACTTCCCATTGAGATATAATGGAGGACTTTGAGTTTTAAATTTACCGCTGTAAGTGAGGCGCTATTCTCCTTGGTCGGCGCCAGCACACATCGACCAATGAGAATAGCGCCTCACTTCCCATTGAGATATAATGGAGGACTTTGAGTTTCAAATTTACCGCTGTAAGTGAGGGGCTATTCTCATTGGTCGGCGCCAGCACACAGCGACCAATGAGAATAGCGCCTCACTTCCCATTGAGATATAATGGAGGACTTTGAGTTTCAAATTTACTGCTGTAAGTGAGGCGCTATTCTCTTTGGTCGGCGCCAGCTACACAGCGACAATGAGAATAGCGCCACACTTCCCATTGAGATATAATGGAGGACTTTGAGTTTCAAATTTACCGCTGTAAGTGAGGCGCTATTCTATTGGTCGGGCGCCAGCACACAGCGACCATTGAGAATAGCGCCTCACTTCCATTGAGATATAATGGACGACTTTGAGTTTCAAATTTAGTGCTGTAAGTGAGCGCTATTCTCATTGGTTGGCGCCAGCACACAGCGACCAATGAGAATAGCGCCTCACTTCCCATTGAGATATAATGGAGGACTTTGAGTTTCAAATTTACCGCTGTAAGTGAGGGGCTATTCTCATTGGTCGGCGCCAGCACACATCGACCAATGAGAATAGCGCCTCACTTCCATTGAGATATATAATGGAGGACTTTGAGTTTCAAATTTACCGCTGTAAGTGAGGGGCTATTCTCATTGGTCGGCGCCAGCACACAGCGACCAATGAGAATAGCGCCTCACTTCCCATTGAGATATAATGGAGGACTTTGAGTTTCAAATTTACCACTGTAAGTGAGGCGCTATTCTCATTGGTCGGTGCCCAGCACACAGCGACCATTGAGAATAGCGCCTCACTTCCCATTGAGATATAATGGAGGACTTTGAGTTTCAAATTTAGTGCTGTAAGTGAGGCGCTATTCTCTTTGGTCGGCGCCAGCACACAGCGACCAATGAGAATAGCGCCTCACTTCCCATTGAGATATAATGGAGGACTTTGAGTTTCAAATTTACGTTGTAAGTGAGGTGCTATTCTCATTGGTCGGCGCCAGCACACAGCGACCAATGAGAATAGCGCCTCACTTCCCATTGAGATATAATGGAGGACTTTGAGTTTCAAATTTACCGCTGTAAGTGAGGCGCTATTCTCATTGGTCGGCGCCAGCACACAGCGACCAATGAGAATAGCGCCTCACTTCCCATTGAGATATAATGGAGGACTTTGAGTTTTAAATTTACGGCTGTAAGTGAGGCGCTATTCTCCTTGGTCGGCGCAGCACACATCGACCAATGAGAATAGCGCCTAAATTCCCATTGAGATATAATGGAGGACTTTGAGTTTCAAATTTACCGCTGTAAGTGAGGCGCTATTCTCATTGGTCGGCGCCAGTACACAGCGACAATGAGAATAGCGCCTCACTTCCCATTGAATATAATGGAGGACTTTGAGTTTCAAATTTACCGCTGTAAGTTAGGCGCGATTCTCATTGGTCGGCGCCAGCACACAGCGACCAATGAGAATAGCGCCTCACTTCCCATTGACATATAATGGAGGACTTTGAGTTTCAAATTTACCGCTGTAATGAGGCGCTATTCTCATTGGTCGGCGCCAGCACACAGCGACCAATGAGAATAGCGCCTCACTTCCCATTGAGATATAATGGAGGACTTTGAGTTTCAAATTTACCGCTGTAAGTGAGGCGCTATTCTCATTGGTCGGCGCCAGCACACAGCGACCAATGAGAATAGCGCCTCACTTCCCATTGAGATATAATGGAGGACTTTGAGTTTTAAATTTACCGCTGTAAGTGAGGCGCTATTCTCCTTGGTCGGCGCCAGCACACATCGACCAATGAGAATAGCGCCTCACTTCCCATTGAGATATAATGGAGGACTTTGAGTTTCAAATTTACCGCTGTAAGTGAGGGCTATTCTCATTGGTCGGCGCCAGCACACAGCGACCAATGAGAATAGCGCCTCACTTCCCATTGAGATATAATGGAGGACTTTGAGTTTCAAATTTACCGCTGTAAGTGAGGGGCTATTCTCATTGGTCGGCGCCAGCACACAGCGACCAATGAGAATAGCGCTCACTTCCCATTGAGATATAATGGAGGACTTTGAGTTTCAAATTTTACTGCTGTAAGTGAGGCGCTATTCTTTTGGCGGCGCCAGCACAAGCGACATGAGAATAGCGCCTCACTTCCCATTGAGATATAATGGAGGACTTTGAGTTTCAAATTTACCGCTGTAAGTGAGGGCTATTCTCATTGGTCGGCGCCAGCACACAGCGACCAATGAGAATAGCGCCTCACTTCCCATTGAGATATAATGGAGGACTTTGAGTTTTAAATTTACGGCTGTAAGTGAGGCGCTATTCTCCTTGGTCGGGCGCAGCACACATCGACCAATGAGAATAGCGCCTCACTTTCCATTGAGATATAATGGAGGACTTTGAGTTTCAAATTTACGCTGTAAGTGAGGCGCTATTCTCATTGGTCGGCGCCAGTACACAGCGACCAATGAGAATAGCGCCTCACTTCCCATTGACATATAATGGAGGACTTTGAGTTTCAAATTTACGCTGTAAGTGAGGCGCTATTCTCATTGGTCGGCGCCAGCACACAGCGACCAATGAGAATAGCGCCTCACTTCCCATTGAGATATAATGGAGGACTTTGAGTTTCAAATTACCGCTGTAAGTGAGGCGCTATTCTCATTGGTCGGCGCCAGCACACAGCGACCAATGAGAATAGCGCCTCACTTCCCATTGAGATATAATGGACGGACTTTGAGTTTCAAATTTACGCTGTAAGTGAGGCGCTATTCTCATTGGTTCGGCGCCAGCACACAGCGACCAATGAGAATAGCACCTCACTTCCCATTGAATATAATGGAGGACTTTGAGTTTCAAATTTACCGCTGTAAGTGAGGGCTATTCTCATTGGTCGGCGCCAGCACACAGCGACAATGAGAATAGCGCCTCACTTCCCATTGAGATATAATGGAGGACTTTGAGTTTCAAATTTACCGCTCTAAGTAGGCGCTATTCTCATTGGTCGGCGCCAGCACACAGCGACCAATGAGAATAGCGCCTCACTTCCCATTGAATATAATGGAGGACTTTGAGTTTCAAATTTACCGCTGTAAGTGAGGCGCTATTCTCATTGGTCGGCGCCAGCACACAGCGACCAATGAGAATAGCGCCTCACTTCCCATTGAGATATAATGGAGGACTTTGAGTTTAAATTTACCGCTGTAAGTGAGGCGCTATTCTCCTTGGTCGGCGCCAGCACACATCGACCAATGAGAATAGCGCCTCACTTCCCATTGAGATATAATGGAGGACTTTGAGTTTCAAATTTACCGCTGTAAGTGAGGGGCTATTCTCATTGGTCGGCGCCAGCACACAGGACCAATGAGAATAGCGCCTCACTTCCCATTGAGATATAATGGAGGACTTTGAGTTTCAAATTTACTGCTGTAAGTGAGGGCTATTCTCTTTGGTCGGCGCCAGCACACAGCGACCAATGAGAATAGCGCCACACTTCCCATTGAGATATAATGGAGGACTTTGAGTTTCAAATTTACCGCTGTAAGTGAGGCGCTATTCTCATTGGTCGGCGCCAGCACACAGCGACCATGAGAATAGCGCCTCACTTCCCATTGAGATATAATGGACGACTTTGAGTTTCAAATTTAGTGCTGTAAGTGAGCGCTATTCTCATTGGTTGGCGCCAGCACACACGACCAATGAGAATAGCGCCTCACTTCCCATTGAGATATAATGGAGGACTTTGAGTTTCAAATTTACGCTGTAAGTGAGGGCTATTCTCATTGGTCGCGCCAGCACACACGACCAATGAGAATAGCGCCTCACTTCCCATTGAGATATAATGGAGGACTTTGAGTTTCAAATTTACCGCTGTAAGTAGGGGCTATTCTCATTGGTCGGCGCCAGCACACAGCGACCATGAGAATAGCGCCTCACTTCCCATTGAGATATAATGGAGGACTTTGAGTTTCAAATTTACCACTGTAAGTGAGGCCTATTCTCATGGTCGGGCCAGCACACAGCGACCATTGAGAATAGCGCCTCACTTCCCATTGAGATATAATGGAGGACTTTGAGTTTCAATTTAGCTGTAAGTGAGGCGCTATTCTCTTTGGTCGGCGCCAGCACACAGCGACCAATGAGAATAGCGCCTCACTTCCCCATTGAGATATAATGGAGGACTTTGAGTTTCAAATTTACCGCTGTAAGTGAGGCGCTATTCTCATTGGTCGGCGCCAGCACACAGCGACCATTGAGAATAGCGCCTCACTTCCCATTGAGATATAATGGAGGACTTTGAGTTTCAAATTTACCGCTGTAAGTGAGGCGCTATTCTCATTGGTCGGCGCCAGCACACAGCGACCAATGAGAATAGCGCCTCACTTCCCATTGAGATATAATGGAGGTTTTTGAGTTTCAAATTTACCGCTGTAAGTGAGGCGCTATTCTCATTGGGCGGCGCCAGCACACATCGACCAATGAGAACAGCGCCTCACTTCCCATTGAGATATAATGGAGGACTTTGAGTTTCAAATTTACTGCTGTAAGTGAGGCGCTCTTCTCATTGGTTGGCGCCAGCACACAGCGACCAATGAGAATAGCGCCTCACTTCCCATTGAGATATAATGGAGGAATTTGAGTTTCAAATTTACCGCTGTAAGTGAGGCGCTCTTCTCATTGGTCGGCGCCAGCACACAGCGACCATTGAGAATAGCGCCTCACTTCCCATTGAGATATAATGGAGGACTTTGAGTTTCAAATTTACCGCTGTAAGTGAGGCGCTATTCTCATTGGTCGGCGCCAGCACACAGCGACCAATGAGAATAGCGCCTCACTTCCATTGAGATATAATGGAGGTTTTTGAGTTTCAAATTTACCGCTGTAAGTGAGGCGCTATTCTCATTGGGCGGCGCCAGCACACATCGACCAATGAGAACAGCGCCTCACTTCCATTGAGATATAATGGAGGACTTTGAGTTTCAAATTTACTGCTGTAAGTGAGGCGCTCTTCTCATTGGTTGGCGCCAGCACACAGCGACCAATGAGAATAGCGCCTCACTTCCCATTGAGATATAATGGAGGAATTTGAGTTTCAAATTTACCGCTGTAAGTGAGGCGCTCTTCTCATTGGTCGGCGCCAGCACACAGCGACCAATGAGATTAGCGCCTCACTTCCCATTGAGATACATGGAGGACTTTGAGTTTCAAATTTACTCAAAGTCAAACTCAAAGTCCTCCATGTATCTCAATGGCCAGTGAGGCGCTTCTCTCATTGTACTCATGACACAAGCAACATTAACCCCTAACATTCCATTTTATCTGTAATTTCTATAAAACAGTGTGTAGTTGTACTGCCACTGCGAAGTTAACCCCTTATATACCATTTCTGCCTTAACTCCATACTTTGTAGTCTCTATTACTACTGCCAGTAGGAACATTAACCCTTATATTCCATTATTGTTGTTATTTCTATTACACAGTGTATAGTTGTAATGACACTGTGAAATTAACCCATTATATACCAGTTCAGCATTAACTGCATATTTGGTAGTGTTTATAACTCCTGCCACTGGTACATTAACCCCTTGAACACCATTTTGGATATAATTTACAGCGCTGAGTCTGTTGTGGGAGTGCCTGTGGGACATTAACTCCTTCAATAACATTTTTGATATCATTATAAGTTCCTACTCTGTTATAGTCCTGTTAGTCGGACATTAACTCTTTCTACACCTCCACTATATTGCTACCCTCACAGTTCTGCCTACATCGCCTACTTAGTCATATATCTGGTGTTTAAGTCTATTATTTAAAACTCTTAAAAAAAATATATACAGATTCTAGACTCCCGATTCTTTAGAATCGGGCATACAGCTAGTATTTAATATTTTGTGTGACTTTCATGAGCTTGAAATATAAAAGAAACAGGGTTGCGCCAAACTGCTAACAATTGTAACATAGGATCGGTTCAATGACCCCCGTGCTCACCTGGTCTAGTTGTGCTGACTGCACAACTAGTTAGTAGGCTGGAAACCAACCCCAGAAGGGCTCCACGCTGACCGGAGCCGGGGGACAGGGAGTTCGCGTAGTTCACTCTGCTGGTTCACGTGATCGCCTAAAGGGAGTGGTGTTGTAACGTCAGACAGGTCCTGGAAGCCAAGCTGCTGGATATCACGCTTCCCGCGGGGAAGAGATGTGTCCGTTCAAATAAAGGTGATAATTTGTCAGCGCTAAAGATACAGCCAGGACACCGCTCAGTAGATAATTACCTTTAGGTTTTATTGCTTCAATATGGGGATCCCAGTTTCCACAACGTGTTTCGGCGCTAATTGCGCCTTTCTCAATTTCTTGAGAAAGGCGCAATTAGCGCCGAAACGCGTTGTGGAGACCGGGATCCCCATATTGAAGCAATAAAACCTAAAGGTAATTATCTACTGAGCGGTGTCCTGGCTGTATCTTTAGCGCTGACAAATTATCACCTTTATTTGAACGGTTTCATGAGCTTGAAGGACTGCATCCATACGGTTCAACAATGATTCATGCAATTTATTAAAGAAGTCATCAGGAACAGCAAAGAATGCAGTCTTACATGCCTCCCAGAGTTCATCTAGATTTTTTGGTTTTGTCTTCCAAGCTTCCTTTTTCATCCTACCCCAAACATGCTTAATGATGTTCATGTCTGGTGACGGGGCTGGCCAGTCCTTGAGCACCTTGATCTTTTTTGCCTGGAGGAACTTTGTTGTAGAGATGGGTGTATGAGATGGAGCACCATCCTGCGGCAGAATTTGACCCCTTTTAAAATTTGGAATGTAAGAGGTACTTCTTCATATTTTAGGCTATCAATATTGCCTTCCACCTTGCAAATGTTTTGCACACCCCCATACTGAATGTAACCACAGACCATGATCTTTCCACCACCAAATGTGGATCCATACGGGCTCCAGTAGGTCTCCTGCAGTATTTGCAGCGGCTGTGGTGTAATTCTACTGAAGATTGATCAGAGAAATCCACCTTCTGCCACTTTTTCAGCGTTAACAGGCTGTGGGACTTTGCAGATGCCACACATTTTTTTATTTACCTTTTGTTTAGTGCTGGCTTCTGGGCACTGATTTGACCATGGAGGCCATTTCGAGACAGAATCCTACAAACTGTTCTAGTTGACACAGGGACTTAAGATGACCAGGCCAGTTAGAGCTCTGCTGCAGAGGAAGAGGGGCTTGCTTTGGATTTTCTAACCAACAAACGTTCCTCCTGAGCAGTTGTCTTCTGGGGTCTGCTGGACCTGGGCTTGTCAAACACATCTCCAGTCTCTTCAAATCTTTTTTTTAATTCTTTGTACTTGACGCTGAGACACATTAAAGGTGCCAGCCACCTCTGCAGTGGCAGTGGATCTGGTCTTCAGCCTCTTGATAATCAAGGCTTTGGTCGCAGGGTGGATTTTTGTCATGTTGTCAGAGCTCAAGTTGCAGATCAAGTGAAGGTCTGGGGTGCGTGCTGGGTTTCTTTGTATACACACCCACTAATTAACCAATCATTTACGGAGCCCAGGTGAGGATGTATACTAGGATTGGGTGCATTATATGACCAGGCGACAAAACTTTTGTCTTGCCAAAATCTGACCATTCTGTGTTCATTAAATGATCAATATTTCAGCATTGATGCCAATTTATTTTCTTAACCTAAACCACATTTGGGAGGGTTTCAACTTTTAAAAGAGTAATTTATAAAACCAATGGATGAATTTAACGGCAGGTTATAAGTTTTTATTTACATAACATGGATAAGCGACATAACTTTTGTCAGGGACTGTATGTATATATAATATATAAATAATATTTATGAGTACTGTTAATGTATGGGGGTGCTGTGCGTTTATGGGAAGTGCTGTATATATATATGGGGGAGTGCTGTGTTTATATGAAGTTTGCATTGTAGTATATGGACGACTAAGGGGGTGCTGTATAGTGTATATATAGGACAGTGAGGGTGCACCATAGTATATGGGGGTGCTTTATAGTATTTGGAGGACTATGGGGTGCATTACAATATATTGGGGTACTAAAGGGGTGCATTATAGTATATTGGTACTGATTTATAGTATATGGAGGTCTTTAGGGGTGCATTATTTGGAGGGCTATGGGGGTACATTACAATATATAGAGCTAATTATACTATATGGAGGATTATGAATGATGCTTTATAATATATGGAGCCAATTATACTATATGGAACCCATTAATATTTGGAGGGTTCTGTGGCGGGCATGATAATACTTGGAGGGCTAAGAAGGAGCCTTTATCTTTTATGGAGGGCTATTTGAGGGCTGTGTTGGGGGTCATTATACAGTGTGAAGAGGTGTATATACTGAAGGGCCATTATACTGTATGTGGGTTCATTATACTGCATGGAGGGCTGTGTGGGAGGTCACCGTTGGGGATCATATTGTGCTGGGGTAGTTGAAGGGGACACAGTAAGCGTTATGTGGAGGGTACTGTGAAGGAATTCACAATGGGATCATACAATGTTTGTGGGGCACTTTTGTTGGCATTATACTTTATGACTGGCTCACATAGGTCTATGTCCAACAATTTTGCTGCCGTTACAAAGTAATTTTACTCCTACTGAAGGCCCTAGATTCCACTTTCATTACCCCCATAAAGTATGGGGGTAATGAAAGTGGAAACTAGGGGCTTCAGTAGGAGGAAAATTACTTTGTAACGGCAGCAAAGTTGTTAGACATGGACCTATGTGAGCCAGTCAATTTTTTTTGGGGGGGTGAGGCAATTAGAACTTCTGCTATGGGGTTCCATGATTTCTATGTACACCCCTGGTGCAGGATGCATTGTCCCTTTGCTGCAGGACTGATTGGCCATAACTTACATACCAGGTCCAATGCCGCCCCTCGATACATACAGGCATTCAAGCCATGTTTCTCCTGAGTGGTGGTTGGTCGGTGGCGCTCGTCCCCTTTCCCACTCCCACATCCTTTACTCAACCCAATTGGAAGGCGCCTGCTATTAGCTACGGACAGCCCGTGTGCGGTGCTTGTGATTGGCTAAGTGTTTCAGGAGAAGGAGGCGTGGTCTGTTGGAGGAGAAGCTCCATTTTACTAGCTTAGTGCAGTGGCGGCTTGTTGATGCTCAGACTGCAGGTTGTTATATGTGGTGTGAGGATGGTGTGGCATCGTGGACTTATCTGACTAGTCATTGCCAGGCAGCGGCCACATTGAATCTGCCCAGAGTATTGTAGGTGTGTGACAGAGATAATGGGTTGGCAATCAGTGCTTACTCTTGTGCTATAAGGATGCAGGACTGTGTCTACCTACAGGACCCCAGCTTTGCAGCCATCATTGTGTGTGTGTATGCTTGTGCCAAGCTGCCATTGCCATTAATGATCCTTGTTCTGGATTCTTCTATGTGGTTCTTGTAAGTGCGTGTGGTGGCGCTGACATCCTTGTGTTTGGGAGAGGCGCCATTTTGAAGTTCGTCTCAGGCAGCAGAAAGGCTAGGTTCACCCCTGACTGTACCTACCCTTATAAATTCTTCCATAAATTCACATTTCTGTTTGCACATTCTATTGTCTGATCATCTTAGAGGAACAGACAGAGTTCATGTTCATTGCTGAATTTTTCTGTACATTCTTAAAATGGAACAGCACAATATTCAATGAGGTCCTCTGCTTCTGTTTGCATTAGTTATGCAACAGATCTGTTCAGATCTTTGAAAACCATTCTGGGTTCCTAGACCTTTAGGGCGACCCCTAACCCGGTCTGTCCTATCTAGTTACTGTTCATGTTTTCATTAATAGTATTTGAATTATTTGCAAAGCATTACTAATAAATTTGTTTTATGGGTATTAATTTTCTGTGGTTCCTTAGCAATTCATAACCTTGATATCTTTTTGGTTTATAAAACATACCTGGAGATCCAGTGCTGTCAGACGCCCTTTCTCTCCTGAGTTGTGTGCATATTCTTCTATAGTCCATGATGGTTGGGTTCGTTTTAACTCTGCCATTTCTGTTAGGCGCATGTCTGTGTAAATGGGGTTGCTTTTCATGTGGGACTTCAAAGATGCTGGATAAGGGTGAGGACTGAACACTTGTTCCACCATATAGGAATCCCTAGTTGGTTTTGGCATCCTGTGCAAATGAGGTATGTCATGCTGGCGATCCACCTGAACCAAATTACAAAGATACAGTTTAAACTTCATATATCACCTGTTTTGCACAAAAGACAACTTGCAACAAAATATGTTTGGTTTTTGCTTTTATTTTCACTTGCATTTGCTGTTTTACCTCTTTTGATTTGCGGTGCCAGTCTCTACTTGATCCTCCTTTATCCTTCTTTTCTTCTTCAGATATACTAGGCTGTTTAGGGAATCCCCAAGGACGACATTCATGCTGGGAGCTTCCAGGTTTAGACTCACTGGTAGTAATATCTTCAGTTAATGATCGAACAGACCTTTGAGAGAAAAGGTTTTTTTTCATGGCTTTGACTCTCAGACTTTCTGTGGTAGCATTAGTAATGTCTGGACAGCAGCAGTCAGGCTTGTCCACATTACCACTGTGGGACGAATTTTGATCTTGGAATGAACTCGGTGAAGCTCTTGTACTGGAAGTGGCATCACTATGAGGTTGACTGTCGATTTCTAACTTTGCTTTCTCGGGGGGTTGCATTCTCTCATCTAGCTTGTTAAGCTTGGCCAACACTTGGGATACCTCATCTCGCACACCAGAAAGTGACTCTAACTTCTTTTCTATCTCTCCAATTCTTCTGACTAACTTTCTAACACTACATTTTAGTTCTTCTTCTTCCAAAGTCTCCCCCCTTGGTCCCTTGGTGGGTTTGCTGTTTGCTCTACCCAGTGCATGCTCTGGAGAACTTTCATTTTCTACTCGTGGAATTTGAGATAATGATCCACTGCTATTGTAACAGGAGGATTGAGGAATGCCAGAAGATCCACAAAGACTCATATCATCTAGGAATCTGAATATATCACTTATGTCATCACTAATAATTTCTGAATCTGCTTCGGACTGGTTACGTGCCCTACCTTCTATATAGCGGCTGCAGTTGGTTGGGATATTTGGTTCCTTTCCCTTTTTTGCGTCAGTTTGTTCTGTCTGTGTACCAACACTCTCAGTCTTCTCTATACTAAATTGACAGGTTGGTGTTTTTGTGCCCTTGTCTCTGAATCTTCTCAAGGCCTCTTGTTTTTCAACATCTTGAGGATCACAAAACTTTTTTCCATTCCTTTTTAATGCTAGGTCTGGTAAGTAAGAATGATGTCGCTCTGGCATTGAAACAAAATTTGCTGTTGGTAAGCCAGTGCTTGGGTAACACATAGCTTCTTCTTTTCTATTAAAAAATGAGCGTTCGAAATCTGGTACCTCTTCAGTGTTTAGACTCCAGCTTTTTACTGGCTTTCCTATAAGGTGTTTAGGCTTATTATTACTGAACCTTTTTTGATCTGGTAATCCTGAACCAGTTGTTGGACCAAAGTACGTGGACGCCTGAAGATCATCTAAGCTTTCATGCTTTGCTCTTCGAAAGTCTTCCGAAGACGAATAAGCTGTATTTAGATAGTGAGAGCTATATGGCATCTCAAAACTATGATTGAAAAAAACGGTCTTGGGACTTATTTTCCCTTCATTCTTTTTCATTGTTACATTAGGTGACCCTCTGCCTAAGTTATGAAAATCGTCTTTAAAAATGTTTCTTCTCTGTCCACTGGAAGCTGGGAGTCTGAAAGGCTCTTCACTGGGCGTTGGTGGAAGGGATTCCGGCTCAGATAATGGCTGACTGGGAAAATAGGTGCTTTGCATTTCACAGGATTGCGGTGTTACCATAGGGTATGAGTCCAAAGATTGCAATCTCTCTAAGGAAGCCGCTCGCTCGTTTCCTTCTTGTTTAACTCCTAAGAGGAAATTTGGCTCAGGGAGAAATGTATGGCAGCCTTCACACTCGTCTTTGTGGCAACTGGAGGACCTGGTGATGGAGTAACTTCTGTTGGTATCTCGTTTCTGTGCTTCTTTATGTGCCGCTATATCTTTACCACTGTAAACGTCTGTGTCGGATTCCATGGCCTCTTTTTGCTGAGACTGCTGTTGAATGGGCAATTTTTCTTTGGCGGACCCATCATTCATTTGTATCAAATTAAATATAGTGACTATATCTGCAGCTGCTATAATTTTTTTTGACTGTTGATTCTCTGCAGCATTTCTCATCTTGTCCCGGAAGAGACTTGCTGGAAAGCTGGGATCTTGACAGGCGGTGTAGTAAAGGAGACTACGCAGTTTTGCAAGTTCCGGTAGTTCATACCGGGAGCATAAAGATTTACACAGATCTTGGTAAGAGACTGAATTTTGTTTGGAGTCTAAATCTTCTAGAATCTTCACAAGAAGATAGGAAGGGTCCTGGGCTTCACTCATGGTGACTGCTTTCTATGCTCCTACAAAAGATAAAAGAATTTCATTATAACAGATGTTATTCATCACTGAACTATGCAAAATAAGTATAAAGCCTAACTCCACCCAAAACTTTAAAACTCAGGTATTACTACATTTAAAACCACTAGTCTGCATTCTTACAAAGATCCAGGAAGCATTTTGTGTCTTTTACCCCATTCCCACCAAAGTTTAAGTTTTCAATACTAAAATCTAGAGTTTTCATTTTCACAAAACAAAATACGGTAGGTGGAAATGGCCCCATAAATTGTTAGGCTAGTTTTCGCAAATGCAGAAATACTTCATACGTGATTGTAAAGTTCTTTTAAGCCATGTGGCAGGGAATCAGCGCCAACTGACTTTGGTAGCACAGATTTTCCTGGAATAATTTGCCACTGCCATTTGCAGATCTTCTAAGTGCCAGAACAGCAGAAATCCCCCTCAAGTGATGCCATTTTGGAAATTGCACCCCTCTGGGAATTTATTTAGAGGCAACTATGACCCAAAGGTTCAATTCTAGAAAAAAGCAGCTGTGATGGAAGAGTGAACATTGGAAGTATGCCAGTTTAGTGCCCAATACATTGTGCCAAGCTTGGACTTCTGGACACACACACTTATTAAATTGTTTAGTGGATTCTTCCATATACAACCAAACATATGGACTTTAGGAGACATTTAGGCACACTACGGTGTGATCCGGTCCGGGGCTGTCAGGGATGAACCTGACAGCACTGGACTGGGTCAGCACACAGAACTGGAGGGCTAATTTGCCCTCCGGTCCGGTGTGCTGCCGCACGCAGCTTCCGCCGCTGATGTGTCGGTACCGTGGCTCACGAGCTAACCACGGTCCTGACCTATCAGCGACGGCAGCTGCGTGCGGCTGCACACTGGACCTAAGGACAAATTAGCCCTCCAGTCCTGTGTGCTGATCCAGTCTGCGGCTGTTAGGGTCATCCTGGACAGCCCCGGACTGGATCATGCCGCAGTGTGAAGACACCCTAAATCTCCTAAATACACATTTCAGCTGGAGCTCCTGACGGATTTATACACAAAAATGATGCGGGCAGACTATGGGTATGTGCACATGACGTTTTTCTTTCTAGTCCATTTTGAAACCTGCCTAAAAATACTCTAACTAACTCACAAAATGAATATATCTGTTTCTATGCAAAAATGATTTGCTGTTCATATGTTCAGCCTTTCAAGCTTTTCTTTTAACTGCTTTAACTAGCTGTGAGCGCTGACCAGACATTTTATTAACTAAATTTCTTAAGTCTTAGGTCTTGCAGAGCAGGAGGATTTGGGTTCCTGGAGCATTGGGCTGACTTTTCATTAGGGTACAATCTGTATGCTGCAGAAAAATTGAACATGAATGGAAGGAGGTCTGCTGAGCCGGAGGAGAGAATTAGAAAGTCGGATTGTTGAAAGAATGTAAGAGGAAGGATGAAAAAGCAGAAAATAAAGGGGTAAAAAGGTTAGATGGAGTTAGATTATGTTGGGGGGGGGGGGGGAAATAGACTGTGAGGGGGAGATTTATGTCAGTAGCAAATCCATATGTGTCAAAAACAAATAGTGAAAATAAATGTACCCACAAAATTTCAAGAACTGGTATTTCTGAAAGTAAAACTAAAGTATTGATCACAAATGTTAGAATGACGCAAACAAAATGGAAGAGCTTCAGACCTTGGTACCGGAGGAACACATTGATGTAGTTGGTGATGCTGAGACATGGTTGGCTCTGTTTCAGCTACAAAAGGGAGAAAATTGCTCAGTTGGTTACAGGATAATAATATGGACCAGTTATTCGAAGGCCTGACAAGAAGAGGTGCTCTGTTGGATTTGGCCATTTCTAACAATCCAGACCTTGCTGTTAATGTCTCTGCCATTGAAAACCTTGGTACCAGTGACCACAATATAATTTAGTTTTGCTTACAGCATAAAAAACACATACTCAGGTGATGAGGGTAAAAATCTTAACTTTTAAAAGACCACTTTTCACAGGTTGAAGGTTGAACTTAAAGGGACTCTGTCAGGTAATTTTCAGTATTATACTAATAGTACCCTTGAATAGTGCTCAGGCAGACCTTTTAAAACATGTAAAAATCGTTACTGTACCCTTTGTAATTTTCTTGCTGTGACCACCTTCACACCCTGCAGGCAGCTATTTTCAGCAGTAAAAGTAATTGACCAGACTAGTGAATAGTCTGGGCATATAAATGTTATTTAAATAACCACGCCTATCCAAGCTGGTATTTTGTCCCTCCTCTCTGAGCTCTGTGCTAAAGTCAGTCACTGAAATTTTCAGGATTCTGTAGGCTGCTTCAGAAGGGGAGGGAGAGATAGGAGAGGGGAGGTGTTTTGTGCTATGTGTATGCTGTCTGTAAGAGATTTCTATGTGTTTATATGAACTTTTGTTTTCCTACATACATGTACTGTGTGTATCTGCTGAGAAAATGCACAAATGTTCTTATAAACACACAGAAATATCTCCAGCACACACTACACATATGCCGCATACACACAATGAAGATGTAAGATGTGCAACTGCAAAGACCACACACTTCCAATACCCTCCTTTCTCCTCTGCACTGTGTCTGCGCATGGAAAGCTGACCATACAAGAAGATACAGACCCAGAGGAGGGCAGCGCAGTCCAGTGATGTCACTACATGAATATTCATTCTTTGGGGAGTGTGCAGCAGAGAATTAAGTGATCACTCACAGTGATTGAAAAATGGAATGAATATCTTTTTTGCAGTTTACAGAGGATAGGGGTGGAACTATAAACAAAAGAAATACATAAATAGAAAGAGCTTCACCAATTCAAATGATATCAGTTACATATGGATTTTTGACCTGACACAGTCCCTTTAAGGACATTGACTAGGAGTAGCTATTGTCAGGTAATGATAGTGATACAATGATAAATGGGAGCTCTTTAGATCTATAATGGTTTTTCAGCTGTAAAATATATTCCTATAGATAACATGTATAGACAGAAAAAATTAAACCCCACTCCTATGGTTAGAAAGGCAATCAATGACAATAAAAAGGGCATTTTTAGAATATGTAAATCTGAGGGGTCAGCTCTAGTATCTACAAAGAGCTGAATAAAATCATTCAGAAATAATTACAGTGGGTACAGAAAGTATTCACACCCCTTTAAATTTTTCACTCTTTGTTTCATTGCAGCCATTTGGTAAATTCAAAAAAGTTCATTTTTTTCTCATTAATGTACGCTCTGCACTCCATCTTGACTGAAAAAAACAGAAATGTATAACTTTTGTACATTTAATAAAAAAGAACAACTGAAATATCACATGGTCATAAGTATTCAGCCCCTTTGCTCAGTATTGAGTAGAAGCACCCTTTAAGCTAGTACAGCCATGAGTCTTCTTGGGAATGATGCAACAGGTTTTTCACACCTGGATTTGGGGATCCTCTGCCATTCTTCCTTGCAGATCCTTTCCAGTTCTGTCAGGTTGGATGGTGAACATTGGTGGACAGCCATTTTCAGGTCTCTCTAGAGATGCTCAATTGGGTTTAGGTCAGGGATCTGGCTGTGCCAGTCAAGAATGGTCACAGAATTGTTCTGAAGCCACTCATTTGTTATTTTAGCTGTGTGCTTAGAGTCATTGTCTTGTTGGAAGGTGAACCTTTGGCCAAGTCTGAGGTCCAGAGCACTCTGGAAGAGGTTTTCATCCAGGATATCTCTGTACTTGGCTGCATTCATGTTTTCTTAAATTGCAACCAGTCGTCCTATCTCTGCAGATGAAAAGCACCCCCATAGCATGAAGCTGCCACCATAATGTTTCACTGTTGGGACTGTATTGGGCAGGTGATGAGCAGTGCCTGGTTTTCTTCACACATACCGGTTAGAATTATCACCAAAAAAATCTATCTTCGTCTCATCAGACCAGAGAATCTTATTTCTCATAGTCTGAGAGTCCTTCATGTGTTTTTTTTTGCAAACTCTATGCAGGCTTTCATATGTCTTGCACTAAGGAGAGGCTTCCGTCGGGCCACTCTGCCATAAAGGCCCGACTGGTGGAGGGCTGCAGTGATAGTTGACCTTGTGGAACTTTCTCCCATCTCACTACTGCATCTCTGGAGCTCAGCCACAGTGTCTTGGGGTTCTTCTTTACCTCTCTCACCAAGGCTTTTCACCCACGATTGCTCAGTTTTTTTGGATAGCCACATCTAGGAATACTTCTGGTGGTCCCAAACTTCTTCCATTTAAGAATTATGGAGGTTACTGTGCTTTTGCTTTTAGGAACCTTGAGTACTGCAGAAATTGTTTTGCAACCATGGCCATATCTGTGCCTTGCCACAATTCTGTCTCTGAACTCCTTGAGCAGTCTGTTGACCTTATGATTTTCATTTGGTCTGACATGCACTGTGAGCTTCCAAAAAATTAGAAGAACACTGTGAGCTGTGAGGTCTTATACAGATAGGTGTGCACCTTTCCAAATCAAGTCCTATCAGTTTAATTAAACAAAACTTGACTCAAATGAAGGAGTAGAACCATCTCAAAGAGGATCAAAAGGAAATGGACAGCATGTGACTTAACAACGGGCTTGAACAAAGGGTCTGAGTACTTATGACTATGTGATATTTCAGTTTTTCTTTTGTACTAAATTTGCAAAACTTTCTACATTTCTGGTTTCTCCCAGTGGTGCAGAGTGTACATTACTGAGTAAAAAATGAACTTTTTTGAATTTACCAAATGGCTGCAATGAAACAAAGAGTGAAACATTTAAAGGGTGGAAATACTTTCTGAACCCACTGTAAATTAGCTAAAATAGTAAAGGAAAACAAGAAAAATCAAAAGAAATTTTTTAACTATGTAAATACAAAAAAAAAGCCAAAGTTCACACACTTGGGTTCCCATAATAATAGTAAGGGGATTACGAGAAGACAGAATTACAAAATGGGTTCATTATCTCTTTATATACCAAATAAGAAAGAACGCCAGATGATTCGAATCCCAGTGCTCTTAATGAGTCATCTAACATACAATACTCTCTTGGTTAAACGTAGACATAGTCCAAGCTATGTTTGCATCCAAGACTTGTGAAGGAACTGCGCTGTTATTGATGGGCCCCTGTACATTAATATTAGAGACTCTTTAGTGACTGGTACTGTACAGACTAAGACAAAGCTAATGTGGCCCCCATTTAAAAAAAAACTCTAGGTCATTCCCAGGTAATTACACTGTAATTATACCTGTAAACTTAACATCCACTGTGAGAAAAATGTTTAGGGGACTTGAAAGGGATTATGTGAGAATGTGATAAAAAATTATATTATAAATGATAATCAGCATGGTTTTAACTAGGTCAGCACAGACAGAAGTTGTTAAACTAAGCTGATTTATTTTTAGGAAGAGGTGAGCAGATGCCTGGACAGAGGGGTGTCTGTGGACACAGTACTTTTGGACCTTGTAAAGTTATTTAACACTATCCCTTATAGACGCCTAATGGGTAAATTAAAGTATATATGATTAGAAAGTAAAGTTTATAATTGGATTTTGGTGAATGACTGCTACTCTAATTGGCCTCCAAGGCTCAGCGCTTGATTTACTATAATTCAATTCATTTTTTTAATGGAATCTGTCAGCAGGTATTTGCTATCTCATCTGACAGAAACATAATTTTGGAAATCCAATGATGTATCACATAGATTACTGGCTGAAGCTGTTCTGACACAACCAAAGCATTTAGTTTTAGCAACACAGCAGAGCTGGGAGAGCTGCCCCCACCCACACCAGCTCTCAATGGCAGTGAGGTGACAATCACAACAGGAGATGTGTCAGACTGCCGTGTACGTGACAAAGCAGCCCTATAATGATAATCACAGGGTAATAAAACCTTTAGTTTAAGAAAACAATAGCACAAAACCTGATAAGAAAAGCAGTTGATTCTTTGTTTTTAACCCTTACAGGATTACGTCCTCAGTTTACATAGCAAAACAGATTCCTTCTAGGCTATGTGCACACGGGGCGGGTTAGGGGCGGCGGCGGCTGGGCGGACCCGACAGGAAGCTCCGGAGCCGCCCACCGGCTTCCTGTCGGGTCCGTGCTGCGGAAGACGGTCGGGTGGGGCGGCGGTGCACAGCGGGTTAGTGGCGTCGGTTCTGCAGCGGCTGGAAGCAGCACATGATTCTGCTTGCAGCCGCTGCAGAACCGGCCGGTTTATAGGACATGCACATTCTTTGCTAACCCGCTGGGAACCCAGCGGGTTAGCAACGGATGAGCATGTGGAAACCGCCGGTGTGTGCACACCGGGTGTCGGTTTCCATAGGTTTCTATGTTGATCCAAAAGCCGCTTTTGGATTAACATAAATTTGCATAAACCTGATGGAAACCGACCGGCGGTTCCGCTCCTAAACCTTCACTAAACCTTCCTGTGTGCACATAGCCTTAGTGATGTAGCAGACAGGATAAAGGATTTTGTTTCTATTATTGCAGGTAACACCAAACCATGTAGTATAGTGCAGTCTATGGAAGATATTCATAAGCTACAAGCTGACCTGGACGAACTGCGTGTTTGGGCATCCACTTAGCAGATGAGGTTCAATTTGGAGAACTGTAAACTTACCGTATGTATCCAATACTAATAGTATTCAGCTGTCAGAGGAGATTATATTAGAAAAACTAGGAGAGTCACTTTTTAAGAAGGATCTGGGTGTAGATCAGAGACTAAATAACAGCATGCATTGCCGATCAGCTGCATCTAACGCCAGTATCATATTGTCATGTACAGTGGTGTAACTTGAAACTCATTGGCCCCAATGTGAGAACTGCAAACTGGACCCCAATTATTGCAAATCTTTAACCCCTTCACCACCAAGCCTATTTTGGCTTTACTGACCTAGCCATTTTTTGCAATTCTGACCAGTGTCCCTTTATGAGGTAATAACTCTGGAACGCGTCAACGAATCCTAGCGATTGTGAGAATGTTTTTTCATGACATATTGGGCTTCATGTTAGTGGTAAATTTAGGTCAATAATTGCTGTGTTTATTTGTGAAAAAAATCGAAATTTTAGCAAAAAGTTAGAAAATTCCGCAATTTTCAAGTTTTTAATTTCTATTCTGTTAAACCAGAAAGTTATGTGACACAATAAAGTTAATAAATAACTTTTCCCACATGTCTACTTTACATCAGCACTAGTGATGGGCGAGTCCTAAATTACTCGGAATCGCTTGACTCTAGCGAATCCGAGCCCGGGACTCGCTACTCGTTGCGAGTCTAGCGAGTCCAATGTTAATGAATGGGGAAGCGAATAAGAGCGAGTAATGTGCGATTTACAAATCGCAGATGTGTCTCGGAAAGCGCTCGCATTGCCGTTTTGGTGGGTTAAGTGTGTGCTAACACTTGGCAGTGAAGCAGCACACTAGTCCCTGCAAAAATTATTAAGTGCGCACAAGTAGTCGCACAAGCAGGTGGCGTACGTGCTATTTGCAGGTAGGAGAGCAGCAACGCACTGGTCTGCCACAGAGAAAATAAAGCTGAAGGGGTTATTATGACCCAAAATCTATCAGGTGCAAAAAAATAAGAAATAGTACCTCAGCTAAGCCTCTGACTTCAGCTATTAGGAAAGCTGTGTGAGTAAGCTAACCTATGAGGTCGGTCCTGTGTGCACTGTAATGGTGGGTTTACACGTCACGATATCGTTCTGATATCGTATACAACGGCGCATTTCGTGCCCGGTTTTCCCTGAATCGCATCGGCAGTTTACACGCTGCGATATCGGGATACAACGTCCCTACGATGTGTACGCCCCCTGACCCAGGAACGACCATTTAACATGGGAGTGAATGGGTGACGTTGCAGTACACATCGGAGTTGGGCTGTCACACGGGACGATCCGGCTCCAACCGGCATCCGATATCGGGCGGTTGAATAGCACGCTCATTCGACCACCGATATCGGTTTACCATCGTTCCTGCATCGTATCGGATGTTCACACCGTACAACGCAGGAACAATATCGGGTCCAACGCACGAACTACGTGACTTTTGGTCAGAGTTGGACGCCGATATCGCAACGTGTAAACCCACCATAAAGGCTGCTCCTCCCTGCCTGCCTGCCTACAGTCCTCTACACAGTACTCCTCTGTCCTCCTGGTAGCTTTCAGAAGAGCTCTTTGGGTTAAATATAAGGAATATTGAAGTTTCCCTACACTGACTGACACTCCCTATGATCTGCTCCAGCATCTACCTCACCCTGCACTAGCTCAGATCGTCACAGGAATGTGGATGAAATGGTGGTGGCAAGGCTTATATACAGACTCGCCTCTCATACATGACATAAGCATCACGATGGACAGAAGTCAATCATAGTCCTGTCACAACCAACATGGCTGTGGCATTACTGAATATGATTGGCTAACATGCTTGTCCATCTTCACAAGTTTTCTGACCTAACACGCTAGGCTGTCTCGGAAGCTTTGTCGGAACATAACAGATTCTGTATTTGTGAGTCCCGAATACAGTATACAGGACTCGGATTCGTAGACTCGCTCAGACTCGCTGCTGACAGCGGGTATCCGTGAAGCGGTGCGATTGTTTAAACGATTTGCGGAGATTCAAGCTACATAGCGATGTGATATGGCGAGTCTAGCGAGTGAGAAAAAGTAAACTCTGACAAAACTAGGATTGCCATTGACTTGCATTGGACTCGTTACTGTGCGAGTAATCGCTGGGAAACTCGCCGAGTACCGAGTCCTGCGAGTCCCTTACTACTCACCGAGTAACGAGTCCTAGCGAGTAGACTCGCCCATCCCTAATCAGCACAATGTGAAAAAAAAATATCTGTTAGGAAGTTATAAGGGTTCAAAGTTCATCAGTATTTTCTCATGTTTTCAGCAAAATTTACAAAACCATTTTTTTAGTGACCACATCACATTTGAAGTCCCTTTGAGGGGTGTACATGACAGAAAACACCCAAAAGTGATACTATTCCAAAAACTGCACCCCCTCAAGCTACTCAAAACTACATTCAAAAAGATTATTACGGTAACCCTTCAGGTGCTTCACAGGAACTAAAGCAAAGTGGAAGGAAAAAATGGGCATTTTAATTTTTCCAACAAAAATGTTCTTTTAGCCTCAATTTTTTTCATTTTCACATGGTCAACAGGATAAAATGGATCCTAAAAATTGTTGGGCAATTTCTCCTGAGTACACCGATACCTCATATGTGGTCATAAACCACTGTTTGGATGCACAGCAGGACTCAGAAGGGAAGGAGCGCCATTTCACTTTTTGAATGGAAAATCAGCTGCAATTGTTAGCGGACGCCATGTCACGTATGGAGAGCCCCTGTGTGCTTAAACAAGTAAGCAAGCAAGTGACCCCATTTTGGAAATTAGACCCCTCCAAGGAACATATCTAGATGCATAGTGAGCACTTTGAACCCCGAGGTGCTACACACCTTTATCTGTAAAAATGAAAAAGTATTTTTTTTCACAAAAATGTTCTTTCAGCCTAAATTTTTTTTTCACATTTACAACAGGGTAAATTGGATCCTAAAATTTTTTGGGTAATTTATCCTGAGTACACAGATGCCTCATATGTGGCAGAAAAACACTGTTTGGGCGCATGGCAGGGCTCTGAAGGGAGGAAGTGACATTTTGGAACACAGATTTTGATGGCATGGTCTGTGGGTGTAATGTCCTGTTTGGATAGCCGCTGATATGCCTAAACAGCGGAAACCCCCACAAGTGACAACATTTTATGTTCACTGCGACAGCGAGCCGTCGTGACTCAGTGAGTGACATCATCACTCCCCTGTGGCAGTCTCTGACTGCGGCAGGCGACGTCACTCACGGAGTCCCTGCTGTCAGTGTCATTGCAGATTCTGCAGGGAGAAGACACTTGTGCTCTCCCTGCAGACTCTGTATGAAGGATAGTGTAGGGTTATGTGGGAGTAATAAAGATGGAGTTAAGGTATGTGAAGCGGCCGTCAGACGCTACGATATCTTGAAGATATCGCTTGAACGCGCCAGATTAAACATCGCTTGAACGATGTCTGTGCGTGTGACGGCAAGATACGACGAACGATAAATGATCAAATCGCAAGATCGAGATCTGAGCTCCGGACCTCACATCTGACGATGTCGACTCATTAGATAAACAGAATCGACGTGTCTAAACAACCGATATCGTCTACACGTTAGGAACTGCGCGATGCCTAAATCTAGCACGTAGGCGTGGCAGGAATTTCTCATTGTGTCGCCTCCTCAGTTGTGATTAGTTAACCTTAATGGTTTCGGATTGGCTGCTTCTACATTAGCTCGCATTGGTGGAAGATGATGCGTTCCAATTGGCTGTCCTCACAGTGCGCCATTTTTGAAGAGCTGTCTTCAGCACCACACATAGGCGTCGGCTGCACTATCACGCATTGTCATGTACAACTTAATGTGCACCCACAAGTTCGTCAACCTGATAAAATAACCTGCGTGGTACATGAGGCTGCTATAGTGTTCACCTTGTCATACACCCAAACAATCTTGACAGACACTGCGCACACAACGCGGCGCTACGTCACGCCCATGGGATATTGTCCCGTAGGTGACACAGATGTGGTTATTGCCGTGTTACGCCGCGTAGGGCGCCTTTAAGTTTTGTAACGCCGCACAAGGGGGATAGCGGTTTCTACCTTTTTCAGTAATAAACATATTTTTTGTGGTATAGCACATGGTGTTTACACATGTACATTGCGAGGCACATCACAGGGGCATTCTGAAGATGTGGCCACCATGTTTCCAAGGACATCTGACCAATGAGGACGCAGTACTGACCACCAATGATGTAGTGAGGGGCGCGGCTTGTAAACCATGTAGCACGCCTATGTGCTCCAATTTAACCTTGGAAAACGCCCAAATTTACCCCAACATCGTTTACGAGGTTTCTGTGTGACTGTTTGCTAAACGATGTGCACAGATGATAAGTGCATCGCTCATACGACCGCTGGATCGCTGCATCGGAGAATCGTCTGAGCGATATCTGTGGGTGTAGCGTTGTGATGAACGATCTCACACATCGGTCGGGCGTTGTGCAAATCCGACATCGTTTCTAACATCGTTATCTATATCGTAGCGTGTGACGGCCGCTTTTGTTTTATCTTCTAATAAAATTATTTTTCTCTGAGTGTTGTGTATTATTTACTGTTTGCTAGACATTCCTAATGGCGGGGTCTAACATTAGTTCGACATTATGAATCTCTGTCTTTTAGTGCCAGTTGCCAATAAAGAAGCTGGAATTAACTCCTTTATTACCCAGTTTTCCACCGGCACCAGGGCAACTGGAAGAGTCTGGGTACAGCACCAGAATATGGCACCTCTAATGAATGTGCCATTTTCTTGGGTGGCTGTGGGCTGCAATTTGCAGCATGGGGGGCCAAGATTGTTTGGGCCTGACCATGCTGAGGAATTCCAGCCCCCAGCTGCCAAGTTGTACCTGGCTGTCAACCAAACAATTGTTGAAGCTCCACATCGTTTTTTTAGTTGTAGAAATAATTTTTTACAAAAACGAAGTGAGCTTCGCTATACGAGTTATGTTTAGATGCCAGCCAGGTACAACTTGGCAGCTATGGACTGCCATCCAACCCGAGCTGCCTGGTTGTACCTGACTGGACCAAAAACACAGCGAAGCCCAAAATCATTTTTTTTTAATAATGTGGAGCTTCGCCATATTTTTGGTTCAGCCAGGTACAACTAGGCAGCTGGGGGCTGGAATCCTCAGCATGGAGAGGCCCAAGTGTTCTGGGGCCACCATGCTGTGAATTGCAGCCCGTGGCCGCCCCAGAAAATGGCGCATTCATATGGCGCTGTACCCAGACTCTTCCAGTTGCCCTGGTGCCGGTGGCAAACTGGGTAATAAAGGGGTTAATGCCAGCTTTTTTATTGACAGCTGGCACTAAGCCCGAGATTCATAATGTCAGGCCAATTTTAGACCCAGCCATTAGGAATCTCTGGTAAATAGTCAAAAAATACACTACGCAGAGAAAAATATTTTTATCAGAAAAATAACCAAATTCAGACTCCATCTTTATTTTGCCCTCCGACGTAATCCATAACGATGGTCTCCCAATGCTTGATCGTCCCTACTACATCCAGAGACTGCAGCAAGGGATCAAGCGTCCTCTTGATGATCTGCCATACAGTGGACTATCACCAGGACCCAGAGACTACAACAAGGGATCAAGTATCATCTTTTTGTAGTCTCTGGGATCATAGTGATAGTGCACTGTATGACAATGATATGCCATACAGTGCACTATTACTATGACACCAGAAACTACAAGAGGATACTTGATCCCTTGTTGTAGTCTGTGGGGTCAAAGTGATGATGCACTGTCTGACTGATCATTGTCATATAGTGCAGCATCTCTGTGCAAGTCCAAGTTTCAGAGATCACATGATCTCTGAGGCTTGGGTCAGCTGACCCGACGTTGCCATGGAAACGTCGGGTTACCATGGTGATCGGCTCATTGTGATTAGTGACTATGCGCTCCCTCTCCCTGCACCCTAAGTGCTATGATCTTAAGATCACAGCACTTAGGGGGTGACAGAGCCCCGGAAGCATGGCGGTGATGCAGGGCATGTGCCCACCGCCGCCTGCGTCTGCTAGCACTTCTGTGCAGTCTGGTCTCCCTGCAGAGAAGCTATCTGACAGCTTGGGCACAGTGATCCTCTATGTGATCAATGTGCCCAGCTGTGAGATTGCTCTTGTGCAACTAAGACTCCATGCAGGGAGATTGGGCTGCAGAGAAGCAGCAGGCAGAAGCAGGCGGGCATAGTGCCCTGTACCACTGCCATGATGCTTCAGCTGAATGGGAGTGATCATCAGATCATTCCCCATCAGTGTGCAGGGGGTGATACTCCAGCCTATGAAAGGGCTATGACAGCCCCTTTCATAGCTGGAATGACGATCACTGTGATTGACTGTTCAAACACACAATCACAGTGATCGTGGGGGTAGGGTGGGGAATCCACCCCCCGATATGAATCCCCGGTGGATCCCGCAGTGGTTACCGCAGTTGGGAAGTCACTGACTTTCATGACGTTGTACAACGTCAAAGATCGGGAAGGGGTTAATAGTCTTTTTCTGTAGGCCAAAGAGACTTTTGAGGCCCCCTAGGCTCCAGGACCTGGGTGCGATTGCCACCCCTGCACCTGTTGTAGTTAACCTCATGGTCATGTATTTAAAGAGGTATGAAGTTGAGGCTCAGAGGCATAATGTTACCACTTTACAAAACATTAATTTGACCTCATCTGGAATATGCTGTTCATTCTTGGAACCAGTTCATTGAAGGGATACCCTGGAGTTAGAAAATGTACAAAAAAAGAACCACAAAGCTGAGAAGAGACAAGGATCATCTTGGTTAGGAGGAAACATTAAAATAATTAATTTTTTTAGTCTTGAAAAGAGATGATTCGGGGGAGACATGATCAAGGCCGGCCCTTGGCATGTGCGAGTCGTGCGGCCGCACAGGGCGCCACGCTCCAGGGGGCGCCGCAGGGAGACAGCTGTCATTGTTATTTGCTGCCCTGCTCCCGCTCCCAGGGGCTTTGCTAGATCTGTGCGGCTGCTAGTAGACAGAGGACGGCATCCGCAGGGGCGCCCGGTGGTAGCGCGGGCTCCCTGCTGATGCCACTCTCTCTACTATAGTCCTGGCCGCTGCGTTATCCCCCCCCACCACCCTGCAGTGTGAGCCCACCTGTGGAGCTGCACAGGCCTGTGCTTACAGGACCTGTGATGATGTCAATGAAGGGGGAGGAGTCAGGGATCACATGATCAGCATCTCCGACTATGCAGGGCAGCTTCCACCAAGCAGGAAGTGAAGAGGTGAAGAAATGGATGAGGTGAGTTTGTGATGGATCAAGAGGGATGTATAGTGTGAATGTAGCAGAGCTGCGTGTGTATGAGGTGTAAGGAGTGGAGCCGAGTGTGTACAAGGTGTATGGAGCTGCGTGTGTATGAGGTGTAAGGAGTGGAGCCGAGTGTGTACAAGGTGTATGGAGCTGAGTGTGTATGAGGTGTACAGAGCGGAGCCGTGTGTGTACGTGGTGTACGGAGCAGAGCCACGTGTGTACGGAGCAGAGCCGCGTGTGTACGTGGTGTACGGAGCGGAGACGTGTGTACGAGGTGTACAGAGCGGAGCCGAGTGTGTACGAGGTGTACGGAGCTGAGCCGAGTGTGTACGAGGTGTACGGAGCTGAGCCGAGTGTGTACGAAGTGTACGGAGCTGAGCCGAGTGTGTACGAGGTGTACGGAGCTGAGCCGAGTGTGTACGAGGTGTACGGAGCTGAGCCGAGTGTGTACGAGGTGTACGGAGCAGAGACGCGTGTGTACGTGGTGTACGGAGCTGAGCCGAGTGTGTACGAGGTGTACGGAGCGGAGCCGCATGTGTACGTGGTGTACGGAGCAGAGCCGCGTGTGTACGAGGTGTACGGAGCTGAGCCGAGTGTGTACGAGGTGTACTGAGCTGAGCCGAGTGTGTACGAGGTGTACGGAGCTGAGCCGAGTGTGTACGTGGTGTACGGAGCAGAGCCGCGTGTGTACGAGGTGTACGGAGCTGAGCCGAGTGTGTACGAGGTGTACGGAGCGGAGCCGAGTGTGTACGAGGTGTACGGAGCGGAGCCGAGTGTGTACGAGGTGTACGGAGCAGAGCCGAGTGTGTACGAGGTGTACGGAGCGGAGCCGAGTGTGTACGAGGTGTACGGAGCGGAGCCGAGTGTGCACGAGGAGTACGGAGCGGAGCCGAGTGTGCAAGAGGTGTACAGAGCGGAGCCGAGTGTGTATGAGGTGTACAGAGCGGAGCCGAGTGTGTATGAGGTGTACTGAGCAGAGTAACGTGTGTACGGAGCTGAGCCACGTGTACGAGGTGTGCGGAGCCGTGTGTTTCCAGAGTGGAGCCGAGTTTGTACGAGGTGTACCAAGCAGAGCCATGTGTGTACGAGGTGTATGGAGCGGAGCCACGTGTGTACGAGGTGTACGGAGCGGAGCCGTGTGTGTACGAGGTGTATGGAGCTGAGCCGAATGTGTACGAGGTGTATGGAGCGGAGCCGAATGTGTACGAGGTGTATGGAGTGGAGCCGAGTGTGTATGAGGTGTATGGAGTGGAGCCGAGTGTGTACGAGGTGTATGGAGCAGAGCCGCGTGTGTACGAGGTGTATGGAGCAGAGCCGCGTGTGTACGAAGTGTACGGAGCGGAGCATTATACTATATGGAGGAATGTGGGGGTGTATTGTACTATATGTCATGCTTTAAGTGTGCAATATACTATACGGAGGACTGTGGCGTGCATTATACTAAATGGAGGACTTTGGGTGTGCATTCTAGATAGAGAACTGTGTGGGTGCATTATTCTATATGGAGAAATGTGGGGGTGCATTATTCTATATGGAGGTCTGTGGGTGTGCAATCTTGTATATAAAAGCCGGAAGGATTTGTGACCTCACATCCGTCACTTTGTCCCAACGTCCGGCAGAGCTATACCCGCTCAGGGTGAGCCAAGATGGCGGCCGTAAGCGGGCCGGGACTCATAGAGCCCGCTACGCTTATGGCAGCCCCTAACACATACACACACCACACACACACCACACACACAACACACGCACACACAGTCGCCTATACTTACCACCTCTCCTCCGTCTTCTCCACCGCCGACATGTCGCCGCCCCTGGAGAACTGGATCCAATACGGTGTCCGGGAAGTCTCGCGAGACTTCCCGGACGCCATATTGGATCCATGGCTCCAGGGTGGCGACATACTTTCTCCAAGATGGCATCCGGGAAGTCTCGCGAGAGTTCCTGGACGCCATATTGGATCCAGTCCTGGGTGCAGCGACATGTCGGGACTCAGGAAGACGCAGGCGTCAGGGAAGAAGCAGGGACGGTGGTAAGTATATCGGAGTGTGTGTCCGTCCGCCCCACCACTGACCACTCTGCCCACCGCTGACCACTCTGCCCTGCGCTGACCACTCTGCCCACACAGCGCCGCTGCGCTGACCACCCTGCCCACACAGCGCCGCTGCGCTCACCACCCTGCCCACACAGCCCCGCTGCACTGACCACCCTGCCCACACAGCGCCGCTGTGCTGACCACCCTGCCCATACAGCGCCGCTGTGCTGACCACCCTGCCCATACAGCGCCGCTGTGCTGACCACCCTGCCCACACAGCGCCGCTGCACTGACCACCCTGCCCACACAGCGCCGCTGCACTGACCACCCTGCCCACACAGCGCCGCTGCGCTGACCACTCTGCCCACCGCACTCGCTGCTAACCACTGAGCCACCGCGCAGTGCTAACCACTGAGCCACAGCCCAGTGCTAACCACTGAGCCACCGCGCAGTGCTAACCACTGAGCCACCGCGCAGTGCTAACCACTGAGCCACCGCGCAGTGCTAACCACTGAGCCACCGCGCACTGCTAACCACTGAGCCACCGCGCACTGCTAACCACTAAGCTGCCTTACAGTGCTCCATCCACCCTCACCCCGCCGCTTTGTCCTCCATCATCCTACTCCCACCGCTCTGTGCTCCGTCCTCCCCCTGCCTGTACCATTCCATCATCCTCCATCGCTTCCTCCTCCTTCCTTTGTCCGCCTCCTCTCCACCACTCCATCCTCCCCCTGCCTGGGCTGCTCCATCCTCCTCCACCCCACCGCTTCGTCCTCTGTCCTCCTCCTGCCGCTCTGTTCTCCCCCTGCCGCTCTGTCCTCCCCCTGCCGCTCTGTCCTCCCCCTGTCGTTCTGTCCTCCCCCTGCCTGTGCCGCTCCATCCTCCCCCACCGCTTCCTCCGCCTTCCTTTGTCCTCTTCACCTCCGCCACTCCATCCCCCGTCCTCCCCCTGCCCGTGCTGCTTCGTCCTCCCCCACCTCACTGCTTCATCCTACACCCTCCTCCCTCCCGCCACTCTGTGCTTAGTCCTCCCCATGCCGCTTCGTCCTCCCCCTGCCTGTGCCACTCCATCCTCCCCCACCCCACCGCTTCCTCCTCCTTCCTTTTCCTTCCTCACCTCCGCCACTCTATCCTCCGTCCTCCCCCTGCCTATGCTGCTCCGTTCTCTCCCACCCCGCCGCTTCATCCTGTCCTCCACCCCCCCACCGCTCTGTGCTTCATCCTCCCCCTGCCGCTCCATCCTCCCCCTGCCTGTGCCGCTCCATCCTTCCCCACCGCAACGCTTCCTCCTCCTTCCTTTGTCCTCCTCCCCTCTGCCACTCCATCCTCTGTCCTCCCCCTGCCTGTGCTGCTCCATCTTCCCCACCCCGCTGCTTCATCCTCCGTCCTCCTCCCCCTGCCGCTCTGTGCTCCATCCTCCCCCTGCCGTTCCTTCCTCCCCCTGCCTGTGCTGCTACATCTTCCCACACCCCGCCGCTATCTCCTCTGTCCTCCATCCTCCTCCCCCTGCTGTTCTGTCCTCCCTCCTCCCCCCTGCCACGCCGTTCTTCACCGGCCGCTCCTTCTTCAAAGTTCCTCCCAATTCAGCCCTCACCGCCTTCCCCATGCAATCTCTATTTCTATATTCTAAAATACCCGATGCGTTAGAATCGGGCCACCGAGAGTTCCCGGACGCAATATTGGATCCAGTCCTGGGTGTGGCGACATGTCGGCAGATCAGAGGACTCAGGAAGACGCAGGTGGCAGGGAAGAAGCGGGGACGGTGGTAAATATATCGGAGTGTGTGTCTGTGTGTGTGTGTCCGTCCCCCCCACCGCTGATCACCCTGCCCACGGCGCTGCGCTGCCCACTCTGCCCACGGCGCTGTGCTGACCACTCTACCCACGGCGCTGTGCTGACCACTCTGCCCACGGCGCTGCGCTGACCACTCTGCCCACGCACTCACTGCTAACCACTGAGCCACCGCACTCACTGCTAACCACTCAGCCACCGCGCAGTGCTAACCACTGAGCCACACACCAGTGCTAACCACTGAGCCACCGCGCAGTGCTAACCACTGAGCCACCGCGCAGTGCTAACCACTGAGCCACCGCGCAGTGCTAACCACTGAGCCACCGCGCAGTGCTAACCACTGAGCCACCGCACAGTGCTAACCACTGAGCAACCGTATACTGTGCTACCCACTGAGCCACCTGTATACACACAATTCATTTCATCGCACTCCCCTAACTATTAGTAAATAAACTATATATGGATTCTAGACTACCCGATTCTTTAGAATCGGGCCGCCATCTAGTATACTATATGTAGGACTGTGGTGGTGCATTATTCTATATTGAGGACTATGGGGGTGCATTATATTATATGGAGGTCTATTGGGGTGCATAATATATGGAGGAATTTGGGGGTGCAATATACTATGTGGAATACTATGGGGGGGGTTCTGTCGGGGATCAAATCTTGCTGGAGACTAGTCAGAAAGTCTGTTCCCTGAAGGCTTCTCCCTGCTGACTGCCTTGAGTGACCGGTCTCTCCGTATACACGCAAATGGGGTGAATTCACCAGGGACTAGCCTTTCTTGCTACTCTCCTATCTGTCTCGGTCCCCAGAAGCTTTTGGAGTATGTTCTTATTTGAAATGCTGCATTATTTAAGAGTCAACACCTCTATATACAGCAGATAAAACAGGATCCACCATTCACAATAGATGATGTCACAGCTCACCTCCTCCTCCTGTACAATGACTGATAACACCTTTATATACAGTAGATTACACAGGATCCACCATTCACAATAGATGATGTCACAGCTCACCTCCTCCTCCTGTACAATGACTGATAACACCTTTATATACAGTAGATTACACAGGATCCACCATTCACAATAGGTGATATCACAGCTCACCTCCTCCTCCTGTACAATGACTGATAACACCTCTGTATACAGTAGATAACACAGGATCCACCATTCACAATAGGTGATATCACTGCTGACCTCCTCCTGTACAATGACTGATAACACCTCTATATACAGTAGATAACACAGGATCCACCATTCACAATAGATGATATCACAGCTCACCTCCTCCTGTACAATGACTGATAACTCCTCTATATACAGTAGATAACACAGGATCCACCATTCACAATAGGTGATATCACAGCTCACCTCCTCCTGTACAATGACTGATAACACCTCTATATACAGTAGATAAACACAGGATCCACCATTCACAATAGGTGATATCACAGCTCACCTCCTCCTCCTGTACAATGACTGATAACACCTCTATATACAGTAGATAACACAGGATCCACCATTCACAATAGGTGATATCACTGCTGACCTCCTCCTGTACAATGACTGATAACACCTCTATATACAGCAGATAAAACAGGATCCACCATTCACAATAGATGTCACAGCTCACCTCCTCCTCCTGTACAATGACTGATAACACCTCTATATACAGTAGATAACACAGGATCCACCATTCACAATAGGTGATATCACTGCTGACCTCCTCCTGTACAATGACTGATAACACCTCTATATACAGTAGATAACACAGGATCCACCATTCACAATAGATGATATCACAGCTCACCTCCTCCTGTACAATGACTGATAACTCCTCTATATACAGTAGATAACACAGGATCCACCATTCACAATAGGTGATATCACAGCTCACCTCCTCCTGTACAATGACTGATAACACCTCTATATACAGTAGATAACACAGGATCCACCATTCACAATAGGTGATATCACAGCTCACCTCCTCCTCCTGTACAATGACTGATAACACCTCTATATACAGTAGATAACACAGGATCCACCAGTCACAATAGGTGATATCACTGCTGACCTCCTCCTGTACAATGACTGATAACACCTCTATATACAGCAGATAAAACAGGATCCACCATTCACAATAGATGTCACAGCTCACCTCCTCCTCCTGTACAATGACTGATAACACCTCTATATACAGTAGATAACACAGGATCCACCATTCACAATAGGTGATATCACTGCTGACCTCCTCCTGTACAATGACTGATAACACCTCTATATACAGTAGATAACACAGGATCCACCATTCACAATAGATGATATCACAGCTCACCTCCTCCTGTACAATGACTGATAACTCCTCTATATACAGTAGATAACACAGGATCCACCATTCACAATAGGTGATATCACAGCTCGCCTCCTCCTGTACAATGACTGATAACACCTCTATATACAGTAGATAACACAGGATCCACCATTCACAATAGGTGATATCACAGCTCACCTCCTCCTCCTGTACAATGACTGATAACACCTCTATATACAGTAGATAACACAGGATCCACCATTCACAATAGGTGATATCACTGCTGACCTCCTCCTGTACAATGACTGATAACACCTCTATATACAGTAGATAACACAGGATCCACCATTCACAATAGGTGATATCACAGCTCACCTCCTCCTCTACAATGACTGATAACACCTCTATATACAGTAGATAACACAGGATCCACCATTCACAATAGGTGATATCACAGCTCACCTCCTCCTGTACAATGACTGATAACACCTCTATATACAGTAGATAACACAGGATCCACCATTCACAATAGGTGATATCACAGCTCACCTCCTCCTGTACAATGACTGATAACACCTCTGTATACAGTAGATAACACAGGATCCACCATTCACAATAGGTGATATCACTGCTGACCTCCTCCTGTACAATGACTGATAACACCTCTATATACAGTAGATAACACAGGATCCACCATTCACAATAGGTGATATCACAGCTCACCTCCTCTGTACAATGACTGATAACACCTCTATATACAGTAGATAACACAGGATCCACCATTCACAATAGGTGATATCACAGCTCACCTCCTCCTGTACAATGACTGATAACACCTCTGTATACAGTAGATAACACAGGATCCACCATTCACAATAGGTGATATCACTGCTGACCTCCTCTGTACAATGACTGATAACACCTCTATATACAGTAGATAACACGGGATCACCATTCAAAATAGGTGATATCACAGCTCACCTCCTCCTCTGTACAATGACTGATAACACCTCTATATACAGTAGATAACACAGGATCCACATTCACAATAGGTGATATCACAGCTCACTCTCCTGTACAATGACTGAGAACACCTCTATATACAGTAGATAACACAGGATCCACCATTCACAATAGGTGATATCACAGCTCACCTCCTCCTCCTGTACAATGACTGAGAACACCTCTATATACAGTAGATAACACAGGATCCACCATTCACAATAGGTGATATCACAGCTCACCTCCTCCTGTACAATGACTGATAACACCTTATATACAGTAGATAACACAGGATCCACCATTCACAATAGATGATATCACAGCTCACCTCCTCCTATAGAATGACTGATAACACCTCTATATACAGTAGATAACACAGGATCCACCATTCACAATAGATGATATCACAGCTCACCTCCTCCTGTACAATGACTGATAACTCCTCTATATACAGTAGATAACACAGGATCCACCATTCACAATAGGTGATATCACAGCTCACCTCCTCCTGTACAATGACTGATAACACCTCTATATACAGTAGATAACACAGGATCCACCATTCACAATAGGTGATATCACAGCTCACCTCCTCCTGTACAATGACTGATAACACCTCTATATACAGTAGATAACACAGGATCCACCATTCACAATAGATGATATCACAGCTCACCTCCTCCTGTACAATGAGTGATAACACCTCTATATACAGTAGATAACACAGGATCCACCATTCACAATAGGTGATATCACAGCTCACCTCCTCCTCCTGTAAGATGACAGGTAACACCTCTATATATGGGAGGTTGGTAAGACAGGTGGGAGAGGATATAGGTCTTGGTCCCTGATTTTCTGTACCTAGCATAGCAACCCCCTCTCCTGCTCTCCTTGAAGACCATGAATAGATCATGTACAA
>JARQOC010000004.1:111774568-111806336 GCA_033576535.1 Allobates femoralis
TATGCTGCAGATTTTCCCGCACTAAAATACGCAGAATTTATAAATATTACAATCTATATATATTTACATAATGATGTTGCACTATCCGCTCCTGTGTGTGTCTGTATGACCTCTGGACCTTATTGTTATCCTTCTTAAACATGCTGCAGTTGTCAGCTGTAGGTGATTTCACAATGTCATGGGACTTTGTCTCCTTTCATGTCCAGGTGCCACAATATACCTGTCAACATATATGCCTCCTATTTGTAATATCTTATAACTGATAATTGTTTCTCACTAAACAAGAAGTACATGATTATTTATGTGGGACAGTTCAGTAACTTGGCTTTGATCTACTAAGGCTACGTTCCCACAATGAGCTATTAGTGAGTATTTTCGCTGTGTAAAAAACTCAGCATCTAAGGCTGAGTGCACTCGATCAGTAATGTAGGATGCAGTATATTTCCACTGAGTTTAACAATACAAGTATAGTGGATGGGATTTCTAGAAATCACATGCCCACTGTGCTTCCATAGTGCGCAGCGTTATTTCAGCTGTGGTGCGGGTTACCGCGCTGCGCCATCTTTGCAGGATGTTCATTTATTGCTGCGGAGTCATAAGCGAGCCCCAGCGGGTGACTGCAGAGAAAAGTCGCCCTGCACCCAACGCAGATCATGGGCACGGGGCGGCTGCACTAACGCTGCGTTCACCTGCAGCTTTCCTCAGGACTGGAGGCACTGTGTCCGCGACACAGTGCCTCCGGATTGTCTGCACCTATCCATGGATTTGTAGAAATCTCCTGCCCACTGAGCTTGTTTTTGTTATAATCTGAGCTGTGGTGTGTGTTATACAGCACATCAATTTCTCTTGCGGGTATGCAGAGTTTTATGGGTGTATTTTCCCCATAGACTTGCATTATATGTGGAAAATCTATAGGTAAAAAAACGCAACTTTTTATGTGCATTTTAGTAGTGGAAATGCTTTAAAAATGTATCCTTACCAGCTTATCTCTCTCCCTATGGCGGCAGGCAGATTCCTCTCCATAAGGAAGAAAGTTAGTTCCCCAGACCTCATCTCAGCCTCTCCTACACCCAGATCAGAACTCCCACACACTGCACTAATGAGGGGCAATCACCCCGAAATGCTGTGTCTACAGTTTGGGGTTCTGATCCGGCACAAATCCTAAAGGTACTGTTACATGCTTCAATGTTGTAACGATATCACCAACGATCTCATGGGAGCGCGGTCGTTAGGACATTTTTTTTAAGATCGTTGGTGAGATGGCACACGTCTAGATATCGTGGACGATGCACCAACAATGTGGTGAGCAGCTATCGTTCGCACAACCCAGCAAACGATACTTGTTCACTGTTGTGAATAGGCGAAGTCGTTAACGACATCGTTATTGCGGTGTCACACACAACGATGCAGCAGGTTGGCTGATCGAAGATTGTTTGATTTAAGAACATGTTCTCAAATCTGCGATCAACGATCCAACGATTTATCGTAGTCGTATCTTGGTGTCAAACGAAACGACTTACTAACGATGTCGTTTGAACGACTCCAAACCCGTGATGTTTCAGCGATATCGTTCACAATATCGTACCATGTAACGGTACCTTAAGTCATATTAAAAGGCTTGTTAAAGAGTCGATTATAACTTTAAGGATTGCTACCTTTATTGGGTGGCATTAGAATTTCTCACTTCCTCACTGAAGGGACAATTTGCATATTTCCCAGAGGAGCATTGCGGCAATAAGACTCCTTATCAGCTAATCTCTCTCCTAATGGCTGCAGGCAGACTCCTCTCCATAAGGTACAAAGCTCTTTCATACAGCCAGATCAGAATTCCCACATACTGCACTGATGAGGGGCAGTCATCTCGAAACGCAGCGTCTGCAGTTTAAGGTTCTGATCTGGCACAAATCCAAGGTCATATTAAAAGGCTTGTTAAAGAGTCGATTATGACTTTAAGGATGGCTACCCTTATTGGGTAGCATTAGAGTTTCTCACTTCCTCACTGAAGTGACAATTTAAAAATGTATGTAATCCGCCCCTACGTCACAGTGTTCCAAAATATTATGCAAATTGGTTCTAAGTGTCATAGGGTTTTATTTTTTTTCAATGAAACCCATTGATGGTATTGTGTCTCAGGGTTCTTTGGATCATTGAAATCAATCTCAGATATTTGTGATAATTAGTTTGGCAGATGAGCCAATGAAAGGAAAACTGGGTGTTCCACAATATCAAGCAGGCCACAGTTTTCAAGTAACATGGGAAAGAAAAAGGATTTCTCTGCTGCCAAAAAGCAACAAATAGTGCAGTGCCTTGGACAAGGGATGAAAACATTAGATATTGCACGAAAACTTAAGGCAGAATGAGGAAGGTTTCTGCCAGGCAAATTCATCGGATTAAGAGAGCAGCTGCTAAAAAGGCCTTACAAACCAACAAACAGATCTTTGAAGCTGCTGGTGCCTCTGCAGTCCCTCAAACCTCAAGGTGTAGGATCCTTCAAAGGCTTGCTGTGGTGCATAAACCTACTATTCGGCCACCCCTAAACAGTGCTCACAAGCAGAAACAGTTGCAGTGGGCCCAGACATACATGAAAACTAATTTTCAAACAGTCTTGTTTACTGATGAGTGCTGAGCAACCCTGGATGGTCCAAATGGATGGAGTAGTGGATGGTTGGTGGATGCCACCATGTCCCTACAAGGCTGCGACTTCAGCAAGGAGGTGGAGGAGTCATGTTTTGGGCTGGAATCATTGGGAAACAGCTGGAAGGCCCCTTTAAGGTTCCTGAAGGTGTCAAAATGACCTCTGCAAAGTATATAGAGTTTCCAACTGAGAACTTTCTCCCATGGTACAAAAAGCAAAAACGTGCCTTTAGGAGCAAAATCATCCTCATGCATGTCAATGCACCATCTCATGCTACAAAGAATACCTCTGTGCCATTGGCTGCTATGGGCATAAAAGGAGATAAACTCATGGTGTGGCCACCATCTTTCCCTGACCTCAACCCTAGAGAACCTTAGAAGTATAATCAAGCAAAAGATCTATGAGGGTGGGAGGCAGTTCACATCAAAACAGCAGCTATGGGAGGCTATTCTGACATCATCCAAAGAAATACAAGCAGAAACTCTCCAGAAACTCACAATATCAATGGATGCAAGAATTGTGAAGGTGAGATCAAAGTAGGGTTCCTATGTTAACATGTAACTTGGCCTGTTAGGATGTTTTGGAGTTAAATAGCTTTTTATTTCAGTGAATGTGACCTCCTAATGCTACAAATTCAACAAAAAAGCATTTTCAGTTCTTTCAAACATATCAAATGTTTACAAAGTCTACTGTGCGTAATAATTTGGAACAGTGCTTTTAGAGTTTTTTTAATTTGGAAAATTATACTGTTATCATAGGGAGATTTCTTCAATAAAATTTGTGGTATACTCTAATGGGTGATGACTTTTATTACACTGATCGTCATTTGCACCGACCATTTAGAAAAATCAGAGAAAAAGAACATTTGCATAATAATTTGGAACACAGTGTATATCAATAAAGTTTTTCAAAGCCAAATACCAGGAAGTATCAAAAACATAAGAGCTTTATTACAAGCTAAGAACAAGAGAGAAAAACTACAGCGTCAAAAACATAATAAGAATGTAATTAACCTAATTTAAATAATTGGCACAGAAATTCTAAAACATCAAAAGCTCATTGTGGGAACATAGCTAACATTCATAATGCTCACATATTTGAGCCACAGGATTATGTAAGAGCTATTGTAATAAAAAGTTACCCCATACAACTGTGCGAACATGCTACTCCTCATAATGCCCTGCTGGAGTTCATATTAATATAATTAATAGAAAATACTTTGGCACTGAATAATGAGTAAAATGGTGTCATCAGTGATATTCAATAACTCCCAAATGTGTATACAGGTATCCATTTCTGACATTTCAACCCAAAGGTCTTTGTCAAGGTAATCTGTAAGGAAAAATGGA
The DNA here is from genome assembly GCA_033576535.1 of Allobates femoralis. NCBI lineage: Eukaryota > Metazoa > Chordata > Amphibia > Anura > Aromobatidae > Allobates > Allobates femoralis. The sequence continues at coordinate 111,778,553 of JARQOC010000004.1, forward strand.
GCAGGAACAGACATCCATAGGAACATACATCTATAGGCTTATGTGCCATGCTGTACTAGTCTCTTAGAGTAATTGTGGCGCCCCTATGGCAAGGCGCCACAGGGAGGTACTGCACCCTAACTAAAGGTGTGGTGCCCCCGTAGCGGGGAATCTTCAGAGTCTGCACCCCAACACCCAACACATGCCACTTTAATATAGGGGACTGATATTCAGTAGGTCCCAGGGGTTGGAACCTAGAGAGCGGGAGACGGGGAGTGACAGCACAGTCAGACAGTTGATGTGAGGAGAGCAAGCAAGGCAGACGCAGGGGACCCTGCGCCTGCATCAGGAAGGCGCCTCTTAGGAGATCAGCGAGCCAGACACTTGAAGGGGGTTTACCTAGGACTGGTTGGAGCCAGCTGGGGACCCGGGTCGACACCGGCATACCGGAGCCGAGGTAGCTAGATGCAAGGTTCATCCCTAACTACAGACCGGCGAGCTGAGGTCCCTACACACGCAGGGAGCCGAAGCACCCCTAAAGCAGCCCAACGTCAGTCCCGCAGCTGGGTTCACGCCACCGACAAGTGAAAGACTTTTAGGTAACAGACCCCAAAGACTAGCGACTTGGCTCAAGAGGGGCAAGAGAGAGAGAGAGTAACGAGACCACGAGCGCCATATTGAGGGCATTACTGTCAGACTCTGAGGAAATCTTCACGACCTACGGTTACCATACCCATTAACCCTAAATGTACCGTGTACCTGTTTCCATCTGGTGCAAGTAAAGAACCGTTTGAGCTGAAGTGGTGTCTGTTCTCCTTTCATTCGGCACCTGAAGGGCTACAACATCCTCACCCGAGGTGAGGACTACTACCCCCATCCTAAGCCCCGCAGCCCTAAAGTAAAGTTCCACCTGTGGGGAGCTGTACTACCAAAGCTGCATTCACATCACCTCAGCGGCCGGCCGCACTGCTGGTAACCCTATTACCATGTACCACAAGTGGCATCACGATATCCCCACCATCATCACCCCCACTCCGCCATTGAGGGTCCAGGGCACAGAACCGGGAACAGACCAGTCGTGATTCCCCCCACCGAAGTAAACACCTGTCCGGGTATCCGAGTACCCCCTACCCTGTCGACCGACTCATAATCATGATTTGCAATACTAAACCTTTAGACTAAAGATAAATCATCATTTGCAAAATGATGACAGGAGCAGCACACATGCCTCAATGTAGCAATCAGCACCACAGCATTTTTTTTTCTTATTGCACCACTGGAGTGACACTTTAAAGGGAATATGTGAGCTGATCCAGTTACCACAGGGATATTGCCTCTCTCACCAGAGGTGATATTATGCTTGGAAGCAGAAGGAGATCCCCACACTAAGTAATCCCTCACATGCATACACCAGTCCTGACTCCTGGCCAGAAGTGGGAGTTCTACACCCGAGTTCAGGGGTGCTGCCCTGTTTCTGGAAAGGAGGAGGGGGTTAGAGATAGAAAAAGTGCAGGAAGAGAGAGGAAGGTGTAGAGTAGAGTCGGGTAGAAGACAGAGAAGGAGAAGGTCCTGGGGAGTGGAACTTTTGATGAGCTCACCCCAGGCAGCGCAACAGAAGATGCCAGAGCCCTGGGTTGTACAGGTACTGTGACCCGCCCCAGGGCCTTGGGATACCCGGTCCCGGGCATTCTTTCACGGGGAATATCACAAGGCTGTAGCCCTGGTGGTCGCTGAAAAGGGGTTTAAAGTCAATGGGAGTAAAATAAAGGATGATTCATGACGCCACCTACAGTTCCAGTAATGTTACCGGCGCTGTGGGACAAACCTCCGGGGTGATGGTGGAACAGCAGGGTGGCAGTCTTTTCAGATCTGCCTGGCCTTGGTAGTCACTAGGAATCAGGATGCTTTACTCAGGACCCTCGGTGGACTGCCTGCTTTTCCTGTCCGGGCCCTTCCTGCGCTCTCTCCTGTCTCCCCAGCGCTCCCGCACGCTTAGCCTTTTCCACCCTTCCACTCCTCTCAAGGGACTGGGTCCTCCCTATAGCGGGTCCAGCCACTGTCCCCTACCTAGGGTGTGTGTGGATGTGTGTCATGAGGGTCCTTTCTGCAGCCTCCCAATTCCCTAGTCACAGGGATACTACATGCTCTTTTGTGGGTGCAGTTCCCCTATGTGGCGTCCTGACCAGTGGGGCGCCACAACTGCACATCCCGGCAAACAAATCTAGAGGACAAAAGACTGCAAGTTTCCTGGCCACATGTAGAGATTCGGCAGCACAACAGCTTAATGAGAGCCCGGACCTGCAATCAACCCGGCAGTGTCCGTTACAGGTTCATGCTGTCTGCCAATCGGGAGTGAGAAGGAATATACATAAACTGATCTATAGAAAAGTATTTCTAAAGATCGTTTATAATATGCTAATGATGGCAGTGACTAGGCAGATGGGCTTTCGGTTCCTGACTAGTCTTTCCAGTTTGTATGTTATCATGTTGGCCTCATTCTGGCTCTAACAGAGATGCATTGAGATCTTGTGACGTAACTTCTGACTGCCGGCCAGTCAGACGTTACATGGAACAAGATGGCACCGTGGGATCGCAGCGGCATTGATAAAGGGTGTGGGCACTGTAAGGCGAGTATATGGGTGACCATGCTCAATGTGGTACACACAAGAACACAGGACAGAGGTTGAGTCAACTTTAATCCATGTCAACTGGCTTCAAGTGTGATTTAGTTATTGCCAACACCTGTTAGGTGCCACAGGCAAGTTACAGGTGCTGTTAATTACACAAAGTAGAGAAGCATCACATGATTTTTCTAACAGTGCCAATACTTTTGTCCACTCCCTTTTTTATGTTTGGTGTGGAATTATATCCAATTTGGCTTTAGGACAATTCTTTATCTGTTTTTTCATTGAAGACAAATTAAATGAAGATAATAATACCAAAGAATTTGTGATTGCAATCATTTTCAGGAAGAAACTGAGTATTATCTGACAGAATTGCAGGGGTGTCAATACTTTTGGCCACAACTGTAACCTGTAGAGAATTATATCAATACAAACATACAGTTTAAGCATCCTGCGATAAATAGAAGTGGGTCAGGGATAGTCTTTAATGAATGCCCCTCGTTCATTATTGGAGATCCAGAGGCCTAAGTCATGGATAGGGGATACCTTGATTTTCTTAATAACCCTTTAACTTGTGGATATGAACCATCAATGGGATTTTTTTGTCAAATCTGCAGCATGTCAATTCTTTTAGTGTTTTGAAGCATTTTTGACCCATTCAAATGAATGCGTAAAAATCACAAGTAAAACATATGCAAAAATATGCGTATCTACCATGTTTTTCCTACTTACACAATGGTTTTTGCTGCTCAATGTGTACACATCCCCCAACAATCAATATCCACCCTTAACCCCCTCACCCCAAGCCTGTTTTTAGCTTTCTGACCAGGGCAAATTTTACAATTCTGACCAGTGTTACTTCTGGAATACTTCAATATTTGCAGTGATTTCGAGGTACCGTAGTTATTTTAGTGACATATTGGACTTCATGTTAGACTATATTCACACGCAGCGTTTTTGCTTTGTTTTTTGAGAATCCGCTTTTCTCCTGCAAAAATCGATCAGCTTTTCCAAAAAAACGGATCAGCTATTCTATTGTGAATAGAATAGCTGATCCGTTTTTTTGGAAAAGCTGATCGATTTTTGCAGGAGAAAAGCGGATGTGTTTTTGCCACCTTTTTAGGTACTGCATTTTTTCACCATTTAGAATGGTTCCCTATGGGAAAAGCGGATTAGAAAAACGGCACATAAATTGACATGCTCATTCTCATTTTTGAGCCAAAAAACAAATCCTCACAAAACGTTGTGTCTGAATGCCAAATTTTAAAATGCATTGACTTTGCTGGGATGGCCAATGTCACTGCAAAATCGGCTCTGCAAAATGCGCAGCAAAAATACACAGTGTGAATATAGCCTTAATAGTTCATCATGGTCTATATGATTTGTATTTGTGAAAACATAGAAAATTTGTTAAAAAGATAGAAGGGTTAAAAGTTTAGCAGCAATTGCAAATTTGTCCAACAAAACTTACAAAACCGTTTTATAGGGACCACGTGACATTTGAAGTGACTTTGAGGGGTCTATATGGCAGAAAACACCCAAAAGTGACACCATTCTAAAAACTGCACCCCTCAGACTGCTCAAAACCACATTCAAAAAGTTTATTAATCCTTTAGGTGCTTCATAGGGACTAAAGCAATGTGGAGGGAAAAAATAAATATTTTACTTTTTTTACACAAATATATTGCTTTAGCCCAAATTTTTCATTTTTACAAGGGCAACAGGATAAGATGGACCATTCAATTTGTTGTGCAATTTCTCCTGAGCTCTCTGATACTCATATATGGGGTGGAAAACTAGTCTTTGGGCACACAGTAGGGCTCGGAAAAGAAGGGATGACATTTGAATTTTGGAGCATAAAACTGGTTTTAATAGATAGCGGACGCCATTGTGTTTGGAGTGCCACTGATGTGTTTGTACCTAATCTGTGGAAACTTCCCACACGTGACCACATTTTGAAAACTAGACCCCACAAGAAATGTATCTACATGTGTGGTGAGCACCATGAACCCCCACATGCTTCACAGAATTGTATAACATTGAGCCGTGAAAGTGAAAAAAATACATTTTTACCCCAAAAATGTTGCTTTAAAAGATATCTGTCAGGTCAAAAATCCATATGTAGCTGATATCATATTTCTAATTCCTTTCTTTAATAGTGGGTTTACACACAAGGATATCGTTAACGATATCCTAACAAAAGTCACGTGACTGAAATAGTTTGAACGATATGTAATTATCATTCGTGCGTTGTCAGACACAAGGATATCGTTAACGATGTTCATTCTGGCAGCACCCCAGAATTGTAGGGAAATTGACAAAGGGCGTGTGTGCCCGATACGTGGCCATCTCCTGTCTGATCTTCTGACCAAAGCCAGGAATAAAAGACAATCGATTTCTAAGGAGTGCTGCAGTGGAACTTTCATTGGATTGTATCTATCTATCTATCTATCTATCTATCTATCTATCTATCTATCTATCTATCTATCTATCTATCTATCTATCTATCCTAGATCCTGTCAATGAGAGCAGACAGCTGAATGGCCCAACAGCATGCAGATATAGTCTAAATTATGTCTACATACTGTTCCCATGCAGTTTGAACACATTATCATCCATCTCTGCCTTTTTACAGCCCCCCAGACCTCATCGCTTATTCGGTTAGAGTGTCTTTTTTTTCCTTTTGTTATACTGCACCTGCCAATTATCAAAGAAGAATATGGCATCACTATGACTATCAAGCAATCCCAACATGTTTATTGGCTGAAAATTAGTCAGCAAACATGCTAGGCAGCTCACTCGAATATCACGAGTAAACTCCACAGCACTCAGAGTACCGAGTATCGTGGATACTGTACTATTCGTGTGAGTAACGAATAGTGATGAGTATACTCGCTGATCACTAATTTCATCAATATTTTCTCTATGATTTTCATGTATAGATAAATAAATTAGAAAACTTCTAATGTTAATTACAGACAGCACACAGACTGGACACTGATGACTTCCACGTGCAGTCTATGATTTTCATGGGCCCATAGACTTGTATTGGTCGTTTGCATCTGTGATGGACATGGCAACAGCTGCATAACTACAATAGATAAGTATTGTATCCATGAAAAGCACAGCTAGAACTTATACGTGAAAAATCGATGTCTGAATGAGCAAAGCGAAATAGTTCTCCTATATTCAAGTATTCAAAGAGCGTACTATATACTGTATAATCAGTCATACAATTAGTATTGCGCAGTTGCATCTTTAATATTACATACTTTTTTTTATACAGAATATATTTATTAGATAATGCTCAACTGCCTAATCATGCGTCTACAGTATGTCTAGTAAAGTGCAAGCAGCGTGGTTATTTGATTAATATCAAGCAATAAAATGAGAGCTGTAAGTCATCCTCCTAGGCATGATAAGTCTATGCCACGAGAGTAATAAGGGAGCATACCATATGTCTTAATGTGATGTGCCGCCTGCCGATTGGATTCTATATTGTAGATTACATATATTACATTGGATTGAAGGAAATGAAATACTGCATTATGAATAATTTAAGATTGTTCATCTACAAGAGTGCTGCCGCACCTGAAAATGGCCAATTGTCAATGTATTCCAATGTTTTCAGAGAAATAACAGGAATTGTACAATGTAGAGTTTTAGGAAAAGTTATTGTAGAATAATTTTATGGAGAATGAAGTTTGTACTAAAACAGATTTACCAGAAGATAATTAGGGCGCATTCACATTGTCCAAGCCAGGGGAGGATTAAAAGTAGCCCAGGCCAGGGCAGTTTTAAAGGCAAGGACCCCAGTTTTTTTGTATCATGTGATACATAGCTCCTATACTGGCACATATCCCATAAAAATTAAACCACATACGCATCTCACTTCTATTCTCCCAGGGCAATCTGCCCGGTCCACTGGGCTCCAAGTCTCCTTGATGCTGCGCCAGCTGATGACGTCATCGTGCCGGTGATCGGAGCTCTCGTGGACCTGCATTGCTGTTCTTTATTGACGTAGTTCTAGGAAAGCTCCCTTCCAGAAATGCTGCGCTAGGAGAATGGGAGCCACACAAAGGAATATAATGAGGGCAATTTGGCCATGTCTCCCCTTGGAACTTCAGGCCTCGAGAAGTAGAACAGATTGTCCTCATTATAAACCGTATATGGTTGAAGGCCAGACTGCAATGCGTGAATTGGCCATGGCTCACCTGACATGAATGTTACAGTCTCATAGACATGTATGGAGCTGTGATGCTCAGATTGACAGACCCACGACCAGTCTATGCTTTGCAGTCCAAACCCAGATTGATTTTCAAAGACTTAATTTGTTGGGTTTTCCTATGAACAAAATGCATTTTAATCAATAGCTCTTGGAATAATAAATTCCCTTATTGAATGTGTTCAAACAAAATGTTCCTGTGCTGAGATAATCTTTTACATACTGTATGTATTCTGTGTAATGACTGTGTCTGACCATACAGGAACATAATCTGCATGTATCACATGTTCCTAACCAGGGAAGGAAGAATAAGTGATTCTACAGATGACATAGCAGTATCTTGCACCTGCTTTCTTTTTTGAGGTAACACATTTTCCTGCCTGTTTTATCACATAAGCAAGTGTTTATTCCCTTTGTGCTTATTATAAATCAAGTCAGTGAAGTACAAGCTATGGCTGCCACTGAGTATAGATGTTACTGATTTGATTTATGAGGAATTCATAGGACTGGTGTCATGGCAGAAACACTCGCTTATGTGAAAAAACAAGCAGGAAAATGTGTTACCTCATAGAAAGCACTACTTACTTTCCCATGCTGAATTTGTCATGTCCCAAAATTTAGGGATAATTACAATAATGAATTGTCATTGTATTGTTTCTGCTATACTGCTACGTAATCAGTTTGCCTTTTAGGAGACTGTCATATTTCTCTCCCTGTAGCCCAACTAGCATGAACCCCTCCCTTCTCTCCCGGTTGGTGTTTGTCATCAATCTTGCTAAGTATCATCTATACACAGCTCTGGTTCAAAATTGTCTTTTCTACCTACTCTAATTGTGCATAACTTCAAGAATTCAGCTGGAATATAAACCTTCTTCTGGAGTCTTCATACAATCCAGTCAAGTTATCTAATGAAATTTCTTCTTGTGAGTAATAATACATAGAGACACCTGCAGAAACAGTTTCTCAGGTGCCTTACACTCTAAGTCTAGTTATGGAGTCAGAATAGTAATAATAATAATTTTTATTTATATAGTGCCAAACCTATTCCGCAGCACTTTACAATGCAGATGGGACATGTACAGATATTAGGAGACAATACAGAGTAGGAAAAATTCAACATATACAAAGAGAAATGAGGTTTGTGCTCACAAGCTTACAATCTAATCTAGAAAAAAAAGACATCTCCCTGATGGTGGGCTTACACACACCAATTTATCTGTTCAATATCTGAACAGATCTCTGGTTGCAGTGAAATCATGGACACATAGTTCCATTTTGGCTGTGTACAAATGATACAATGTGTCCATGATTTCACTGCAACCAGAGATCTGTTCAGATATTGAACAGATAAATTGGTGTGTGTAAACCCACCATTATACATCTGTAAAGCCAGGCTACAGCTTCCACAGAGATTCAGCAACACGTCTCAACGTCTGCATGTAACACACATAAATTATCAGTGTGTGTGGAAGTGTGTCTCCCTAAGCACAGACTCTGCTAAGGCTGGTTTCACACTGCAGTTTTTTCACTGATCAGTGTCCATCAGTGTTTGGGTGCCAAAACCAGGAGTGTCTCCAAAACTCAGAACAGGTGTCAATCTTTCAATTATAGTTTTTCTCTGCAAGTTCCTTTCCTGGTTCCTCTCCTGGTTTTGGCACCCAAACAATGATAGACACTGATCAGTGAAAAAACTGCAGTGTGAAGCCAGCCTAAAAAGCTAGCAAGCTATTCTGCTGGTGACTTATAATGTCTGATGAGATGACTGCAAGACCCACAATCAGATGAACAAAGTTTAGATCTTAATTCACAATCCAGTGAAAGGCTAAATTCTCTCCTAAGCTCACATGGAAAGTTAGAGAAAACCTAGACATTTCAAAACATAAAATTTGCTGTAATATATCAGACTTATGGTAAAATGTGCTTGTGACACTGGTCTCTGATACTAATCTCATAGGAGCAAAAAACTAACTGAAATAAATGAAAAGTAGATATAACAATTATACTACTGGTAAAAAGAGGTCACAGCTTGAAGCTGTACTGTGACCCTCTCCTCTCAGTCTGTCTCAGCCGTGTAACAGGCAGCTTGAGCCCTTTTTTTTTTTTATTAACATTTTCATTAGCTTTTTCAACATTTACAATATAACATATATCTCATGCAAGGGCATAAGTCATACCATAACTGGTACATATCTGCCCAAAGGGCTATATAACGTTTGAAACATTGTCATTTAAACATACATCATATAATTTTCTCGGTATATATTTAAATTTAAGTAAATTGGGTACCTCCATGTCAATCCGTTTCTTAACCTTTTAGAGAAAATCCCTCCCTCCCTCCCCCCCTTAATGCAGTTTTATATCACCTTGAAGGCTCGATGCCCTAAGTTAACATTTTCCAAATTGCCTCTTATTCACTTCTACTTAGTCTACCTAGTGTACCCTCAAGTTCTGCCATAGCATACCAAGCCGTCTTGCGGAAAGGGGAGATAAATGTCTCAATTTCCGAGTCCGAAAATTCCTTTTGTACAAATTTTCTCCATTTGTAAAAGAATTTTCCTACAAGACGGGTTGGATTCCTCAGAGCCTCCGTAGCTTCAACATATAACACTTTTTTAATGGTGTTGCGAAGTGCCTCAATCCCTGGCATGGACCCCTCCAGCCAATGCCGTAGAATTAATTGTTTTGCTACCATGGCTATTGTGTGGAATAATATGTGAGGGGGACATTGATCAGGCGAATCTCCATGATAGTGAAAAATCCAAAGCAGGGGATTGAGTCGCCCCTCATTTATAAAATGTCCTCTAGCCAGGTATCCCACTTCCTCCCAAAACTGTGTTGATTTCTGGCATGACCATAAACCATGTTCTAGATCTGTCATTGCATCCCCACATTTAGGGCAGTTTATCCACCTATTTTGGTTAGTCGGCGAGGGTGGGATGTTAAAACCCTGAATGGCTCCGTGCATTAATCTAAATTGTGTGTCCCTCCAAAGTTCATTTTTGATCGCCTCATTGTGATTCCTCATTGACTGCTATCCCTGTAATATCTTACCCGACAAGTCGGAACCCCCAAAGTGTTTCCTCCACCTGGAGAAGGGCCCTCTCAGTCTCGATGGTTGAAGTGTATCTCCCAGATTACTATATATTGTGCATATGGACGTGTCCTCCACTCTCTCACACATCAGATCCTTCCATATTTCATTAGTAAATTCCCCCGAGATGTCATTCAAGTGAGTCAAGAGGTGATGGTGAAGCTGCTGGAATTGTAAGACATGAAATCCAGGTAAATTAAACTTGGTCAACACCTCTGCTCCCGTTAGCCATCTCCTCTCACCCACATGCATGAGATCTAACAGCGTCCCCACCCCTCTGGATTTCCAACCAAGAAACAGAGAATCCTCTCGCCCTAAGAGGAATGATGAACACGCCCAGGGATGAAGTCTCCCCGAGATCCTCCAGGAAAGACCTTGTTTAGAACGGACATTCTTCCAGGTCATAACCGTGTCTCTATAAATCGTTGTGTGCTTCAAGTGGCGCAGCATCATAGAGAGGGGTGTGTGTAAAAGTGACGACAAGTCCCATGGCCCTGCATATTCTCCTTCCAGTTCTATATCGGAGAATCTATTCGCCCCCCTGATCCAGACAAAGCACGTGCCGCATGATGCATGCTAGATTGTACCCTCTAACATCAGGCAGTTGTAAGCCTCCCCTCTCCCTGGGCTGAAGCAGAGTACCAAAGGAGATCCTGGGTTTCTTTCCCCTCCAGACGAACCTGGAAAAGGCACTATTCAGCCTCTTAACATCTAAGTGCGTCAGTAGCAAGGGTATTGTCTGAAGTGGGTATAAAAGTCTGGGAAAACTAATCATCCTATTTAAGTGTCCACGTCCTAATAACGACAATTCTTGCTCTATTTTAGCTATAATAGGGATATAATTATACCTATACATCAGGCCCATCGTCCTTGCTAGATGTACCCCCAGATATTGGATACTTTCTTGAGCTACCCGAATGCCTCCCAGTGCTTCAACCCTTCGTGGCGAATAATGTTTACGTATAAAAAAGATCTCACATTTGTTTCTGTTCAGTCGAAAGCCAGAGAAAGCGCCTACTCTTTCGATGGCATCTAAGACGTTGACTAGATCTCTTCCCGGGTTCTGCATAAAGAGCATGATGTCGTCGGCGAAAAGAGAGACCCTCACATCCCTTCCCCCCACTCTTAATCCCTCATATAACTCGTGAGTATCGAGATATATTGCCAACGGTTATATGGCCAAATTGAAAAGTAACGGGGATAGTGGGCATCCCTGTCTCGTTCCCTTTTTTAACACAAATGTATCTGATAGGAAACCCGGTGTGCTTACACAGGCTTTCGGAGTATTATAGAGGGAACGTATATATTGTCTGAAGGGGCTATCAAACGCTTTTTCGGCATCTAGGGTGATCACGGCTGGATCACTATCCCCTCCCTCCCCTCTTTGCCTTGCGACATCTATTAGGAGCATTGCTTTACGTATGTTTGTGACTGTGGAGCTTCCTTTCACAAAACCAGCTTGGCGGGGGTGAATTAGTCTAGGAAGAACATTAGCCAATCTGTCCGCCATAATCTTTGAGATTACTTTCAAGTCCTCGTTTATTAATGAGATTGGCCTATAGCTGGCAGGGTCAGTCAGTGGCTTTCCTGGCTTCGGGAGTAACTTAGTGTGGGCTAGATTCATTCTCTCTGGTATGGGCCTTCCCTGTAAAATGGAGTTGTATAGATCTTTAAGTACCGGGGGGATCTGTTCCCTGAGGGATTTAAAAAAGACCCCTCCAAAATCATTCGGGCCTGGCGCTTTACCCGAGGGCAACTGTCTTATCACCATGTCAATATCTTCTATAGATATGGGTGCGTTTAAGTATTGTTTATTATCTTCTGTCAACCCTGGTATGACAATGTCTTTTAGCCAGTCCATGCCTCCCAATTCCCCTCTAGTTTCATATTTATATAGGGATGCATAAAACCTTCCCAATACCCTGGTGATGTCTTTGGGTCCAGACCAAATATTTCCATGCCTATCTTTAATTTCTAGTATGGGTGTCGCCGGGTGTCTCCCCTTCGCTAGGCGTGCAAGGAGGCGACCAGCCTTATCTCCATATCTGTGTAACTCTATCTCTAATCTACTCCTATACATCTCTTCCTTCTTGCTTGCCCATACGTCAAATTCTTTCTTCGCTTCTAGCCAACTTTGTTTGTCTCCCTCTGTCATTGTCCGTTTGTATTGTTGATAAGTTCCTCTTACTGTCATACTAGATTTCAGGTATTGTTCCTTGATTTTGACCTTCAAACTCGCCTGGTAGGCCATGACATGCCTCTTTAACACCACTTTAGCCGTTTCCCAAAAAAGCCCCGGGTCTTCTTCGTGTGTCTCATTATTTAACGTGAAGTCAGTCCACCATTCCTTTAACATATTATTGAAATTCTCTTCCCGTGTCATGGTGTCGGGGAATCTCCAAATATAGTCTGTACCCTTTTGATGCATTTCCCTTGATTCCACAACCACTGGGCTATGATCGGAAATTACCATACTCTCTATAGTTGTGGCGGCTACTCTCTGAAAAAGTAGTGGCGATGTGAGGAGCATGTCAAGTCTCGACCAAGACCCATGTGGATGTGAAAAAAGAGTGAAGGCCATCTCCAATGGATGCATCACCCGCCAAGCGTCTGTTAGGTTGCAGTGTTGAAACAATTTCTCTAAGAAGCTTTCCCGAGGGGTTCCCTCCCCCACTCTAGCTCCTGAGGCCCGGGGGTCATGATACGTCTGTCCTCTAACTCATGTACCACCATATTGAAATCTCCTTCCTCTATACGAAGGGCGTGATGGTCCGTCAATAGATCATTTTCAAGGGACTGGAGGAACAACTTTTGAGCTGAATTTGGTGCGTATAAGTTGTATATACTAAAAATGTCTTCTTTAATCTGCAAAGTAAGGTGAATCAGTCTACCCTCTTTATCTTTTTTTTCTGAAATTAATGTGTGAGCCAAGGATCGCCGCACCAGCACAATAACACCTGCCTTTTTTCCCATCACCCCTGAGCCATAGACCTCCCCCACCCAGAGCTTTTTGAGGTGGAAAAAATCTTCCTGGGCCAGGTGAGTCTCCTGTAGAAGGGCAACATCAACATGCAGCCTATTGAGATGTCTGAGAACCATCATGCGCTTTGAGGGAGAGCGCAGACCCTTGACGTTCCACCTAACCATAATCAGTGTGGACCATCAGTGAAACACAGTAGGATGATCGCCCGAATATCCTAAAACCGAAACCAAGACGCCTCTGAGCACCACGTTCATTTCTGGCATCTGAGTAAACTTGAAGAGCACAGCTGGAAATGGAGACATATTTCGAGTCACCATCTTGCATTAACCCGTACCTTACTGTAGTAGACACTCCCCCCCTCCCCTTATGTCTCCCCTCATTCTTATCTCTATCGTCATATGGACTTCTCTTTCTTCCTCCATGGCATACGTCGCCCCAAGGATAGGCCGCAGGTGATCTGCCTCCCTCCGAGTACTGATGATTTAGTCATATATTTAATTCCAACCCCTTAATGAAAAAAGAAAACAAAGAGGGAAGGAGCGACAAACAAGCAAACAACCTAATTTTACCCCAATGTAATTCCCTCCTTTCTATATATTAGCATTAGTGCAGCCCTGCGTTATCAAATGTTTTTTTTTTTGGCTACAATTAATCTACGTTTCTGTACGATACATACTTCCCATCCTTCAGTCTTCTGCCCAAGCATCATGTTTCCTTCATACGCCTCCCTCCCATTCACATCCGACCCCCTCCCCACCTCACTATGGGCCCTTTAAAACCCCTTTATCAACCCTGGTTACATTATATCTAACTAAGCAAACTACTTAATACACTTGTTCAAAAGTCATGCCATTTTATCTAGGTGGATCTTGATCTCGTTTTCTTCCTGGGCGTCGACTGGCGGTTCGTTTGGGGCGTATTGTATCTTTGGGGATTTCCACTGTTAGTGCCTTCTGAACGCAGCCTGTAGTGTCTTACAGAGTCTTGTATTTGGGCTCCAGTTTCTGTGAAACCTTGCGAGCTCCCCTCTTCTGAAGCTGTTTCGCGATCTTTAGGGCTATTTGTTGTCGCTTTGTTGTTGGGAGTTTGGTCAGGGAGTTTGTCACCCATGCTGATTATTGCCATGGCCTCATCTGGCTCAGTAAAAGATACCGAGGAGCCATCTCGTGTGCGAAATCGCAGGGTGGCGGGATACGCTAACTGAAAACGTATGTTACGTCTGTAGAGGTTAGTACACACTTCACTGAATGCTCTCCTTCTGTTGGCAACTTTAATAGAATAGTCTGCATATACCAGCACCCTGTGCCCCCTGATAGTAAGAGGTATCTTTTTGGCCTTATAGGCTCGTAGGATCTCCTCCTTTTCTCTGTGATTTAAATACTGAGCTATAGCATGTCTTGGCTTGCTCCCTGCTCCTCCTCCCACGACTCCAGCATCTTCAGGTGGGGAACTCCTAGGGGGGCCAATCCTGTGCGTGCGCTCTGTTAGGCATCTATGTGTCAGGCCCAGGGTTTTCGGGAGGTCGACTTTGAATATATCTACGAGCTGGGCAGGTATAATGGACTCTGGGAGGCCGACTATTTTGAGGTTGTTGCGTCGGTCTCTGTTTTCAATATCCTCTAATTTATTAAAGGCATATGCTGAGCGTCGCTGCAGGACCTGCATCTGTTTTCTAGCTCCTCCACCTTCCCCTCAGCCGCAGCTATTCTGCCCTCTGCTTCTATTAATTGCTGGTCTTGGTGTCCCAGCTTGTTGTTTATGTCATGGGTGGTGGCAGCTACCAGTTCTGCGACTGCAGATTTCAAATCAGGTGCCAGATATGAGGACATCCCCTTAGCCAGGAGTTTGTAATCAAGCCATGGCAGTCCTCTACATGCACTTTCTTCCCTTCCCCCACGCTCTCCTGCTCCTCCGCCCGCCATCTTATCTTCTCCCCTCCAGTGTACCTGGACTTGTGCTGCCTCCGTTGTATTCCGGTCCTGTCTCCCTCCTGCGGTCTCTGGAGCCTTCTCAGCCGCGACCGGTCATGGAGGCGCCGGAAGCGGAAGTTAGCTTGAGCCCTTTTTGTGTTATTCTTCTCCAGTGCATCTCCTGAGACCTATTATGCGGCTGTGTCTCCTGGCCTATTTGGTGGGCGAGCAACTTGGAATTCCCACCCTCCTGTGTTGGTTGCTGGGCTTAAAGTCCCTAGCAATCTTGGACTCCGGTGTCTGTCCTGCGCTTGGTATTGGGGTGAGCCAGCTGTGCTCCACTCCCCACACCTTTTCTCCACTTCCCTCACCTTGGGTCCCTCACGCTGGCTAGTTAGTTTCCTCGGACGGGCCTAGCACGGCTCCCGACCATAGGATGTCTTCTACAGTCCTCCTAGGAACTGAACTGCCTGACCCCACCCCCCAGATCAGAATTTATAGGGGACCTGCCCTGAACTCGGTGGTGTAGAGCTCCCCTTCTGGCCTGGAGTTGAGAAGGTGTTGTGCATGTGTTTCACCTGAGGTGGGTACCTTTCCTTGCTTCCAAGCTTAATATTGTGGCAACCAGACCCTGGGTGCCACTTATCCAATGGAAGAGAGCGATCTACAAAGCCAATATAGTCATCAAAGATTTTTTATTTCACCATCCTCAGTGCAACATCTCAATCCATAATAGGATCAGACCACTTTTAATGTGCTAAAAAAAAATCGGGCGTATGTGTTGAGGAGAGCCATAGGATCAAATAATTAATTAACCTTAAGACATAAGGGCATGGGAGAAACGGTCCATAGAGTGTAATATTTTACATTGCATAAGCTTAATTCTGACTTACACATGGCTGCCATTTCCTGTTTCATCACACCATGCCCTGATATGTAAGATGGTGACTGGATCTATGACTACATCCTGTTCAACTAGGTAGTTCCTGGAAGAAGCTGAATTCCATAGAAGGGCTGACCAATCACAGAATGGACATATCATCTGGAGATACTCGATCAAGTCCACACCCCCTGATGACCTCATGGATCCACCCATGCACTAGCCCATTATCCAACCCACTGACCAATGAATACATCTGAGTAGGGCTGGCTGAGCCCCTTACTGAGGAAAACCTCATGCCTCATAAAATAAAGGTCACTTGGGATTGCACTTTAGGATGACCAAGGAGAGTATACATCTGACTGTGCGTCTGGTATCATACTTTCATGACGGTACTTGGTCTATATCTATTTGGTCAGGAGCAGGCAACTTATTAATATTATAAAATATTTATCCATAACATACCGTATATACTCGTGTATAAGCCGACCCGTGTATAAGCCGACCCCCCTACTTTTGCCCCCAAAATCTGGGAAAACCTATTGACTCGTGTATAAGCCGAGGGTGGACCCCAGCACAGGTATACAGCTCCCAGCAGTGTGGTATACAGGCCCCCGCAGTGGTGTACAGGCCTCCCCAGTGGTAGTATACAGCCCCCAGAAGTGTGGTATAAAGCAGCCTCCCCAGTGGTACATACAGGCCCCAGCAGTGTTACAGCAGCCTCCCCAGTGGTATATACAGCAGCAGCCCCAGAGATATATACAGCACGCCCAGTGGTAGTATACAGCAGCCCCAGAGATATATACAGCAGCCCCAGTGGTAGTATACAGCAGCCCCAGAGGTATATACAGCAGCCCCAGTGGTAGTATACAGAAGCCCCAGAGGTAGTATACAGCAGCCCCAATAGTAGTATACAGCAGCCTCAGTGGTATATACAGCAGCAGCCCCAGTAGTAGTATACAGAAGCCCCAGTGGTAGTATACAGCAGCCCCAGTAGTAGTATACAGAAGCCCCAGTGGTAGTATACAGCAGCCCCAGTGATAGTATACAGCAGCCCCAGTAGTAGTATACAGCAGCCCCAGTAGTAGTATACAGCAGCCCCAGGGGTATATACAGCAGCCCCAGTAGTAGTATACAGAAGCCCCAGTGGTAGTATATGGCAGCCCCAGTAGTAGTATACAGAAGCCCCAGTGGTAGTATACAGCAGCCCCAGTGATAGTATACAGCAGCCCCAGGGGGTATATACAGCAGCAGCCCCAGGGGGTATATACAGCAGCAGCCCCAGGGGGTATATACAGCAGCAGCCCCAGAGGTATACAGACCCCCCCCATAGGTAGTATACAGGGGCCCCAGCTGTATACAGCAGCCCCAGCTGTATACAGCCCCCCCGTGGTAACCAGGGCCCCCCTTGCTGCACCTGTAAAGGAAGAAGTCAGTATACTTATCGCTGCTGCCGCCGCCGCTCCGCTTCTCGGTCACCGCGCTGCACCGGGTCTTCACGCTTCCTGTTCCTTCTCCGGCGCTCGAACAATGACGTCATTTCCTGAGCGCCGGAGAAGGAACAGGAAGCATGAAGACCCGGAGCAGCACGGTGACCGAGAAGTGGAGCGGCGGCGGCGGCGGCAGCAGCGATAAGTATACTGACTTCTTCCTTTACAGGTGCAGCAAGGGGGGCCCTGGTTACCACGGGGGGGCTGTATACAGCTGGGGCTGCTGTATACAGCTGGGGCACATATATGTTATATGATTACCATATATACCCGTGTATAAGCCGAGGGGGGACTTTTCAGCACATTTTTTGTGCTGAAAAACTCGGCTTATACACGAGTATATACGGTATGTACTTCGCCTTATTCAGAGTAAAAGAAGATGTCCAGGATTTTTGCCTACTGCCTAAATATGAAAACCAGTTAAATGGGTTGTCCAAGCTAAAAAAGTCTGTAGTCACTATACATGTCTGCAGACTTGAGAGTTCGCACAGTGCACGTTGTTAGGATTATTTCGTGCTGGCAGCAAGACTGGGCCATTATGTGATTGCAAGTATGTGATATGCATACTTCTGGTCACATTCTGACTAGAGGTACACATTTCACTTAATTGACGTGTATTGAGCAGGGCCACGCACGTCTAGTTGGAATATGGCTTGGACTATGCATATCGCATACTTGACCCCCAACTCCCAACATTGGAGAAACCTGGGAGCATGCGCTTGGCAAGATGGAAGAATCCATATAGAGTAGCTGCAGACTTTTCTGTCAAATGCTGAGGTATCTAATCTGATGGTCTCTCTATCTGAAGATCATTTCCATTACATAGACAGAAGTATTGGATCCCACCTTTTCATTGAATTCAGTGTTTTCATTAATTTCATCATTTATACAAGTATTATATTATCATTATTATAATAGCAGCACCATTTATTCCATGACGGTTTTCATGTGTAGAGGGTCATACATAGACAAGTACAATCTTCATGAACAATACAAGGCACATATAGGTACAGGAAGAGAGACGACTCTGCCCACGAGGGCTCACAGTCTACAAGGGATGGGTGAGGATACAGTAGGTGAGGAGAGAGGAGGAAACTGCAGAGCAAAACATCCTCTGGCAGTAACATCAGCACAAAAAACTGAGTGTTCAGAACTTCAAGAACTTCATGGCATGGATTTCTATGACCATGCAGCCTTACATTACCAAGCACAATACCTTTGGGTGAAGTGGCGTAAAGCACACCACCACTGGACTCTCGAGTATGATGTATGAGTCTGGATTTGGCAGGAGAACATTGCTTACCCAACTTTATTGTGCTAAGGGTAAAGTTTGGAGAAGGAGGGATAATGCCATCAATAGTTTTTTTCAATGGTTGGCCTAGGCCCCTTATTTCCAGTGCATCATATTTTGGACAGCTGTTCGCCACCAACTGTGTGGGAACAGTTTTAGGAAGGCCTTTTTCTCTTCCAGTATGATTGTGAGCAAATGCCAAAAGTAAAAGTCATATTTGAGTGAGACTGGTGTGGAAGAACCTGAGTGGCTGCAAAAAGCCTTGACCTCAACCCCATCCAACACCTTAATTATGAAGTGGAATGGAGATTGTGAGCACGATGTTCTTGTCCCACATCTGTATCTTACTTGACAAATGGTCAGCTGGAAAAATTAGTAAATTCCCACAGACACCTCCAAAATGTAGAAATCCTTCTAGAAGTTGTTTTAGATGCAAAGAAACTTTACATTAATACCTAAGGATTTGTCTTGAACGCTTATGTAGGAGTAACGTGTAGATGTCCTGATACTTTTGTCCATATGTTTTTGCACTCCTATTAAGAATTTTAGACTAAGCTTTGCAAGTAAAATAGTAATAACTCAAAGCTGTCATCCAGTATGATCCAGTATAAGAAGAAGATTGTGTATGTGGAGGCCTGTGGTGCTGAGCGCTGATGGTGGCCTTAAGAATGTTATTAACTGTTCAGTTTATTAAGCAGAAGTTAATTACTCTGGTCTGTTGGCGATGAGCTCACACCCCGCCTGACATCTTCAGATTTAATAATTAAGAGTATCAATAACATATTCATATTACAGTCATCTACAAAGGCCATGTATTCATGTCCCATACAAAATAAAAAACCTCATAAATAAATTTCTCTCCGGTTATTTTATTTCATCCAGTGGTGCATGCAGAATAAAAATAATCCAGTTGATAGCATTTATATTACATGAACGATGAGCACACCGTCGTCTATAGACATAAGCTGTATTTCTAGCATAATACTTTACAAGATGCCATCAGTGTTTACGCTGCATCTTACTGTCCAAGTGGCTATTCTCTTCATTGGCATCAAGTGTCAGATTCTTCTATTTCTTATTTCAGATGCAGACTGGTAACTGTATATCTCGGATATGGTAAATACTTCACATTAAAGGACATTAAAGTTATGCAATTACTTCAGCCTTAGGGTACAAGTCTGCAATCACTTTGTGACTGCAGACTTGTGAAGCCTCACATTGTGCACGCTGAGGATTCTTCGATGCTGAGAGCAGCGGGCACGTCAGCACAAGTATGGGATTTTCATACATGCGGTCACATGCCAACTTGACTTACAGCCTCTGTTATTGTAAGTATATTGACCAAGGACAGATATGTCTGGTGAGAATGTGGACAGAAGTATGAAAATCACTCATGGGAGCCCGCTCCTGGCACTACAGAATCCTCACAGTGTGCGCACACAAGTCTGCAGTCACAGAGTGAATGAGACTTGTACCCTAAGTCTAAACAACCCCCATAAATCTCCTATGCTCCAAAGTGCCACGTTCACATGATACACTTGTGTTGTGCTGCTTTTTTATAGCCGCAATTTTGGACAATGCTGGCGGAAAACAAAGCTTGATAGCATAATGTGACCAAGACCTTACTGCTCCATAAACCTTTAGGTCTAGTTCAGATACCAATTTCTCATCTACTTGTTTTATCTGTGTGTTTCACCAGTAGAACTTGTATTGATAGTCTATGGGGTGGTTCACGTGTCCTGAAGGGAGTGACCAACTAAGGGTTTATCTGTAAGTGTCAGCAAGCAGCCATTGGAATTTTTCTAGGGAGGTTACACTGTTCATCATGTTGGAAGTAACCAGTTGTCCCTGGCTTCATATCACCTCCTATGTGTGGCTGCCAGCAACCAAGGAAGCTGGTAACTTATATATGCTTTTATCTCTTGTATTATCATCTGTATTTACTATCTAACCCTTGTGTATGTTTATCAATCATGTAAATCATGTTTTGTCTAGAGTGCGATTAAATAAATAACTTAATCTTTGGTTGCTCTTTTATCTCGATCCATGAATTTACACGTCCGTGTTCTTGGTTTAACAGTACATGCTACCTGGGCTGGTTTATGTCCTGATATAATACCGTCTGAACAGGGGTGTCTGTGTAAAACTGTTCCAAGCTGATCTTACATATCCCCATGGAGTATCTAATGTCAGGTTTTGGTAAAAAGTGACCAGGCTGTGTCACATGACTCTGACATATTAAAGATATCAGTGGGAGGCTACTAGGTGTGATCCATCACAGACTTCATATGGAAGTCACACCATACTGTGAACTATCCAATTAGAAATTTGTAAAAACGTGAGAAACTCCCAAAAAATGTTATAAAAAGTTCTTTAAAACCCCTTTAGGAAACAGTTTACGGAATAAAAAACTTCAGAAACTCCTGAAGGAAGGATAATTTCCTGCAAAGGTTTCAACTAGATAACAGCTGATTTTAGACTGCCTCGAAAATACTCCATGTGCAAATATCCTTAGGGTATGTTTACCCTGAGTTTTATGCTGTGTTTATGGAGCAGAGACTTTCCAACGGTTTGTGCCCACATGCCCTTATCTTGCTGGTAGAGCCGCCAAGGTTTTCCTAGCAGATGTCACTTCAGGTAAAGCTGTCAGTCTTTTTTTCTGAAATGACACTAATTTTGCACACCTCCCTGACTGGTGAGTGACACACTGGCTTGTCTAGAGCTTGTCTAGAGCGAACTCGGTCTGCAGAGAGAGCTCAGAGAAGTCAGTGCTGTCAACAACCAGTGGGGAAGGCCGGGCATGCAAAACCAGTGGGTGTAACAATGCACTGAGCCTCTATGCCACACCAAGGGTGTACAGAGCATCCTAATCAGCATATTTGAATAAAGAAGAGCTCATGCCATGCAATCAGATCAGTCATTATACACTGAGGATGCATTTACACAAATATCTTTTCTAGACTTGTGATCCTGTAAGTTTCTAGGTGCAGTAACGGCTAGAAGAGATGATGCATTTTTTTTCAAATCTCTACTAAAGACTTCAGCATTCAAAGAAATATAAGGGAAATATGTTTTCTTTAACTGGATTACCGTATATACTCGTGTATAAGCCGAGTTTTTCAGCCCAAAAAATGGGCTGAAAAGTCCCCCCCTCGGCTTATACACGGGTCAATACGGTAATCCTATGGTGGGAGGGGGCGCGGGGGGTGGGGGGTGCTGCGCAGTATTTCTTACCTTGTCCCCCGTTCTGCAGTGCCTTCCGGTGTCTTCCGTGCTCCGTTCCCGGTCTGCTGGGCCTTGTGGTTCCTCCTGGTGATCACATGTCACGGGTGCTAGCCAATCACAGCGCGGCCTGCTCTGACATCACTGGCCGGGGGCGGAGAGAAGAAGCAAGATGGCAGCCCCCATGATGGAACCGAAGGAGGAGGAACCAGGAGGAACCACAAGGCCCAGCAGACCGGGAACAGAGCACGGAGGACACCGGAAGGCACTGCAGAATGGGAGGACAAGGTAGGAAGCTGTGTGTATATGTGTGTGTGTGTGTGTGTATGTGTATATATGTGTATGTGTGTGTGTGTGTGTGTGTGTATATGTGTGTATGTATGGGTATGTGTATGTAAGTAGGCTGGCTGCCAATATAAGCCATACCTCTGGGGCTGCTGTATATGCTTCTGGGGCTGTTGGATACTACCACTGGGGCTGTATATACCTCTGGGGCTACTGTATACTACCACTGGAGCTGTATATACCTCTATGGCTACTGTATACTACCACTGGGGCTGTATGTACTTCTGGGGCTGCTGGATACTACCACTGGGGCTGTATATACCTCTGGGGCTACTGTATACTACCACTGGGGCTGTATATACCTCTATGGCTACTGTATACTACCACTGGGGCTGTATATACCTCTGGGGCTACTGTATACTACCACTGGGGCTGTATATACCTCTATGGCTACTGTATACTACCACTGGGGCTGTATATACCTCTGGGGCTACTGTATACTACCACTGGGGCTGCTGGATACTGCCACTGGGGCTGTATATACCTCTGGGGATGCTGGATACTACCACTGGGGCTGTATATACCACTGGGGAGGCTGCTGTATACCACACTGCTGGGGGCTGTATACCTGTGCTGGGGTCCGCCCTCGGCTTATACACGAGTCAATTGAGACTCCAATTCTAAGGTAAAGTTCCAAGACAATAAATAGTATCTGATTATCGCAATCATCACTACTTTAGATTTGTGTATATATCACTTGTAAAAAAGTGTGTGTCCATAGCAAATGCAAAAAAGTAGAGTAATGTTGGACTTTTTGTTTTGTGATTATTGCAAATCCCATGGAATCTCTTCTTCCAATAGAAGGAATTAAAAACCGCATGAGCTATTGTGCTATTGATATTGGTGTGAGATATGTAATACAGGTTTTTTTCTTTGTACTATGAAGGAACAGCCCTAAAATGCAGAATATGAAATATCATATGGTATAATGTCACGTATGATTTATTACATGATTTTCTGCAATGTGATATCGAATAATACACTGTATAAATCACATTTAGGACAAATTCACACTTTTTTACGGTACACAATAAACAGCCCTATTTCTAGACGGGCGCTGGATTCAATTGTCATCTGTTTTTGGGCAATGTTTCAGTTTTTACCAACTGCATGTCGTTCATATTTCTCATATGTAAAAAACATGTAGGTTTCTCATCTCAACTTCAAATAGCAAACAGTGGAAAACAGACAGCATGAGAATGCAACACAGATGGCATGTGTGCTGTCTATTTCTGTTCACTCTCCCCTTCACTTGAATGAACTACGTGATCTGCACATCAGACCAAACTGGGACATATTTTGTTGGTTGTTTGCATATCATAGGTGCACAAAGAAAAACAAAGCTGCTAAAATGGTCATAAACTATGTGTCTGTGCACTGCTAAAAAGATGGAGAACATGTAGGTAAAAAACGGATGTGGACACCCGGGGGTCTGTGGGTGCTCTCGTCCACTGGCCCAGCCACCTTTAGCAAGACAACCTGGACCAGGGCTCATCCTCAAACTGAACGCCCAAGCTCCTTAACCCTGGGCGAAACACTACTCAGACAACACAGGGTGAGGGAACCACAATATTAAGACATTATTGGATCCCCAAACAGTCAACAGCATATAACACATAACCAGCAAAACACAAAATGTAACAGGCAACAGAGTCTCACCCTTCCGCTGGCTCACCAGGGATTAGAATATAGCATAGCAAAGTCTGTAGCCATGTGACTGGATCGTCTCAACCTGGGTTGCTTCCTTATGCAGTCTTTGTCATCACAGCCGAATCCGATAATTCGATGCTGAAGTCCTTGTGGTTTTATAATCCAGGTTCAGATCCCCTTGGTCGGCAACAAAATGCCTAGGCCTGGGGTTATGGCTGGCCAATCGGACCCAAAGATCCTAGATTAGCTGCCTGCATTTAATCTGCTGGTCAAAATGAACAGTCCTCCTTATGTACCCTCAGCCCTCATTGCAGGATATTGGGGACTTCACGATTGGTGGAATAAGACTGTATGACTGCATGCGTACAAATCACACACTCTCGTCCACACCAGGAATGCGACATGTCACGTTCCTGGTGCGCATGCGTACAAATCATACATTGCAGTGAATGGGTGTGCACAGGGTGCGCACACCAATCAGGCACCTACATCCCCATGTTAAACATAGGGACTTGCGGTGCCTGTGCTCAGCTTGTGGTTCCCCTCCGCAGGATGCTGCGGAGGGAACCGCAAGTGTGAGGCCAGCCTTACCCATGAGTGGCATATTACAAGTTTACAAACCAAAATACAGTATTGTCTGGAGAAATAAGAAATCCTTATAGGTTATACATTAAAGGGGTCATTTCGTCACAATGGACATGAGAACAGGACATTTGATTGGGTTTTTTGAGTCTAACCTAAATATCAGCAGTCACTTTTTATTAATTGCAGATTGGCAAATCCTGACAGTATGCATTACACATTTTCACACGGCGTTTGACTCAAAACTCGCAGAATGTCATAGCGCATCTGGCGCTGTTCACACTACAGTCTCTGACGCATCACACTATGGTTTCTCTCATGCTTCTACTCATGTATATAAAGTGCTATGGAATTAATAGCGCTATATAAATGAATAAATATTAATATAAATATTATTATGCTTCTGAGTTCCACAGGTAAGCTCAAGCATTGACCAGCTGTGTTCTTATTAGTGAACAGGCTAGCAGGAGTTAATCTCTGCTAATCTCCTGTTTACCTCTAGGATCACATGTTCTGGGAAACCTATCACAGTTGAGCCCCACATTTTTAAAATGGTGGTCTCTGTCTACCCATGCCGACTGTAGTTTTTGCGATACCAGTCCATATGCTGTTGGGATCCAGTTGCTGGTAATTTATTGAGCGCTGTTTGGTGTCCTTGTATATCTCCTTGTCGTCTGGTTATTTCCTTCCTGCTCTCTATATCCTCCTGTGCACGCATCGTCTTATAACTGTGTGTATTGCTGTGAGTGAGGGTCTTTGATTTCTCCATTGTTCTACATGTATAGGGTTTTACCAATTCTATTCTGACCCTTCACTGGGGTGGGGGAGAGAGGATATTAAATTAGAGCTGGCCAAGAGCAGGTCAAGGGTGGAGGCCCAGACATCTTCACCATCAGAAAAGGACAGCTAGAGCCCCCTAGTGTGAGTTAGTTTAGGATACCCGGTCCCTTTTATTCCTTATGGGGACATCACACACGTCAACGTCGCCAGCGATCTCATTGCTGGCGACATTGAAGGCTGATCGCTGGAGAGCTGTCACACAGGCAGACTCACCAGTGATCAGTACCAGCGAGAACGCTGGTAACCATGTAAACAAGCGGGTAACTAAGCACTGCGCGGCGCTTAGTTACCCGCTGTTCACCATAGATACCAGCTTCCAGCGCTTGCTGAGAGGCGCTGGGAGCTGGCTTCTTGCTCATCTCCCGGTGTCACACGCAGTGATGCTGCATGTCCACCGGGCGACCGTCGCCAGGTTTTAGAGCATGTTCTAAAACCTGGCGACCATCAACCAGCGACTTATCGCTGGTTGATGCACCCAGTCATACACGTCAATATCGCTGCAACGTCATGTGCAGCAGCGATATTGCACGCGTGTAACATCCCCATTACAACCCCATGACACACACTGTCAAGATTCCCCTCAATTGCTGTTTTGAGCAGACGCTCACCTGATAAAAATTCATGTAAATTGACTGTTAGTAGAATTATATTCACCAGTGTATATTGGTAGCATTTAAACGCTAAATCTGCCTGACTGCATTTCAGAAATAAGAACAAGAAATAAGTACTGGGAAGATTCCTGTCCAAGCTCTAGTTCTTCTTCAGGAGTCATGTTCTGACTAGATTCTTGTCTGCTTCCCTCAATGTTATATGTTCTGGTGGTTACATGGAAACTAGATTTTCATCTACTCTCAATATTCTACTTTCTGCATACTGGAGGTATAACAAGCAAAGAAGATGACAATTATATAAAGATGATGAAATTAGGATTATCCATTCATGGGTGATTGTTGGGGACAAAAACAAAGAGATTTTAGCACTTGGCTGAGCACTGAAGGTACTACCGAATCCTATTATGTTCCTTATCAAACATCTCTTTTTCACATATAGAACACTACAAATGATATTTATGGAGCTGTTCAGATGACTTTGAGATTTTTTATGAAACAAGTAATTTAAAAAAACAAAGACATATCTGTCACAGATTATAATCACCCAAAGAAGTCTATAGGGCCGTGAAAATAAACAGCACATGAAGGCCATCTGTGTGCAATCTAGTCCGTTATTAGGCTGGCTTCACACTTGCAGATGCATCTGCAGCGTTTTGCAGATGCATCTGCAAGTATCAGCATGCAGACCACGGCCGTGGTGTGAATGCTCTCATTGATTCCTATATGTGAGCCGTAAGCAGGCGTATGCCTGCTTACAGATCACACTCTCCCGCCCGCACTATGGACGCGAGATGTTGCGTCCAAGGTGCGGGGCGGGAGTGTGTGATCTGTCAGCAGGCATACGCCTGCTTACGGCTCACATATAGGAATCAATGAGAGCAGTCAGACCGCGGTGCGCCCTATTATAAACATAGGGACCGCGGTCTGCATGCTGATACTTGCAGATGCATCTGCAAAACGCTGCAGATGCATCTGCAAGTGTGAAGGCAGCCTTAAAGAATAACCATCATTTTAATTTTTTTTAAATAAATCAATAGTTCACATGAAAATATGCAACTTTGTAAGATACCTTATCAGACAAATTAGCTTCTTTCTCTGCCAGAATTGATCAGTCATTAGCAAAATGTTTTAATTTATATATGAAAAGGACTTCTGAATTTGGCTTTAGGCATCGAGCTGCTCTTGTCTGAGTGATGTATTAACCCCTTTACGACTAATGACAGACGTAGCACATCATGAGCAGGTGTCAGTTCCTGTAATCATGAAAACTATGTCAAATATGGCTTAAAACTGTCACTGTGTGCAAACACACAGTGACAGTTCCATGCTGACACAGATGCGGGGACCCATTTCAGCAGTCCGACTCCCGACTCTCTGATCGCTGTAATCAGAACTTTCACAGAGTGATTATGCAGGAGGTGCTGAAATATCAGCACTTCCCTGTACAATGCTCAGCTCAGCACCACCCCTGGTTGATTAACCCTCCTGATTGCATGATTGCAACATTTAGAAAATTGTAGAAGGGAGGAGGCTTCCTCTGTCACCTACATTGGCACTGACACTCCCTCCAGGGTCGTGACTCGTGGGATACTCAGAACCAGGCTACAGTACTTCTGGGGAGTCACAGGGGTCGAGACCTGGCTCCGTGACACTGGCGATGTCAATAAAGGTTCGGGGGTTAAGGTTTTGGGGATAAATGTTGTTTTGCCACCTAAGGTGCTTAGCCAGGTATGGCTGATGCTGCAGTTCAGACCTCCAGGGCAGATGATGATGCAGCCAGATGTTGTCGCTCTCTGTAGGTGGAGCGGTGCCCCAGGGCAGGTGTTGGGGTCAATGTGTAGATGGTGGTGAAGTTGCAGTGCAGGGAGGTGACGCAAGGACACAGGTGGTGCAGTTCTACACTTTTACTCTCATTGGTAGTAACGTCCAGCCAGGTGCTGTGTCCTACGAGCCAGGGGTTCAGCCACTCCCAGGTAGATTGGAGATACTTAGCCGGTACCCTGTTCTGTATACCTTCTCCAGGTCTTCTCCCTCTTTTGCTGGCTCTCTCCCTCCTGCCCT